>JAQAHW010000100.1:0-413453 GCA_027580185.1 Tuta absoluta | reverse complement strand
GATACCTTTGACTGAGTTGAAGAATTCAACAGGTGTTTGTAGAGTTTCGTCGTTATTCGGTGAAGTAATTTTGTAAGTTATTATTCTACAACCAAATGCAGTATTTATCACACTTACATTATTATCCCTACTTAAATTTAAAACCTTACTTTTATGCGTAGAGCTCCGAATATGATTAGAAAAATATCTACGGCTTACCAGTATTTGACAAGCATCGCACTTAATCATATCATTACTTGATGCAATGAGATCATTAGTAGATGATGAAGGTCCAGGGACAGCTTCCGCGTAGGAGTCACCATCATGTGATAATTTTCTTTTCAGGCCTCTCCCAGTTTGCAGCACATTCCTAAATAAAAAAATAGAATAAAATACAACCATAAATTTTAATATTAAATCATGAATAAATAAAACAGGAATGTTAATTTATCAAAATATCCATAACATAATATTTTGTTTGTAAACTTACGTTTGCTGATGCTTCATGTCGAAAGAGTTTTTAATAATTGCGCCATCATTTTGATTTTCGATCTCCTTTTCTCCCCCAGTTTGTATCGCATTTCTGAATAATAGCAAAGAAAATGTTAGAACAATTATATATAATATGTTATCAAACAAAATTACACTTAAAAATTTGTAAGAAATAGTTTGATGATAAACTTACATTAGCTGATGTTCTATCTTAGATGCAATAGCACATAAAGCACCATCATTTTCGGATGAAAAACTATTTACTGTTAAGTTGAGCATGTCAGCATTATTCTGTTCTAATATTTCACATTGTTCCAACATTTCACTGTTGAAGAAATCACTAAACGGAAAGTCTTGTTCACTATTTTTGAAGAAATGACTAACAACACGTTCTTCTCCCATTTTTTATAGAAATAATCGAAATATTTTCGAAACTCTTTTTTAAACTGATTGGCGAGCATAAGTTATCCGAGCTCCAGTCTTGGGCTGACTGTTTTGCGAAGCTTGGTATGGTTGGTTTAAGTAGTGAATTCGGGTTTATTGATGTACACGTTTTTAGTTAACGAGCATTAAGAACCCATTGTAGCGGTGCATCATATAGTAGAGTTTGCGAAAATATGGTTCAGGTAGAAAGGGGAGTTGCTCTGTTGTTGAGTGGCGGGCGTGGTAGTTTTTTGTTTTGTTTTAGCTGCTTGAGAATTATGAAATTAGTTATCAAAAAAGTATTTTTTACAATCTTGTGATTGCGAAACGTTTTTCGTGATGTCGTATATTAATTCCTTGCTGCGATCGTAAACATTGTCCGTGACCTTTGTGTAGTATTTGGCACGAACATCTGCATGCTTCCAGTGGTTGTTTGACGACACTTTGGCTAATTTCTTGAGATCGTAGACTTCCACTTTAACCAGATGGGTTGCGTTTGCTGCGTCATTAGTGTTTGATGATATATAAGATACACCACCGTTTCGCGCCATCCCAACTGTGGAAGATTGCATTTTCTTTTGTTTTTTGATTTTCGGTGTGTCGAAAAATTGATCGATGCCATTATCGCTGCCTGCTCGCTTTGGTGATTTTTGATCGGATTCGACAATAGTAAATGCATTCTCAGTTTCATCATCGCTTGATGCGGCAAAGTAGTAATTCTTGAATGTGTTTGGTAAGTCATCAACGTTAATTGTCGATCCCTAAAACAAAACACGGATATATGTTATTGATGGTAACGAGAACAATGCTGAAATAAAATTTACTTTAATAAAACTCAGGTTAATGACTTACGCTGACATATCTATATTATAATAAAATTAATAAAAAAAATACGGATTTAAAGCTTTGTTTATTTGGAATTTTATAAAAAGACTTTTAATTATGAGTAATAGTTGCGCAAACTGAAGAAAATATTACATACATACATACATACATAAATCACGCCTCTTTCCCGGAGGGGTAGGCAGAGACTACTTCCTTCCACTTACTACGATCCTGGCATACTACTTTCGCCTCCTCCACATTCATCAATCTCTTCATGCATGCTCTTCGGTTTAGGGTACTCTTGACCTGACCTTTCTTTAGGACGTCCCCGATTTGATCAAGGTACGTTCGTCGAGGTCTTCCCCTTCCGACGTTCCCATCCACACTTGCCATATACACCTCTTTCGTTAATCTTCTTTCATTCATCCTCTCTACATGACCAAACCATCTAAGCATACCCTTTTCTACACCAGTCACTACGTCTTCTTTTATACCACAACGTTCCCTTATCACGCTATTCCTTATCCTGTCACTCAATTTTACGTCAATCATACTTCTTAACGCTCTCATTTGTACTGCATTTATTCTACTTTCATGCTTTTTCTGCCATACCCAACTTTCACTCCCATACATAAGTGTCGGAACTAACACCCCTCTATGCACAGCCAGACGAGCCTTATCAGAGACTTTCTGGCTGTTCATAAAAGCGTGCAACGCTCCATTCACCATGTTTCCGGCATTCACCCTTCTTTCGATGTCACTTTCACACTTTCCATCTGATGTGAACATGGAGCCCAAATACACAAACTCTTTCACTTGTTCCACCCTCTCTTCTTCTATCATAATTTTACACTCTGTCATATTTTCCTCTTTCTCAAAAACCATTGCTTTCGTCTTACTTACATTCACTTTCATTCCTTTCTTTTTCAAAGCCTCAGTCATAATATTTACCATCTCCTGCAACCCTTCAGCCGACGACGCAAGGATAACTTGGTCATCAGCATAGAGAAGACATTTGACGAGTAAACCATTCATTCTCAGACCACATTCACTCTCTTTCAAATCCGCCAAACAACTATCCATGAATAGATTGAACAGCCACGGTGACGCAACACATCCCTGTCTAACACCTTTCTCGATGTTAAAAAGTTCACTGTACGCCCCGTTTATCCTGACACAAGCACTGGAATCCTTATATAAGGATTTCAGTGCTCGTATCAAGATACTGCTCACCCCATGCATGGATAGTGCCGACCACAATTCATTCCTCACCACTCTGTCATAGGCCTTTTCCAAATCCACGAATGCGCAATAGACTTTCTGGTTTTTGGCCAGGAATTTTTCAGCTATGCAGCGCAAGGAAAAGACCTGATCCGTACATCCCATCCCCTTACGAAATCCTGCCTGAGCATCCCATACTTTCTCATCCGTTTCTTTCATCACTCTTTCAATCAACACCTTTGCATACAGTTTGCCGACGACACTGAGGAGGCTTATACCGCGGTAATTTTTGCAGTCCAGCTGTGACCCTTTTCCTTTATATAATGGCACTATTACAGCCTTGCACCAATCAGTTGGCACTCGACCGCTTCTCCAACAAAGGTTAAAAAGGAGGTACAGCTGACTAGCCACAACGCCTTCGCCAGCCTTCAGCATTTCGACCGACACTCTATCATACCCTGCAGCTTTACCAGATTTCATACTTTTTAACGCTTTCACAATCTCATCCATTTCAATCTCACTTTCGTTCTCAATTTCATTCACTTCTGCAGTAGTTATTTCTTGCGCTAGATCTTCTTTCTCAAATAAGCTTTCAAAATATTCCTTCCATCTTTTCAACACACATTCCTCACCTTTTATTACACTACCATCCTGGCTTCGAATCCTACTCAACTCGGACGACGTGGTTTTACTTCGAGCTGTCCTTATGGATTTCTAGAAAACTTTCAAGTTGGAACGAAAGTTTTCCGATAGCCTCCTGTCAAATTCATCCTTATTCTTATCTTTCATTTTATCAACAGTCTTTTTAACTACATCCTTCACACTTTTATACTCCTTTCTTGCTTTCTCTACATCTTCATCCGTCGCTTTTAACATTCTTCGGTTAGCTTTGGTAGCTAACCAATCCAACCATGCTTTCTTCTTCTTCTGCACAACTTCTTGTACCTCTTTGGTCATCCACGCACTCCGTTGTGTTTTTCCTTTCATCCTTTTTGAAACTCCACACACTTCTATCGCGACATCCACAACACCTTTCTTAAATCCTTTCCATCCTTCTTCAATGTCAGACATCTCCTCTTGGTTGTTAAATTTCTCTTTCAATCTTTTAATATACTCCTTTTTTACCTCTTTATCTTGCAAATTTTCTACTTTCACTCTTTCCAACGCACTACTTCGCTCAGTTACCCTGTGCCGCCACCGTTTGAAGAGACCACTTATTCGAGATAGCACCAGGAAGTGGTCTGTGTCAATACCAGCACCGCGGTACACTCGAGTGTCTACAACTTTACTATTCAATCTTTCATCCACAATCACTAAATCAATCATTGTTCTTGATGCACCTTCCGCTCTTGTATAAGTGTGGATCTTTTTGTGTTGAAACATTGTATTCGACACAAAAAGATCCCACTGCAAACAAATCTCTAACACACTCTTTCCATTCTCATTTACTCTTTCATCACCAAACGTACCAAGAACCTTATCATACCCATCTCGCTTTATTCCTACCCATCCATTAAAATCTCCCAGCATAATAATTCTTTCATTCGCCTTGCAGTTTTTCAAAACATCTCTCACATTGTCCCAAAACTCCTCATTTTCCTTTTTTGCTTTTGTGGAGCCACCCGAACCCACATCCGTCGGTGCATAGACACCTAGGATAAAGATTCGAGTGATTCCGACCTTCAGCCTAATCCAGAGGAGTCGAGGGCTCACACATTCGAACTCAGTCACGCATTCAGCCATTCGTGCGGAAAGAATCACGCCGACTCCTTTACAGCCTCGGTCGGAACTAGAAACCCCAGACCAATACGCTGTGTAAAGGCCATGTTCCGTCGTGTCGCAACCTTTCCGCTTCGTCTCATTCACACACAAAACATCTATGCGCCTCTTATCCATCATCTGACATACTTCATCTATTTTATCCACCATTCCTCCCCTAACATTCATCGTAGCAAAGCGGCTCTCAGTAGCCCGCAATCCGCACCCGACAGGAACGAGACGTGATGAGTTGCGAACTCCTACATCGCCGCCATATAGATTTTGGTTCGAATTTACAATCATTGCGTTCCCACGAGAAGCTAGGGAAATTTAATGTCGATCCTGGCAGAGCCCCGCATACCAGGACAAGGTTAGCCTGAATCTGGGGTCACCCGGTCCCAGGGCAAATCGGCACGCTAAACTAGGCACGCCCCTAGCTATGCATCCATCGGCGCGGCAGACCTTGGATTGGCGGAGAGGTAAGGAGTAAGGAAGGGGAGGGAAAGAAGAGAGACAGGACTTTGTGACTTGGGAAAGGATGAAAGGTTACGGATACTACTACCTCGGAGGACAAGGTTTGAGGCCGTAGTAGCTCGGGAAGCCGGGGTCGCATACCCGTAATATCAAAACCTAGCCACCGGGCAGGCAGCTTGGCTGTATATCCCCTGACTCCTATGATATGATGAAAATATTATATCTATATTATTTAGACAACATCATCACATAATTACAACAATATTTCTCCTGAACAACTGTAAATAAGTATGTCACGTCACACACATCACAACAGCCAGAAGCAGTCCTCTGATGGACGTAGCCCTCAATATTTACCTTACATATAAGTACTACGCATGTTAGATAAATTTGAAACAGTATAAAACAAATAAGAGAAATAAAATAAAACTATTCTTACCTCCATTTTTCCTATGCAGCTAGCTGTAGACCGGGACATGGCGTTTGGTAGAAGTCTTCACTCCGAACACGAACACTAGGTTTATTTTTATACTATAATCGGCGTTCACAAACACTAGATAAATTTTTTAATACTATACGTCACAACTCGAAACAACTTGTGAAGACTGACGCGTAAGTTCCGCTTATATAGCAAGACCACCGCCCGCGGTGGCATTTTTTTGTAATACTGTTAACCGCCACCGAGCCTGATACACTAGTAAGCATGTATCGACAAGTTAAAATCGTGTCCATTGTATGCCTAAGCGGAAGACGGCTTTATGAAAGGAAGGTTTTACAATCAAAGGATAATAAAAACATTTCAAAATTGCATTTACATAGAAATAAATTTAGAAATATTCACAACAGGCGGTGCGTGCAAAAGAAAGGCAGGGAAAACACTTAAAAATGCTTTGTTGTTGAAATAGCCAAAGAGATAAAGAGACCGGCGGCAGGCTAAGCCATTGTTCCCAATTCAAAAGAAGTAACTTGTAGCGACATGCTTAGTAGAGTAAACATGCGTTAACGTGTTAGGTATAAAAGTAGGTATAAAGTGAATTGATAGCGATATCATAATATGATAAGTGATTGGTATTGACTAACATTTCATTATGCAGAAGCAGGTAAATCGGTGTTGAGGTGTTAGGTTAGGTTAGGTTAAGTTATGTTGATAATTGATAGGTATAAAAGTAGGTATAAAGTGAAATTGATAGCAATATCAAAATATGATATGCGATAGGCATTGATTAACATTTCATTACGAAGGTAGCAGCAGGTAAATCGGTGTAGAGGTGTTAGGTTAGGTTAGGTTAAGTTATGTTGATAAGTGATAGGTATAAATGTAGGTGTAAAGTGAAATTGATAGCGATATCAAAATATGTAACATGATAAGTAAATCAATGAGCAAGTACCGAAACCGCGAATAATTTTGTACAAAAACCGCGAATTAATTTGATATCAAACCGCGACTTAATTTGATATCAAACCGCGAATTAACTTGATATGAAACCGCGAATTAATTTGATATCAAACCGCGAATTAATTGGATATCAAACCGCGGATCAATTTTATTACATACGCGGATAAATTTGATATCAAATCGCGGATCAAAAATCATATGTGACGAGCTTTTTGGCAGGCACCCCCAAAGAGCCTCGATAGGGGGGGTCACGAGTGGTCCAAAGCCCGCTAATCCCTACTACTCACTGTTGAAACTTATTTGAAATGGAAGTTTGTACATACTTGTCTGTGACACATTAATATTGATATTGCGTGTCAGTCGAATGTAAAACAGTGTTAATTCCATGTAACGAGACTCCACTCCATATAACGTCAAACTACCCAAAACATTAAAATAACATGACTTTGGTTTGAAAAAAGTTGCCCAAGACCTTCCATTGTACTAGTTATTATTCTGTGCCATTGTTGAGACTTATTGGAAGTGGAAGTACATACTTGTCTGTGACATATTGATATTCATATTAGGTGTCAATTGAATGTAATATAGTGTAAACTCCATAAAACGACACTCCACATAATACAAAACTCCCCAAAACATTCAAATAAAATGACTTTGGATTTAAAAAGTGGTCCAAGATCTTCCACTGTTCAGACTTATTGGAAATGGAAGTACATACTCATCTGTGACACATTATGAGATTGCGTGTCAGTCGAATGTAACACAGTGTAAATAAAATAGCACGCTCCACTCAAAATCATTTTTTAAGAATATTTTTATGGTCACTCTAAGTGACTATAAAAAAAAAACGCAGCCGATTTTGATAAAACTTGTCTCGAATAATCTGACAAGTATGTACTTCCATTTCCAATTAGTCTCAACAGTGGAGGTTCTTGGACCACTTTTTCAAACCATGTTATTTTAATGTTTTTGTGAGTTTTGTATTATGTGGAGTATCGTTTCATGGAGTTTACACTGTATTACATTTGAGTGACACGTAATATCAATATAAATGTGTCACAGACAAGCATGTACTTCCATTTCCAATAAGTCTCAACAGTGGAGGTTCTTGGACCACTTATTTCAAACCAAAGTCATGTTATTTGAATGTTTTGGGGAGTTTGACGTTATGTGGGGTGTCGTTACATGGAGTTTACACTGTGGCACATTGGAGAGACACACAATATCAATAATATCTTTCAAAATAAATAGCTCGCTCCAGTTAAAATCATTTTTGAACAATATTTTTATAGTATCTTCAAGTGACTATAAAAAAAAAATCCCAGTCTAGATTTCGGTAATACTTGTCTCGGATAATCTGTTAAGTGTGTTCTTCCATTTCCAATAAGTCTCAATGGTGGAGGTTCTTGGACCACTTTTGCCCACTGTCCTTTCTTCAAAAGAAAACTTGTTTAGAAATGATAGGTACGTAATTAATATTACGTAATTATACTTATTTTAAGTATTAGACCGGGTCTATCGCGATAGTATTTAGGAAAATATTAGTAACCCGGTCAATCCGCGACCAAAATACATGAAATTGTATTGAAACGTCGGGACCTTCGCACTCTTAGTAAAATAACGCTGTGTAAACTTGCCTACGGACAATTCAAAGGAGAAAATGCAGATCCATTCACCAACTTCACTCTCTAAGGAAGATATTCGCGACCTATTTAGGCAAGAATTTTCTATAGCACGCGAATCACTTGTGATGGAACTACAACAAACTCTAAAGGACATGGTCAGGTCAGAGCTGAAGAACATAAAAGATGATGTTTCCACTCTGGAGAACAGTGTCCAATTCATTAGCAAGGAATTTGACTCAGCCAAAACTGATATGTCCATGCAGATCAACTATGTATGTGATGTCCAATCTCAAAACAAAGTGTTGACTGAAACTGTGAATGATTTAACCTTTAGACTGCACGCTATGGAAATTAATAATAGAGCTACAAATTTGGAGATACAATGTGTGCCTGAGCACACAAATGAAAACCTACTTTCTATAGTTTTGCAGTTATGTAAGGCTGTTGGTTTGGAGCTGAACGAGTCTGACATTCACCACTGTACTCGTGTAGCGAAACTCAACAAAGATGATGGCCGCCCCCGCTCAATTATTGTGAAATTTTCATCACCTCGGCTTCGAGACACTGTATTGGCTAGTACCATTAAATTCAACAAGTCAAAGTCTAACTCTAGTGACAAGCTTAACACCAAGCACTTGGGCATGGGAGGAGAAAAACGAGCAATTTTCCTGTTGGAGCATCTGACTCCAGCCAACAAAAGACTTCATGCAGCTGCACGTATTGCTGCTAAAGAAAAGGGCTACAAATTTGTTTGGACCAGGAACGGCCGTGTTTTTGTTAGAAAAACTGAAACTTCTCCTTTTATCTACTGTAAGGACAAAACTACTATTGATAAGCTGCCTTGAAGTTTACCTTTTTTATTTTAGGGAATGTTTTCTTTATTTTAATTATTAAAATTCCAACCTTTAAATGTTTTCTATCAAAATGTTAGGGGTCTGAGGACCAAAACACATACTTTCTACTGTAATGTTGTTGCTTCTAGTTATGATGTTATTATTCTTACGGAGAGCTGGCTGAATGATAGTGTGAAAGATGCAGAATTATTTGACAGTCAATATATTGTATACAGACGTGATCGTAGCAGCTCAGGCTTTAATACTCATAAGGAAGGAGGTGGGGTCCTTATTGCCGTCTCCAAAAGATTCAGCTCATCACGGTTACAGGGTCAGGAAAGTCTATGTGAGGATTTATATGTTAATGTTGAGATCTCAAATAATATCAATATTGTATTTTGTGGTGTGTACATTCCTTCACCTGTGAAACGTGAGGTGCTTGAACACTTTATTGATAACTTTAATAGTGTTTCTAGTAATATGAATCATATCTGTATAGCAGGTGACTTTAATTTGAGCAGCATAGAATGGCCTGCAGTTGGCTCTAGTTCCTTACCGGTTTACAGTGAACCAAGACAATTATGCCAAAGCTTGATTGATTTTGTATCTGTTAATAATTTTGATCAACATAATAATATCCTTAATTGTAAGTCCAAAGTATTAGATCTCATTTTGTGTAATATTCCTAACATTAGAGTAAGTTCTTCAACCTTTCCTTTAGTTGATATGGATCCTTTACATGTTCCATTAGACATTTCTCTATCTTTTAGTAGTTCACCACAGCTGCAACCAAACACTAGTGTTTATAAACATAATTACTTTAAAGCGGACTATGATAAAATTACTTCTGAATTAAACAAAACAAATTGGTTAGAATTATTTGCTGAGTGTGCAGATGTGAACTGTATGGTTAAAATCTTTTATAATGTTCTAGACAGCCTAATTGCTAAATATGTTCCGAAGTCTTCTCTTAGCAATAATAAACGCCCTCCATGGTTCACTCGTGATCTGATGAAATTAAATAAAGAAAAACTAAAGACATTACACAGATTTAGAATTTATGGTAATCCTATGGATGAAATTTCACTAAGTATTTTGAATAAAAGATATAAACATTTATCAACACTAAGCTACAACAATTACATAAATAAGATAGAATTAAAAATAAGCAATAATCCTAAATACTTTTGGTCTTTTTTAAAACAAAAACGTGACTCCTCCGATGGATATCCTCATAGAATGACACACAATAATAATACAACAACCGATGGTACAGAAATATGTAATTTTTTTGCTGGACACTTTTCATCTGCATACTCATCTTCTCTTCTCGATATGGATCACTCATCATCTTCATCTTTGGACATAAATACAATTGGCTTCTTATATATTTCTAGATCTAAAGTTCATAGATACTTAAAAAGACTTGACCCTCATAAAGGTGCTGGAAACGATGGTATTCCATCTTATTTTGTGGCTAAGTGCTATTCGTCTTTGACTCTTCCTTTGTATTTAATCTACAATAAATCGCTTTCCACTGGCATATTCCCAAAAATTTGGAAAACAGCTAAGGTCATACCCATATTCAAAAGCGGAAATCGTGAGATGGTTCCTAATTACAGACCAATATCATTACTCGATGTTTTTGCGAAGGTATTTGAAGCCCTGGTATATCCACAATTAAAATCACATTTTAAGCAACATCTTAATGTGTTTCAACATGGGTTCGTTGAAGGTAGATCTTGTAATACTAACTTAGTTAATTATCATAACTTTCTTGTAGACGCTGTAGATGCTGGGTGTGAGGTAGACGCACTGTATACTGATTTTTCTAAGGCGTTTGACCGTGTTAGTCATAAAATTTTAATAACTAAATTGGAAAAATATGGTGTGTTTGGTAAAATGTTGCAGTGGTTTACCTCTTACCTTTCCGACAGGAGTCAATATGTGGTGGCCAAGGGATTTAGATCTAATACATATGAAGTGACCTCGGGTGTCCCTCAGGGTTCACATATGGGTCCTTGGTTGTTTAATGTATTTATCAATGATGTGACTTCTATCTTTGAATCTAGTCAAGCTTTTCTATTTGCAGATGACCTTAAATTATGTAAAATTATAACATCACAGGTAGATTCCATAGGCTTACAAAATGATTTGTCTAAACTTAGTCACTGGTGCTCTATTAATGGTATGCTTTTAAATAGCAGCAAATGTCATCACATTAGATTCACTCGTAAAAGTCACAGTTTTGCCACTCAATATTTTATTGATGGAATACCACTCCAATCTTGTGATACAATAACTGATTTGGGAGTCATATTCGATAAAAAGCTTACCTTTATACCGCATATCGATAATTTAACTAACAGAGCTTCTAGAATGCTCGGTTTTGTAATGAGAAATACTAAACTGTTTAAAAGTCCTTGTACTAAAATCACTATTTATACCGCATATGTAAGAAGTATTCTTGAATATTGTAGTGTAGTTTGGTCTCCATTCTATACTGTACACCAAGTCCGCTTAGAACGCATACAAAAAAGATTCTTACGACAATTAGCTTTTTCTTGTCATGTCTTGAATAGTATTTCTTCTTACGATGAAAGATTAATTTATTTTAAAATGTACAGCCTTAAGGATAGACGATTCTTGCTTGATATGATGTTTATGTATAAGGTATTACGAGGACACATTGATTGTCCTACCTTGTTAAGTTTGTTTGGATTTCGTGTTCCTTCGCGCTTACCAAGGCGCCCGTTGGGTCTTTTAAGTGTTCCGTCTTGTAGAACTAATATAAGGCAATATTCTGCTATATCGAGAATGAGTAGAAACTATAATAAATTAGATTGTACTATTGTTGATGTGTTTGGTGATACTCTCTTTAGTTTTAAAACTAAAGTCTTACAACAACTTAGTATTATGTCAGATTCCTAATCTCAGTCACTGTTACTAATCTTGCATTATATAAAATTATTTTTCTGGTTACTTACCATTTTTGTGCATGCTGTGGCACCTTTAAATGTAGTGCATTTATGTCTTTCTCTTATGTTAATTTTACATTATGGTTACTTATAATGTAACTACAATTGGTTGTCCTAATAAATAAATAAATAAATAAATAAATAAATAACGACTTAAATCAAAATAAGCCAAAATGAGTTTTTGTGAAAAACTGACTTATTAGAGCAGGGCCCACAACATAGACTTTAAAATACAACCCTATCTCTTACATAATAAGGTTCAAAAAAGATGAGTCTTTATCTTTCCCGCTCCGAATTCCTATCTCTTCAGTCAAATAATGACCGATTTAGTCTTGCGTCTGCGGCTGCATGCAACGTTTTTGTGAAAAGACGACTGATTTAGAAATGAGCCGTTGTTTTATCAAAAGTTGAGGCGAGTGTAATTGAAAAGTTTTTATAAAAGAATGACCGATTTAGTGTTTGGTCTTTGTTTTACAAAATACTTGCGATGTTTGCTTGACTCATCTTAAATTAGGTCTGTATTTTACGAAAATGTTGGAAAAGCTTACAGACCCATTTGGAGATAAGACTGTATCGTTTTGAAAATTTTGTTATTTATATGACTTAACTAAAATTAGGTCTTTGTTGTATTTCTAATGATGAAAATTTCTGGTAACATTTTTAGTTGAGTCTTTGTTTTAACAAAAATAATGAAATGACTTCGGTATTATTTCAAATTTGACCTGTATTCGACTGATATCATAACATGATTTAACGTATTTACTTTTATCTTAATCTTGAGGTTTTGGACCGAACGCTATTTACAAATAGGTTTAACGTTTTACTTCTCTTGAAATTCAACGGATTTTCTATATTTTTAGTACATTAATTTAATCCTCCGACTGAAAAAAAATCATATTGAACCATAGTTGGAATCATCGGCACCTCAATTGCTGCCGTCAAACTCGACGATAAAACCAAGGCTAAATGTGTAACAACTCGGTCTCATCTCCAGCCGCATACCGTAGAGCTCGCCTTGAGTCACTACCTCACACGTCTATCGTTTTCGAAGTGTAACGTTCTACAAAGAAAAGCTCTGAATACCGCCATTTATCTCTTAAACCACTCAAATTTACCTCGTCCATCACATCACAAGTCAAATTAGTGAGTACTAACAGGAGCAGCAGATGGATTAAAATCATGTCACATTGCAGACTGAATGGGTAGGGAAACTTGAAAAAATTAGCATACGACATGAAGGTGCGTGCCACCTTCACTACAGTTACACAATAAATCTCCTACTAAGAACACGTTTTCGTCGACTAGACGGCCAAATTAGCACGTCGCTTGTCATGACGCCATTATCGTGCGCAGTAACATGGCTGCCACCGTCATCAAAGAGTATGCCGCAAGCCGTTCTCCGTAAGACAGATAGTCACACTGTGCTCACCTTGTTAAAAGACGGTGCAGGTTGTTGAGATCCATACGTTTCGCATGGAGTATTGGGAATATCACAAAACGACAGATACCAACTAAATTCAAAGTCACCGATGACGCCCGAAAAGTTTGCGACAATATCCGCTATTCCAACAAATCCCACCGAGAAGCCCGCACCTGAAACATCCTGAGCCAAACACGGGCGAGAAAGGACGTAACCTATTTCTCACTCAGCAAAGCACTCCTCAATTCGATCCTGATCGATTTTCCAAGGCCAGAGTTTACCACGTTCTACAGTCAATCGAAAACTTTTTCAAAACCAGCATTGTCATTTGTCTATAATGGTAGGCCCGGCCCATCAGCGAACTAATAAGATACAAGAAATACAAGAAGTAGTATTCGTTTCCGCTTATAGAAGCCCGACTCCGCCTACTTGCCATTTAGTATCGACGAGGTCATCGAATTGATTGAAATTGAAAAACGAAACTGAATGATGCATCTACCATAGAACTAGCTCTAGAAGAATAGGTGACCACAGTCATCGACGGCAATCGTGTGGCACCCCTATTCAAGCGGGTGTTACACCGACAGCTTCATCACGCGAACCTCGACACAAACATCAGTGATATAAGCGAACGCTGAGCTTGTTAATTATTATTGTAATCTGTGGCTATGCCTGTGACTGATGACGCGTTTCACGCTTCACCGCTACTTTTCTTGCAAAATAAGTAAGACGTCTCCACCGCAGTTTGCCACAGTATACCACCCACCCCCTCGTCTGGAGCAACGTCATTACGCACTTTCATATAAGTCTATTTTGAGTCCCTTATCGTCACGCTATTCATGTGGCTCAGCACGTATGCCGTGTATTTTTTGGGATCGCCGCATCGCTCACTAGGCCTGGCGCTCCATCACATGGAAAAGAGTTGGTCCAATATCCACCGAACTACAAGAAACCGCCAAAGAACTCCACCGAGATAGCGACAGTATAATACAGAAGACAGCTACGATCAAAATAATAGCTTGTGTTTCAAAGCCTCTTAATGTCAGGGCCTGGAAAAGCCTAGGAGTGTTAAGACAGTCTTGTGCAGCTCACTACCGGGCGTTCACTTTCAAAAGGAAGTACTCCACACTCTGATCACTGAAAAGAAGTTTATGGTCAACAGCAAACCTCTAACGCACAACTCCATCAACCTAAACAAGCCAAAGTCATTACGCACAATCACTTCGGTACTACTGAGTGTCCTCGTACACAACTCGCTTGTCGTCCCTTTGATAATCATGACCTCATCGAGAAAAACACATAAAGAACGTCGCAGTGCCTTGCCGATGTATATTTCACCCAAATACTCAATATTAATATGGATTGATGGAGCCCCACATCAAGCCGCAATAAAAGTCAACAACATCGTGCAGATCGTGAACAACACTCTTCTATAAAACACCTGACACCTGGCCACGAGGACGAGCCATCGCTACGTATCACGAAGCAGACAGCAGCGTGAGGAAAGTGGAAATCAGAATAGAAGAGAGCATCTGAACGCTAGCAACTAATAAGTAACATCGGGTAGAAGTGCTGCCGACCAAACCACACTAGCGTACAAATATCTTTTAGTTTAATTTTCTCATTTTCACTTAATTTTTCTTGTAGAAGCCGTCTCCGTTGCAATGAGAACAGCTACCGCACCATTTATAGCGACCGCGGCGCATTTAAGTTACGTTTAAATACGTTTAATCAAAGGGTTTATTGGGTCATTTGTCGACTCGGTGTCCCATATGAATGACAGAAGAAAAAATTATGTTAATAGTTTCATTTTAATAGGACTGTGTTCTGTTGACCATTTGCTAGTCGCTATATCGCGATATGAATTTGAGTCGCATGTTTAAGTTATAGACTTATTTTTAAATAAATTGTTTATTCTTTTAGATTTTTAGTAAAATAGTGACTCAATTTAAAATGAGTCGGAGATCTTCATGTTTGATTTGGTAAAGCAAAGACCGATTTTAACTTAGGTCAATATTTCTTTCAGATTTTTAATGAAATAATGACGCAATTCTAAAGGGTTACAAATAATAAACTTTTTTTAATTAATGGATGTGAATATTTTTGTAAATTTTAATGCATTTAAAAGAACATATTCTTAGGATTAGTGAGGTGGTTCAAGTTTCATCGTTTGCCTTTTACTTTTAATTCTACAGCCATTTAAAAATTATTCTATGTATTCAACAAACGTTTTTCATCGATAACCAAAAATTTGTGTTTTTGGATTAGGTCGTTATTTAATTAAGAGTGCGACAGGTAAATTACTAATATTTACCTAAATACTATCGCGATAGACCCGGTCTAATACTTAAAATGAATAAAAGTGATCGCGAGAGCTTAAAAAGTTATATGTAATTATACTTATTTACAAAATTCGATTTCATTCAATATTTCACTATTTACTTCTTCATCAAAGTCAGTGCTATAAAATTCTACATTACTTACACAACATAGCCACGTTTGTCAGACGTGGCGTAAGTGGCCGTTTTTTCGGTCGTTTACGCTCTGCCTACCCCGCAAGGGATAAAGGCGTGATATATGTATGTATGTACATAGCCACGTAATCTATGCTTTAACTACATCAACCCATTGGATCCAACAATACTCAGTTTTTTTTTTGTTTTTACCGAAACAAGATATTAATGCGGTTCACGCAGAAATATACACAACGTCCTTATCCAGCTGCTCTATTTATCACCACCACGGCAAAGCACTTCGTTACCTTATATAAAAATTATTACTTCATAATTGAATAACGCTATACGCATTTAAGTTAATCCTCATAAGTGGCAGTCATGATCATGCTTAACCATATCATTGTCATGTTTGTTTGTAAATCCCTTATGATATAAGTTACTTAACAAAAGAGTTTTTGCCAGACTTGCAATATGAAATCAGTACAAAGATCTCGCTCATTTCTCCGAATACTATGGTAACATGTGTTGAACCACGGGTATCAGTAAACAAGGCCAGTCACAGGGTGACTAGCAATATAATATATAGAGTAGGGAATAATGAGGAATCGCGTTTTGTGTAACAAAGAAAAGCTAGACTTGCTAACGAGAATCTGGGTGTGTCCGGAATGCTCTAGAGTAACCAGACAAGTACCTAGAATGGACGATACGCCTATAGGGGAAACAACATTTCTTGATGACACAGCAATATCCGTTGACACAACAATTGACCAAAGCATATCAGATGATACGATAACCACTTCACTCAGTACATCAAACTTAATACAACCCACTCAATCACCACAATATACAAAGAACACCAAGACATCTAATAATAATAATAATAATTTATTCATGTCAGACAATTAAAATCCATTATGGTTAGTAATACTTAAGCCTATGTTAATATATCAAATTACAAATTAATTAATTAATTGACATTACACATCATTTTATCAGTAGTCCCACCCAGTGTCTCAGGATGGGACAGTCTATTTTGTCAGCAATTACCGACAGGACACTGTTGGAGCTGGCCCGCACCCTGTACAATAGTGAGGCCACCCTTTTACGCCTAATGGCATAAAAGTCATCCGTGTGCTCATGCGCGAACATCTGCGATGCACTACAGAAACGGGGCAGCCCCAACAGCATCCTGAAGGCATTGTTGTACTGCACACGGAGAGCATTGTGTGCTTTTTGTGTGTAGTTGACCCACAAGCTGCTGGTGTAGAAAACCTGACAAAAAGCCTTAAACAGGGTTATTTTTACTTGTACCATACACCGAGCAAACCTGCGGGCCAGCATGTTACTTCGCACAGCCAATGCTCTTCGTTCTCTTTCAATATCTAGGTCATCTTTCAGATCACTTGTAAGTATGTGACCTAGATATTTAAATTGTGTCACTATCTTCAGTGGATTACCAGCAAGCGAAACAGTAGGGACATAATCACAATTTTTGCCTCTCGCCGTGAACACCATGATCTCGCTTTTCAGCGCGTTGTACACTAACCCGTGCTCTTTTGCATATGCTTCACAAACTGCCACCATTTTTCTTAGTGCACTGATTGACAGGCTGAGCAGCACCATATCATCAGCGTAACTGATGTTATTGACGCTTTTGCCATCTATATAACACCCGGCATGCATGCTGCTCAACCTTTCAATCAATCCGTTCACGTACAGGCTGAAGAGGTTAGGTGACGTCAATCCTCCTTGCCTTACACCACATTCCAGCCTATACGCGTCCGAGAGCACGTTATTCCATCTGACATGATTCGTCTGGTTGCTGTACCAATACCCAAGAATCCCCGTCAGCTCAGCTGGAAGTGTTGATCTAACATCACTATCGAGAATATTGGCCAACTTTTAGAAAAGAACACAAATTACATATTAAAGAGAATGGATCTACTTAAAACATGCAAATGGAAATTACAAAAGCCATAAACGAATCTAAACGATTTTTGGCCACATTAATGACATTAGTACAGAATAAATAAACATAAAAAAAGAAATATCCACACTTGAAAAAATAATAAATAAACTAGAGAACGAAAAAGTACTTTTGGAACAACAGATCACTGACCTGCAAAGTTTATGCAACAGCAATAGTAGGCAACCGACACATGAACTAGATCTTGAGAGAACCAAATAATGTATTATCTACGGACTAGAATAACACCACAGAGAAACTGAAAATGACTTACACAATAGAATTATACAAATTAAAGGAGAGACAATGAACACAAATATTACAAGATACATCGAAAATATTACAAGAATAAGAAAGAAAGGGTATGTCTAATTCCAAGCTAAACTCCCGCAGTGGAAGCGATTTACACAGGTAAATTTCTAGTAAAATACCAGGAGTTCAACTGAAGGCAGACAATGGCCGCGTTACGCAGCGCTAAATAGCATACGCTGCACAATATAGCAGCGCATACTATGAATTAAACGTGAACCTAAATCTATTTAACTTAATTAACTAAGTTGAGTGAAATTGGCAAATGATGTGTTCTGACCTTTACATAATTCTGTAGTAAATACCGTCTGCCGATCTGGCGTTACGTCACACGTATTAGCACTAGATTATAAGTAAGTACCTCCAAATTATATCACCCCACGAATTCCGCAATTCGTACTAAGGAGTCACAATGATATGGTACAACAAATATGACTAAAGGGAACACACCATTAACACGAAGAAACAGTTTTATACTAAAACAACTAGGTTTAACACTTACAGTCACGTGCCGGCGCAAATGCATAAATACCCAACGGAGAAAGGAAGTTCAGGGAATGGATCAAGTAGGGATTCCGTTGGTACTTACAGGGCTGGGTGGAAAAGATATCGACACCCAGCATTCCACTACAGCCTTGGCGCGTTATTCACTGCAAACCACTCACAGCTTCTGTTCGTATTTCACTTTGATATTAGTCATTACGCGTGACCCAACACGAACTAGGGCCGTACAAAACGCGAGCCGATATGGCCACTTGATGCCTATTCAACGCGACGCTCACGTGGAAGACGTCGAGACATCCAACAATCACTAAGCCTGGTATTCTAGTATAACCCAGGAGAACCGCAATAATACGATGCATCAACACGCGCGATCTCAAATTGAATCGTCCATTACACGCGGCATCACAAAACGCGTGGCGGGAAATCCGTACAAAACACAATACGTTCTCGTCCGAACGGTTTTGAGTGACTGAGTAGTGCGGCGCCGTCAGGCGGTCTGCGCGCACGTCGCCAGTCTCGCCCTGCGAGTGAGAAAGGGACAACACACGCCCAGAGCGACGCGTGCGATCGAGCACCGCGCCGCATTCATAGACCGTCACCAATACCTAACTTACCCTAGCATAACAACGCTAAATATTAAACATTCACCCGCCCTAGGCCGAATCCCTTAGGCCTATTCACTACTGGGGAGACGAGATAGCGTTGCTATTGCTCGCTTAAGAACTGAATCCCCTACCTGAACTGTCGCGACTCGAGGAGTGCCATCACTACCTGGGAACAAGTTGAGAATGCGCCCTCTGCGCCATCGCAGTGGCGGCAGGTTGGCATCCTTAACCAGAACGAGATCTCCGATGCGAGGGGGTTCAGTTCTGTCCGTCCACTTAAGGCGTTGCTGCAGAATGTGCAAATACTCAAGCGACCATCGCTTCCAAAAATTCTGAGACATTTGCTGCAGCAACTCATAACGCGTCAAACGATTGCTACTGACCTCTGTGTAGGGGTACTCTGGCAAGGCGTTAAGTGGTCGGCCAATTAAGAAATGCCCTGGTGTCAGGGCCTCCAGATCATTCGGATCTGAGCTAAGCGGACACAAAGGACGTGAATTGAGAATGGCCTCAATTTTACAAAACACGGTCGCTAGCTCCTCAAAGGTTAATATCGTTAAACCTATAACGCGCATCAAATGCGTCTTAGCGGACTTTACAACCGCTTCAAATATACCACCCCAGTGGGGGCATCCTGGTGGATCGAACACCCAGTTAATGCCCTGACGGGAGAGGCTCGTGCCGATAGCTTCCTCGTTTTCCGATAAAAACGTTATAATTTCTTTCATACATCGATCAGCGCCCTTAAAGTTGGTACCACAGTCCGACCTGATCAGCGCTGGTCGCCCTCTTCGCGACACAAATCTATCTAAAGCTGCTAAGAAAGCCTCCGTAGTGAGGTCGGCCACGAGTTCCAAGTGGACGGCCTTGGTTGCTAGGCACACAAACACGCACAAATACGCCTTGATTGACTTCGCGTTGCGAAGGCGTGATGCCTTTACCATAAAAGGCCCCGCAAAGTCCGTTCCCACACCCGCAAACGTCCAGGCTTCCGTCACCCGGTCCGGTGGGAGGTCTCCCATCTGAGGTTGCATTGTGGCTGCCTTCAACCGATAGCAAGGCAAGCACCGAAACACAATGCTCCGTACCGTACGTCGTCCAGACAAGATCCAAAACTCGCGCTGCAGAATAGCCAAAAGTGCATTGCAGCCCGCATGCGAGTTTTTTTGGTGACGATCCCTAACTATAAGTTCTACCAAAGGTCCCTTCTTTGGGAGTAACAGCGAATGCCGTGCTGAAAAGGGCAGGTTAGCGTTCCGAAGTCTACCTCCAACCCGGAGCATTCCATGCTCGTCCACGAACGGGTTGAGGCGCACAAGACCTCCCTTCAGCTTTCCACGGCCATCCCTGAGCAGCCTGGCCTCTTCCTCAAAATGTTCCGCCTGGACGACCCTAACCAATAAACTTAGAGCCGCATTCCGCTCCGCAGGCGAGAGGACAGGTGCCAAGTTCCGTTCTGCTTGAGGTTTTCTACAGTTGTTCACGAACCGTTTGATCCAACCTGTCACCCCTAGAAGTTTGTCGAGGGAGCTGTATCGTTCCAGCAAGAAAGCCGCACTAGGCTTAGGTACGATCTGCCCTACGTTCACTCGCAAACCTCGATCAGGTGGCCCAAGCGGCGACCCGCACTCATTGTATGGCCATCTCTCAGGTGACTCAGTCAGCCACTGAGGTCCCCACCACAGTGAGTGACCTACCAAATCAGGGGCCCTACATCCCCGTGAGGCGCAGTCCGCTGGGTTCTGTTCTCCCGGTACGTGTCTCCATACCAACGGAGTTTCCGATCCTTTAATCTGTGACACCCGATTTGCCACGAAAACCTCAAGAGTATGTACCGACGTCTGTAACCAGCACAGAACTATCCTACTGTCGGTCCATGCGTACACCGTTTCATCCAAAGTGATGGTACCGCGTAGATTACTAGCGACATGATGTAGCAAGCGCGTGAGAAGCGCTGCTCCCGCCAATTCCAACTTTGGAATGGTCCATCTTGTCCTAACCGGAGCCACCTTACTCTTGGCCATAACTAGACGCACGTCTACAGTTCCCGTTGAACTGACTGTCCGCAAATAGACAGCTGCCGCGTACCCTCGCTCCGAGGCATCACAAAACCCATGTAGGGTAGCCTTACATCCCACCGATGGGAGCAATTTGCGAGGTATGGCGATGCGTACGATCCCTGGTAAGGTGGTCACAAACTTGGTCCAATCATTCAACAGCTCTCCGGAGAGCTGGTCGTCCCAACCCAAGTTTGCTAGCCACAACCTTTGCAAGAAGCACTTCGCCATGAACGTCACCGGTGCGATCCACCCGTTAGGATCGAAAGTTCTGGCGATCGTCGATAATACCGAACGCTTCGTCCAAGTCTTCTGCAAAAGGTCTGGCTCGATCTGATACGTAAAGACATCATGCGTTGGCCTATATTGCACCCCTAGGATGCTCAACGTATTTGGATTGTCCGGGTTCTCGAAAAGGTGCGGGTCCTGCTGGAACTCACCTGGCAACCCGGCCAGGAGCTCTGGACAGCTGGACAGCCATTTCCGCAACTCATAACCTCCTGATTCCATGATCGCGATCAGCTCGTCTCGTAGTAGCAGTGCTTGTTGCACGCTATCTGCACCCGTGCAGATGTCATCCACGTAGACGTCGCGATCCAGTACTGCTGTGGCTCGAGGGAATCTTACCCTTTCCCGTGCGGCCAACTCTCGCAGCGTGCGTACTGCCAAAAACGGACTTGGCTTCAGACCATACGTTACCGTGTTAAGCTCATAAGTGACCATCGGCTCGTCAGGGCTCTCACGCCACAAAATCAGCTGGTACCGACGGTCATCCGGGTGTATAATTGTTTGGCGAAACATCATTTTGACGTCTGCGACGAACGCTACTTGGTGCAACCGAAAATCTGTGAGGATGTCCACAATGTCCCGGTTCAACTTGGGACCCGCGTGCAGACACTGGTTCACAGACACACCATTCGATGTAGGAGCAGAACCGTCAAACACTACCCGTATCTTCGCCTCCGGTGACTTCAAAACAGCCAGGTGTGGTATATAGTAATGCTCGACACACCTCCAATCTATGCTGGACACCGACATGTGGCCTAACTCTAGGTACTCCCTCATGAATTCGATATACTTCTGCCGAAGTGCTGCATCTCGCTTCATCTTTCTCTCCATAGCCAGTAGTCTCCGTTCCGCGATCTGTCGCGAACTACCTAAGGAGGGGCGGTTTGGGAGAAATGGCAGCCTGGTAACAAACCTACCTGACGAACTTCGTGCAGTGTTGTACTGATAGAACAGCTCGCACTCGTCATCCTCTGGCTTCCGTCTATCCGCTGTGGGTGGCTCCTCAGACTCCCAAAACCTCTGCAACACCTCCGACAACACACTACCATAGAGAACCGTATCGCCCTCTGGTAGGTCCTGAGGTCTCCAAACTGGGCCAAAAATAACATACCCCCCTGTGGTATCAACGGCCACTAAACCAGTTTGCTGAAGTACCCGTTTTCTGCCACACCAGAATCTCCCGAGGACGTCTGACCCGAGGAGAACGTCCACCGTACCAGGAGTATCAAATTCAGGATCAGCTAACTCTAAGCCTGTGGTTAACCCTCGTACCGTTGACGGTAACCGAACCTGAGGAAGTTTCCCTACCACTTCATCCAGCACCACTGCTGAGGCATGATAGCTGACCCCTGTACCTGTATTACCTAATGTGAACTCGAAGTTCACCTGACCCCGAACGTCAGGCACATCTACACCTCCAATACCTACAGCCCCATCCGTTGTGGGCCTTATATTTAAGCGTAGCCTACTCACCAGCTTACTAGACACAATACAACCCTGAGCCCCTGTATCTAACAAGGCTCTTACCTGTATGCTGCGGCCACCGTATCCCCATACCCAAATCATTGCCGTAGGCAACAATACCGTAATTGGCCGGGGGGCCGAAGCTGGCGTGTAGGCGGCGATTACCTAGCAGGAATCTAAGCGCGGAGTGTCCGCGTCCTGCGGGGGGGTCCCCTCTCTCCGTACACCTTCGAGTGGGTCCCACTCCTGCTGATAGGGACCTCTGGTCCTGTACGCCATGGCTGGCAGCCTATAGTAACCCTGCGGCAGGCGCGCGTACCGTGGATGCGCCTGTAGCCGCGGGTGCTCAGCCAAGGGGAGAGGCATGCGTGGGTCATGAGACCTCACCATGTTGTTCAGTCCCGCCGAGTACTGCATGTACTGGCCCTGGTATTGGCACCCGCCCGTAGCATCACGTACTTGTGATGGGTGCCCCTGACCTTGGACCTGTGACCACCTACCCTGTTCCGGCACCTGCTGCCGAGGTGGTGACTGTCTCGCGCGTGGTGAAGGGGGCATCACCTGCTGATGTCCCTGGCCTCGTCCCTGAAACCCTGGTGGAAGAGGACTCCTCCTTGGAGGGGGTGGGGAGCGTTGCTCCCGTCTAGGTAGGGCAGACTCCGTCCGCTGACCCGCGTCAGCTCTGCCTCCGTAATCTCCGCTGCGGTTCATGCATAGGAGCTGATGGTGGGCACCCTGGCAGTACCTGCAGTTGGTGCTTGATGGGCACTCTCGCACCTGATGCGGCCCCATACACCTGAAGCACCAACGCCGTTGCTGCACCACACCACGACGTTTCTGCACCCGCTGTGCAGCGAACTCCTCACACGCAGTCACCTGATGCCCCGCCTCTCTGCAGTAGGCACACCTCGATTCCAAATTAGCGACATTGTATCGCCTGGGTGGCCTACTCTTACCGTCTCGCGCCTGTGCACCCGGCCGTTCCGGGCGGCGAGCGGCCGCAGACTCCGCGTGAGGCGACTCTCCAAATTGGGCATCTACCCGCCTGCACTCGGCCTCGAGGAAGGACTTGAGCTCCTCGAAGGTCGGGAGGTAATCAGATGTCTTACCTCCGTGTGACTGTTCAAAACGAGCGGCCATGTCGCTCGGCAGGCGGCGCAACAACGTGTGGACCAGGATATAATCATAGCCTGACACCGGCATCCCCTGTCTCTCAAGAGCGTTCACTGCAACGCAGACAGGGTTGAGGACCTTGGCCCTGAGGTCCGTCCCTCGTGTGATGGTCGGCACGGTGAGCCACTGTTCCAGGAGTTGGTCAATCATGAGACGTTTGTTGCTGTATCTCTCGATCAGCAAACCGCGAGCCGTCTCGTAACTTGCATCATCGACTGGTAGATGCTTTACCAGCTCATGGGGCTCACCTTGCAGCTTGGCCATCAATTGTGCCATTTTATATGCCGGCTGCAAGTCAGTGCGGTTATGAATCACACTGTCAAACAGATCCTGGAATCGGGTCCAATCCGTGTAGTCCCCGTGGAAGACCGGAATCGCCACAGCCGGCAGGGGCACTTGCACCCCCGGTCCCCGCGGACCATGGGGTGGGTCCGGCTCCCCAGCTCTACGCCTGGTGATCACAGCAGCCGCCTGCTGGATCTCCTGCCCCATCTCCATGCACTGGGTCACATTCGTCCGGACCGTAAGTTTGACCTCCTCATCAGGCGTCCCATCAAATAACTCCTCGCATCCAGTGAGGCAATCCAACACCTCCGCGACCCGTTCGTCAATCCGTTGCGCACAAGCGATGAGTGCGTCCTCTCGGTCCCCGCGACCGACCATCGCCTGCTTAGTCGCGAACCAAATTAGGTGCGTTCTAATTTTTGACTGAAGCTGTGTAATTGTGGGAGCCATGGTACCAACTCAAAGTAACACCGAACCTTACAATAAAAAAAAACAATAATAAACAATCGGCCCTGATCCTACCGTTAGGATATCCGCACAGGGTAAACACAACGATAATAACAAGCAATTCACTAATTGATTGGCCCTGATCCTACCGATAGGATATTCTACACAGGGCACACACTACAATCACAATAAATATATTTTTTTTTTATGTAGGTAGATTAAAAATCTTATACTAAAATAATCTTAAATCTAGTGGTTTTCGGAACCACGCTCTGCTACCAAAAATTGTCTAATTCCAAGCTAAACTCCCGCAGTGGAAGCGATTTACACAGGTAAATTTCTAGTAAAATACCAGGAGTTCAACTGAAGGCAGACAATGGCCGCGTTACGCAGCGCTAAATAGCATACGCTGCACAATATAGCAGCGCATACTATGAATTAAACGTGAACCTAAATCTATTTAACTTAATTAACTAAGTTGAGTGAAATTGGCAAATGATGTGTTCTGACCTTTACATAATTCTGTAGTAAATACCGTCTGCCGATCTGGCGTTACGTCACACGTATAAGCACTAGATTATAAGTAAGTACCTCCAAATTATATCACCCCACGAATTCCGCAATTCGTACTAAGGAGTCACAATGATAATGGTACAACAAATATGACTAAAGGGAACACACCATTAACACGAGAAAACAGTTTTATACTAAAACAACTAGGTTTAACACTTACAGTCACGTGCCGGCGCAAATGCATAAATACCCAACGGAGAAAGGAAGTTCAGGGAATGGATCAAGTAGGGATTCCGTTGGTACTTACAGGGCTGGGTGGAAAAGATATCGACACCCAGCATTCCACTACAGCCTTGGCGCGTTATTCACTTCAAACCACTCACAGCTTCTGTTCGTATTTCACTTTGATATTAGTCATTACGCGTGACCCAACACGAATTAGGGCCGTACAAAACGCGAGCCGATATGGCCACTTGATGCCTATTCAACGCGACGCTCACGTGGAAGACGTCGAGACATCCAACAATCACTAAGCCTGGTATTCTAGTATAACCCAGGAGAACCGCAATAATACGATGCATCAACACGCGCGATCTCAAATTGAATCGTCCATTACACGCGGCATCACAAAACGCGTGGCGGGAAATCCGTACAAAACACAATACGTTCTCGTCCGAACGGTTTGAGTGACTGAGTAGTGCGGCGCCGTCAGGCGGTCTGCGCGCACGTCGCCAGTCTCGCCCTGCGAGTGAGAAAGGGACAACACACGCCCAGAGCGACGCGTGCGATCGAGCACCGCGCCGCATTCATAGACCGTCAGTCACCAATACCTAACTTACCCTAGCATAACAACGCTAAATATTAAACAGGGTATAGGCGACCGATTGTTATAGAACTACTTAGCAAACAAATGACCAGATACATATAAGAAAACAAAGACTGCTTAAAGAATACCGGATTAGCTATTTCTGAATACCTAGATCAAAAAACCCTGCAAGAGAGGAAAAAAATTCGCGAATTATTGACAGAAGAGCAAAGAAAAGGAAGGTATGCAATCATACGAAACAAGAAGCTTTTTGTAGATGGAAAAGAATACATAAACAGTGACAATACTGAACGCGTAAACGTAAATAGAGACAATGACTCCATATATAAGAATCCAAAGACATACGCGGATAAAACTTAAAATAATAAACCTGAGACACTAAGACAACGTGAAGAAAATAGCAAGAATTCCTTTCGTAAATAGAGATTTTCAAATACTCGTTCAAAATCTTCAGAGCATAAACAACAAAGTCGATATACTACAAAGCTTTTTAAACAAACATAAGTATCAAGTTATGTGCCTAATAGAAACAGGGCTTAAAGACGAGAAGATGCAATGTATTAACATAAACAATTACAAGTTTGCCACAATTTTCAATCGACGTCATTACAGGGGCGGCGGAGTTGCAATCCTCACGTCTCTAGAGAAATAGAATACATCAGAAACCTATCTATCGAATACATCACAGAATGTTGTGCCATAGAACTAACTGAACTGAAACTAATAATAATTAACATACATAGACTAGACCGCGAAATAGAAACATTTTTCCAAATAATGGATAAAATAATCTATTACATAAAACAATTAGATAATAAAAAACATATAATATTTACGGGTGATAAAATCACCTTGACCGGAAAAAAAACGAAACATTTACGACAAATTATGTAATAAACTGCTAACGTGTAACCTTCACCAAATAATACACAAACCCACCCGCATAACAAAAACATCTAAGACATTTATTGATCTGTTGTTTACTAATAACCAAGCTACCTCCGCCTCAGTAACGGACAACGGCTTATCAGACCACATCAGCCTAATCTGTACCTATATAACTAATAATACCGGAGACACACTAACACAAAATTACTACATACAAAAACGGGTTTTTACAAAAACAAACATACTACTATTTAAAAACAAATTATCTAAAATAAACTGGGAAACTATACTAAGCGATAAAAATAATATAAACGGAAACTACAATATCTTTCATGAAAACATGCAAACCATATTAAATAAAACCTTACCGAAAAAACGAACTTAACTAGGCCCTAAAAAGCGAACTAACTGGCTTACAAAAGGATTAAGACAATCGTGTAAAAAAAAGACTATTGAAAATATTAGTCAACTATTCTAATAATAAAATAATAAAATTGTACCATAGTAAATATCAAAATATGCTAAAAAAATGCATAAAAATATCTAAAAAGAATAACTACAGCACAGCATAAAGAATTTAAAATAATAAACAAAAAACTATGTGGTCCATAATAAATGACGTAACTAACTATAAGAAACAAAATAAACGCGAAACAATAATACTAAAGGAGGGCGACGTAACAACCACATGCCCTATTAAAGTTTCTAACATATTCAATAGGTACGGTCGCGTTCAAAAGTGGAGTCATAGTTAACGCAAACCTCAGAAAACAAGTCGCTCGCACCCGCGGCACACGCACACGGGTTCACTACGTATTTTCAAAATACTCCTAACCTTGTTACATTTGTACTATAATGAACCATCTTATGTTAATTTGAATGAAACATCTCTGTATCAAATTGTATTACACCAATGCTACATTTCACCTAATGATATTTTATCATAGTTTTTTTTTTACCCTTGGTACTTTAATTCAAATCTTATTTCATATGATGTCATTATATTAATTAGGACTTGTATTTTACCCTACCCATAATTTTATTATAGTTAGGTAAGAATGTATGAAATAAGATTTCAATAAAAATAATGTAAAATAATTGGGGGGCACATACACCAAATAAAAAATATTGCTGATATATTGGATACTAGCTGTTTCCCGCGACTTCGTACGCATGGTGTAGTGACTTGTGAGTTAGTGAAGTTGATGTATGCATATTGTTTAATATTAATATCATGTTTGTATAAAGTTTTTTCTCTTTAAGATGTGCAATGAATCGGTACTGGTTAACCTTGTTTTGGTACTTGGTTTAGATACTATGGACATCAGCTACAAAACATCATTATAAACTACTTTGGTAGTTTTACCATCGGGTGCTAAAACGTAAAAAATTTCAGAAGAACTGACTCGAGAGCAAGCGACATATAGCTGCCCGTGTGATAAACAGGGAATCAAAAGACCTACGCCTGCGGCTTTCAGCGTCTGTCCTTGCGATTTGTTTACAGTCATTGCAATGAAAACGCTGACGGAAAACTGAATGCCCTGAAATTGGAATAAAAAGTTGTTGGGAATGAATGGTATACGCGCCACAACCAGTGAAAATATCTGTATCGAATACATTCATCTTTAAGCTTAAGATCTTCAGTCTGGTTCCATTGCACAGCTTTGGCGTCGTGAGATTGCGAATAAGCATGATAGGAACACTAACTTTAAGTAACAATTTTTGTGCAGGAAGACCATTCGCACTCAAGGAGTTTAGGAATTCTATTAGATAGTTAGTGGCTTCGTCTTGATTCATAACATTGGTAATTGACGTGTATACCACCATATCCTCAGTGATTCGTGACATAATGGTATGGTTTATTAAAGCAGTCTGATCATTTTTGGGTGCAAAATAGCTCTTCCACGTAGCCAGGAATCTTTCTTTTGAAGGAAGGAAGGCTCGCCATACACAGAAGAAATGATTCCCTCTAGACCAGAAACTATTTGGCAAAGCGTTTCAGGCAGACTTACTTGACCGTTATCCTCTGGTAAAGTACCTCTGCCGAGTTTTAATAAAGCTTGTGAACATTCTTCAGCCCATGGATTACCTCCGAGACGGGTTCGCATGTTCACCGTCAAGGTCAGCTTGTGAATTTGTGGCCAAAGAGCTGATGATTTTAGTGAGACATTCACCTCATCAGCCCTGGTACCTTGAGTAACAACTGGAAGTGTTTGGTGAAAGTCACTGGAAAAAAGAACAGTGATATGGCTCATGGCCCTTTCAAAGTCCTATCCATAGCTTCTACCGTTTTTTTGTTGGCCATCGTACACTCGTCACATAACTACATACATTTATATATTACGCCTTTAATTCCTTGCGGGGTAGGCAGAGCGTAAATGGCCGCAAAAACGGACATTTACGCCACGTCTGACAAATATTTGAGGGTCATTCGGAAAATTGTGTATCGCCATAGTGACAGGTTGTCAGCCCATCGACTTAAATTGCAACACACACCCTCGAGTCCCTTAGTCACCTCTTACGACTCCCACGGGTAAGAAATGGGGTGATGCTATTATAAGCCGGCATTAGTGGTCACATTACTACCAGACAACAATATCAGAAAACCTTTGCCTTGACACTGTTACGTGATACAGCACATACTGGAGTATCGTTTGTGTCCAAATCGATTGGTATTTTGAAAATTGTATGCGCCGTTTTCTCTCCTGGAAGCAGTGTGGCAGCGATACTTGAAGATACTACAACAAGTGCAATCCTTCCTTGCCTTCTGATCACTGCAAGTATCGCTGAGGTCAAAAATGTTTAAGGCGAGTGTAACCGTGAACGACCTCGATAGTGGCGCCACTTCTCAAAAAAATATATTTATATTTGAAGAAACAATCTATCAGAATAGCCGGTGCCCAAGTTTATACATACATACATATATCACGCCTATTATCCCTTGCGGAGTAGGCAGAGCGTAAACGGCCGAAAAAACGGACATTTTCGCCAAGTCTGACATATATTTTGAGGGTCATTTGGAAAATTGTGTATCGCCATAGTGACAGGTTGTCAGCCCATCTCCTAAAATTTCAATACACAACGCACCCTCAAGTTCCTTAGTCGCCTCTTACGACTCCCACGGGAAAAAAAATGGGGTGATGCTATTGTAAGCCGGCATCACACGGCATAGTTTAATGTACTTTATTATTAGTTTTTGGGAAACATGCTGCCTTTTTTTTTAGTTGTGGACCCAATGATTTTAGCCCCGGGGCTTTTAATGTACACCTGAGTGTATGGTGGGGAGCAGGAGCTCACTCGGGGCTGCAGGAGCTCACGTCAAAGAAACATACTGCTTGTCAGTGGCTTTGTTATATACTTTTGGAGAAAACATTTCATTAGCGGGTTTCATAAAACTAACAGCGACATCTATGAAGTAATTTAATCTATCATTTTTGATTCTAAATAATAAAGGTATTTATTGTTTAAGGTTCCGTACCTAAAAAAGAAACGTACAAACAAACGGAACCCTTATACGATCAGTTTGTTGTCCGTCGGTCCGTCCATCCGCCTCGTAAGACGCTTTATCTCGGGAATGCGTAAAGATATCGAGTTAAAATAAAAACTATATAGGTAAATAGGTTAACGGCCGGCTGTAATATAGGTTTACTCACTTTGATGTCCGTTCGTCCGTCTATCAAGACTCATTATCTCGGTTACACGTAGAGATGTCGAGTTAAAATTAAAAGTATTAAAACCTTTAACTCAGGCCTACGGCCTCTTGTAGTGGTAAAAAAATTAACAAATTTTACCCAAGTCACAATTTATCTCCACAATAAAACAATTTTCAACGGATTTTTGTTGTGTTTATTTTGGATTTTACAATTCCTACATTTCCAAAATAAACACAACTTAAATCCGTTTAAAATTGTTTTATTGTGATGAGTAATAGTTGTGCAAACTCAAGAAAATATCACAATTCATCTGTCATTCATCACATACCTTAACCATGACCAAAGGTCAAAGTAGGTATATAAAAGTCCGAAATATTTCTGTAATAGTTTAAACGGCCCTCATACATGTCAGACGTGGCGATAGCGATAGAATTTTTACGGCCGTTCACGCTCAACCTACCCCGCAAGGATTAAATGTGTGATTTGTTTGTTTGTTGTTTGGTTAGGTCGTGAGGATGTTCAGATCGTATGTCAATACGTGGTCAATACCGCGTTTTACAAAACTAACAGCGACATCTATATTATTTTTTTTGGAAAAAGAATCGGAACTCGCTTCGCAGAACCAGTTACTGTGTTTTACCATGGGAATGAAAGATTTTTTGGAGGCAAAAAGTATCCTAGATGTTGACCCGGGTAATAAGCTACCACAGTATAAAATTTTGTAGAAATCTGTGCAGTAGTTTTTACGTGAAAGAATGACAATCAAACATACAGACAATAATAGGGAATTAAAATTCAAATTATTAATGATAAAATAAATCTAATTAACAGACAAACAGATAAACAGACAAACAGACAAAAAATAATTTGGCTTCTGTTTTGTTATCTGTATCTTGAACACAATTAGAAGCAAAAACCCTTTTTTGAATCTATTTCATGTACAGAATTGGTTTCGTTTCTGTTTTATTTTATGTATAGATTGAGATATTTTTGAACGTTAAGTTCTTTTTTTAAATATAGTAATGGAAAAATCAAATATTTACTTAATAACTTTATTGATTTTTTCTTACTGAAAAAAACACATTTATCAATAGAAAATTATACCTGTATGAATGAAATAACTTTGAAAATTTACTATTATTTTCGTAGGTAGGTACTATTAATGAAAATTTTAATGCATTGTAAGAATACAGAATATTTATCAACATGAAAATAAATCAAATAATTAGATATGTTTTTATTTCCTAATCGTCTTCTATATTTTATAACTCGATATGGTTGGCAATAGCGCGCAGAAAATCCAGAGTGATCATTTTAGATTTTTTTCCGCATATCCTTTCTAGAGCAATTATTCTTCTCATTCCTTTTTTTTTCACTTGCATTAGATTTTTCAATAGCATGATTGACTGTAATTTGTTCCTTTTGCAAGTATTGAATAGTAGTATATACTCCAAACGGTGTTTGACTTAGTAGTCCATTCCATCGCCGATGCCAGGCTTCAATTGTATTTTGGGTTCTAGAAAGATGTAAAATGTTACTTCTATGGACAGACCACAGCGTAGGAGGAAACATGGGAGAGCTTCTAGTAACTGATACACCTGCGTCAGTTATACGTGATTGAATTTTACCACACACGTAGTATTTTTCAAAATATGCCACGACTTCTTTTGCTTCTTCCGGAAATACATTGTCTTTGAGCAGCGTGTATGCATCTAAGATCTCTTCAGGTGGTAAAAAAGCCAAAGAAATCATGTGACGTAATTTCAAAGAGAAATCACTATCTTTTCCATATCGTGTGGCTAAATTACATTTGTCCAAAATGGAATAAACAACCATTGTGTATGGCATCTGGAACCTCGATTCTGATGACATTTATAACAGCTTTTTCAAAGTCTGTCACGATATGTGTTGGATGTAAAACACAATCAAACTCAAGAGCATATGATTTAAGCTCTTTGTAAAATGTCATATACGACTCTTCGGTTTTATCGGGTAAGAGACAATATACTACCGGAACCATCTTTTTGCTGGCGGTGTCATTGCCAATATAGGTATGTATCGAGTATATCTGCTTAAATAATACTGGACACGATTGAAAAGTTTCGTCCATCTGCCAGGAGGAAGATTTTTGCAAAATTTCTATATTCTTCCTGTGCAGAGGCTCGCTGGAGGTCACTGGGTGAACTATTAAAACACTTCAATATCGTAACACTGAATACTTTATTACTAGAACCTTAACGCTTATATACTACTTAACTACGTGACCTAAAATAGGAGAGAGAAACCTATCTTCACCTCATATCAAAACGTGATGATATACAACTCGGCATATCACACCTCCCCTGAAAAGGATAGGCGTCCCTCCCCTGAAAAGAATTCCCCCATATAAAAACACATTTAAATATTAACTAAATATGAAAATATAAAATAGCATTTAACAGTAAACATTTACCTATTAAATTTTTTAGTTCTATTCTTATGCACTAAATAATCTTTATTATTCTTAACTACTTTTACATTTTCACCTAAATCTTTGATTACAACATATGGACCTAAATATAAATCATTTAATTTATTATAATTTTCATTTTTAATTAAAATCAAATCACCTTTACAATAATTTATCTTATTTAATTCCTTATCATAACTAATTTTCCTAATTTCTTTTGACTTTAACAAATTATCTCTAGCGTCTTTCTGTGCTTTCTGTAATCTATATTTTAATTCTAAAGGATAATTATCATAAACATATAACGGTTCTACTGTCTTTAATAAATTATTCGGCAAATTACAGGTCTTACCAAAAACTAACTCATATGGAGAATATTTGGTACTCGTGTGAACTGACGTGTTATAAGCGAAACACCAATACGGTATCCAAGAACTCCAGTTTGATGACTGCTTGGTTTGAATTCTTAGATAATAACCTAAATGTTTATGCCAATTTTCCAAAGACCCTATACTTTCATGATGATATGGTGTTGAATTAATTTTCTTAATAGACAACAATTTACAAACATCTTCTAAAACGGAATTTATAAATTCTGTTCCACAAACAGTTGCAATTATATTCGGAACTCCATATCTCATGATGAAATTTTCAACTAAAGCCCTGGCTACCGTATCCGCTGATTTATTTGGAATAGGAAATGCTTCAACAAACTTCGTCAATTCACACTGTAAGGTAAGTATATACTTATTGCCATTATGATCTACCTCCAACGGTCGCACAGTATCTAAAAATATTTTCTCAAAGGAAGAGGTTGCTGTGGAAGTTATACACATTTCTTCCTTAATATTCCTACTTGTGAACTTTTGTTTTTGGCAATCAGCACAATGGTTTACATAACTTGCAACGTCTTTGTACATATTATCCCAGTAGTATTTTTTCCTTATATTTTTTACCATTTTAGTAATTCCAACATGACCACTAGAAGGTAACAAGTGATAATCATTCAGAATCACCCGTATCATTTCCTTGTCAGTTATCCTCTCAACACCACTTACAATACATAAGCGTGGAAACAAATTATTTTTAGAAGCTTCTCTTGTTAATATTTTAATATAATTCTTGTTGAGCTCATTTTTAATCAATACTAACTCTACTATATTATTATTTTTACATACTTTTATCAGCTCCCCGAACATTGCGTCTCGGCGCACCTCTGTTTGTAAAGAATCCTGATTTATGTAAAATGTAGAGTTACAAATACTAATATCCCTTAAAGGTTGTACAACTTTAATAGACTTTAAATATTTGTTCGAACAAATTACTAGTTCCACGTCCTTTGGAGTCTTTTTAACAATATCCACTACTTTAGGCCGGCCGGACCCTAAAAGCGAATTATCAAACTCCTTACAAACTGCTCTGTCATATCCGGTATTTTCCAAACGCCGTTTCATAGAACGCGTTAAAACTCCCACAAAATTTGAATTTAAGCCCTTTAAGTCTTCCGATGTTATAACAATACGTGACAACGCATCCGCTGTTACATTTTCTGATCCCTTCACATACTCTATCTCAAAATCAAATTCTTCTAAAGCAAGTCTAAACTTTGTCAATCGACTATTTGGATCCGTCATACTAAATAAATGTACTAATGGTGAAAATGAAAATGAAAATGAAATAACTTTATTCAATGTAGGATAGCATTATCACTTATTGACGTCATGATCGGTCATTGTATAAAAAAGAAATTTGCATAACGCAATCTTCTTCTTTTTATAACAATTTTGTATTGTCCTAATAGAAAACCGGCTCGGGCGGGATAAAAAAAATAAAAATAAAGGCACTGCCTCGGGGCTGGCCAGGTTAATCACACAGCACGTAACTTTACGCCACCACCATTTGTAAACGACATTTGTTTCAAATTTTAGTCAAGATTTCCAAAGCGTGTTATTAACATGCGTATAATTAACCGGACCCCCTGAACAGGAAAAACCCCCCAAAAAACCTGCCCAGAAGTGCTCCTACTCTAAATTAACAATCTTTCTAGGCCCTAAACTGCCCTAGCTAATTTTGGAAATAACGAATAATATATATGTATAGCCCAAAAATGGCTACATAAAAAAATAAAAATAATAATAACAAAAAAATTGCAGTAGATAAATCTACTTGTTTCGTCTAATAAAATATTTACTTTATACATTTGAATTAAACCCATGGAGATTTATCTTGCATATAGTCTGATATTTCATAATAGCCTTTCGTGTACAATTTTTGTTTAATTACTGGTTTAAATTTATTTAAGGGTAAGTCTTGAATATCTTTAGGAAGTTTGTTATAAAAGCGTATACAATTGCCCTTAAAAGTTTTGCTTACTTTACTAAGCCTGCTCATATGCACAGCAAGTTGCTCCTTATTTCTAGTGTTAAAATTATGCCTGTCACAATTTTTCTTAAAAGAATCTATATTTATTTTTACGTACACTAGATTTTCGTATATGTACTGTGACACAAATGTCAATATGTTGATTTCTTTAAATTTCTGTCTCAAGGAGACTCGAGGTCCCAATTTATAAATTGAACGAACAGCCCGTTTCTGCAAAACAAATATATTGTTCACATCCGCAGCATGGCCCCATAATAGTAAGCCATAAGACATTAAGCTATGGAAGTAGCTAAAGTAAACTAGTCTTGCAGTGTCTACATCAGTGAGATGTCTTATTTTTTTAACTGCGTATGCTGCTGAACTCAGTCTCTTCGACAATTTCTCAATATGTGGCCCCCATTGGAGCGAGGCGTCCAAAGTTATGCCTAAAAATACAGTTGAGTCCGCAAGGTCCAACTTTTCATCCTTTACCTTAATAATTGTAGAGCTTGGTTTAACATTTGGTAATACAAATTTGATACATTTAGTTTTCTTTTCATTCAATAGTAGGTTATTTACTGTAAACCATTGCACTACATCGGTAATAGCTTTGTTCACGTCATCAAAGTTGAGTTGTTGCCTCTTTACTCTGAAAAGTAGAGAGGTATCGTCCGCGAACAAAACTATATCATGTTTTTCTTTAACTAGATATGGTAGATCATTAATATATACAAGAAACAAAAAAGGACCAAGAATCGAACCCTGCGGAACGCCCATTCTTATCTTTGATCCAGATGATCTTTCACCGTTGACATCGACCTTTTGGATTCTATTGTTAAGATATGATTCCAAAAGACTAAGAGCGTGGTATTTTACGCCGTAGTGATGTAGCTTCCTGACCAGAGTATCATGATGAACACAATCAAACGCCTTGGACAAATCACAAAACACACCTACTGCATCATGAGATTCCTCCCAGGCTTCGATTATATGATTGATGAGATCCACACCTGCATCAGTAGTAGAGCGACCACGTGTGAAACCAAATTGCTGCAGGTGCATTAAGTTATTACGATAAAAATGTCCTTGCAATTGATTTAAAATAACTTTTTCAAAAATTTTACTTAGTGTTGGTAGTATTGATATAGGTCTGAAATTAGTAGGGTCAGTAGTACTACCAGCTTTAAACAAGGGAATAACTTTACTATGCTTCATCAAGTCAGGAAACACGCCACTGTCTACACAGTCATTAAAAATACATGCTAGGTATGGAGAAATGCAATCGATTATGGAACTAATAATTTTAACAGAGAGGCCGTGGAGATCTGAAGTATTTTTCATTTGTAAACTTTTAAATACTTTTATTATTTCAATGTTACTAACGTGAGAAAATTTAAAATATTTGTCACAATGGTTTACATTATCTTTTAGAATAGATTCAGCGAGAATAGGGCATGAGTTTAACGATTTGGTAGTCGAAACTGGAATATCAGTAAAAAATTTTTCAAAAGCGGAAGCTACTTCCAAATTAGTATTTTTAATTTCATCGTTTATCATAAGTTTATAATTTTCATTACGACGTTTAGATTTTCCAGTTTCATTATTTACAAATTTCCAAGTGGTTTTGATTACGTTTGTGCTATTCTTTATATTATTTTTGATGAAGTTAGATTTAGCTATTGCACAAACGTTTCTAAAAGTTTTAGAGTAACGTTTTACATAATCAGCAAAAGTTTTTGATTGATTATATGTTCTTTCTTCATACAGATCGTATAACTTCTGCCTGCTTCTATGAATTCCAACTGTGGCCCAGTCACTAAATGATAATTTTGTGTTAACTTTAATTTTCTTAGATTTAAATACATTGTCATATTCTTTTTTGGCAAGACTAAATACTGCGTTATATAATTTATTTGGATTTTCGTTATATGGCAATTCAGGTAATTTTTGCAAAATATTTTCTCTATATCGATTTAGCCTACTTTCATTTACCGGTACACACGTAATATCTTGTTTAGGTGCCTGCTCAATGTTAATTTTGAAAGAAGCTAATTGACCCGTATGGTCGGAGCTTAATTTATTTATGACAGCCGCATCTTCAGGTTTAATGTTGGTAAAGATATTATCTATGCACCTGGCTGAGGTAGGTGTGATTCTCGTTGGCACCGAAATAAGATTCACTAGGTTGTAACATAAAAATAATGATAGAAACCTATTACTGATATTAGAATTTTCAAGAATATTTATATTGAAATCACCACATACAATAATCCCTTTATTGGATTTTGTTGCTTTATCTAAGGCTACATCCATAACTTTTTCAAAGGGTTCATATTTAGCATCAGGTGGGCTGTATACGCTCATTATAACAAGATCTTCAAGTTCTACGCAGGCTATTTCAATAGTTCGCTCAACTGAGAGGCTTACGATATCAGGCCGTTCTTTATATTTTAACTCGTTTTTAAGTAGTATCAACGATCCACCGCGTATTGCTGTTGATCTGTTGAACGAACTTGCCACCTGGTGATTACTAAAACTGAACATTAACTGATAATCTCTAAGCCAATGTTCAGTTATACATAGAATATCAATATTATTACAGTTCATGAAAAGTTCAATTTCTAACTCTTTGCTAATTATGCCTTGAATATTTTGGTGTGCAATATTCAAAACACGGCTATTTTGAATTTTGGTTGTATTACAAATATTAATTTTATTCTATGGTCTGTTAAAACTCTAAACTTCCTACCGTATAAATAAGGACGAAAATGCTTCACAGCCCATACTACAGCTAACAACTCCTTATGTATTGTTGGATAATTCATTTCGGACTTATTCAACTGTCTACTAGCATAAGCTACAGGTTTGTTATTGCCATTTGATAAAACGGCTCCCAAACTTACTCCACTAGCATCTGTCTGTAACCGGAAGACGTTCTCTTCTGAAAAATTTGGATACTCAAGTACTGGTTGTGAACTGAGTGCTAGCTTTAGAGTTTCAAACGCTTTTGCACACTCCTCCGACCACTGAAATTCTACATCCTTCCTACATAACCTATGCAATGGAAATACGACACGGGCAAAATCTTTTACAAATTTTCTATAAAAATTTGCAAAAGCTACAAAACGTCGAACTTCGTCCACATTTTTAGGAACAGGATAATTACGTAATACCACAATTTTGCCTTCGTCTGGCAATACTCCACTCGGTGTTATTACGTGACCCAAGTAGTTAATTTCCTTCTGTAAAAACTGACATTTACACGGATTTAACTTCAAATTGACTTTCCTTAACCTATCTAGTACCTTTATTAGATTAACATTATGTTGATGCAGACTTTTCCCAAACACAATTACATCATCCAAATACAAAAAACAAACTTCGTAATTTAATCCCGATAACGCCACTGACATAAGCTTGGAAAATACACTTGGACTAGTCTTCAACCCCATCGGTAACCTCTTTAGCTGGTATTGCTTATCTGCTGTAAAAGCTGTGTATTTCCTACAACTCGGAGACAACCCTAATTGATAATAACCAGAACTTAAATCCAAATGAGAAAAATACAAACACCCTGACAACGAATCAATTATCTCCTGAATGTTCGGCAATGGGAATTTCTCGTCCACTATTTTCTTATTCAAAAGCCTGTAATCAACCACGATCCTCCATTTTTTTTCATTACTACTGTCTAACTTCTTAGGTAAAAGTAACAAAGGAGATGACCACTCACTAGAACATTCTTCTATTATGTCATCTTTCAACAGTTTCCCAACCTGCCTCGACAACTCCTCTTTCTGTGCTCGAGGTATCCTATATGGCTTTACATAAACAGGAGTTGCATCATTTTGCAACTTTATATCATATTCAAATAAATTCGTCACTGACAATTTATCTCCCGGCATGTGAAAAACATCCGCATACTTAGCACATATTTTCTCAATGGAATCTCGCTCATCTTCTTCCAGATAAGACCCTAACTTAAGCAGCTCAAACAACTCTTTAACTCTATCAACAGATAACCTATACTCTGTATCAAAACTACATACATCATACTGTGATAAACTCTTTACTTTTGGACTAAAACTCCGTAACGATACATTTTCTTCCCGCGTATTCAAAAATCTCACTGGAATCGAACTGCCATCACCCTCTACAACTGCAGCTGCTACAAATATCCCTGGCGAAACCACCTCGGACTGAATAACAAAAACACCTTTCAACCCTGTCGATACGTACTTAATAATTTCACACCTACCCGGAATAGTCACTGTGTTTTCTTGACCTAGAAACAACTGCGTAAATAATTTTATACCTGAGCTATGGTGAAAACTAACTACCTTTTTCTCATAATCTACAGAGCTCTTGTACTTTAAAAGAAATTCTTCCCCCAGGATTCCATCTTTTTTACACTGCAACCCTTCAAAAACATAAAATTTATGGGAAAACCTATAACCATCTAGACATAAATCTAAATAAACATAACCAACGGAAACCAAATCTCCACATACTCCCTTAATTTTAAGCTTATCTGGCACTATTTTTAATCTACCAAACGATGATGATAACCATTCTAACTTTAAAACTGAAATATTGGCACCCGTGTCCACTAATAAAGATAACCGCTTATCATAGCTATCAAAAACTACGTGATTACCTTTGCCATAACTAAGTATCTCTATATCATTTCTCGTGGTCTCGAAAAAACGTGCTCTGTGACTCATCTTCACTCGGGCACGTAATTTGTGCTTCCGCACAGTTCACTACTCTATTATGCGTGAATGGCCGATAAGATTGATTACGCTTATTTTGCTGACTACGACCTCTGTCCGAGTAATGTGCGCGGCCCTGACCTTGCTGACTAGATACATAACGCCCATTAGGTATTTTCGCGCCGCTACCCCTACTACTGTTCCGTGTATAATTATTACCGCGATGATAATTATTTTGTGGCCAGCGCCTTGCCCCAGCTACAAAACTCATGCAACCAGTTGACGGACCCGCGATTACGTCATCCTCCTCTAACGCTACCATAATTGCCTCCTTAAGACAACTCAAACCCCTCGAAGAAACAATCGTCCCAATTCGCTGACTATTTAAACCATCAGCAAAACGCTTGATCGCTGTTTTTTCATTGAGTGGACTTAGGACCTTTTCTATTTCTTCATTTCCATCAGCCTGGGCCAACGTTAAATCAGTCATCAGTTTTTCAACCTCATCACCGAATGACGTAATACTTCTGTTGCCCTGTCTACATTGCTGTAACCGCGCTAAAATTGCTGTATACGACTTTTTAGGCAATAAGTATTTTTTAATATCTTTTATTAGATCATCAACTTTAGCATACGTTTTACTCAATTTTATCTTAGCTCTACTTGATAACCTAGTTCTTAGCACAAAATCAACTAATGTTTTGTGTTCCTCAGGTTTAAGAGTGCTTTTATAAAATTCTAGCCCGTCTATAAGTTGGCCTAATTGGGATTCACTGTTATCAATGACTGGAAGCAGAGTTAGTGCTGTTTTTAAGTCAAAAGACGCCATTGTGCTGACTAAGGACTCTATTTCCCTGAACTGTGCCTTAAATTTGTCTGAAATTTGAATAAGTAAATTTAAATCCCCAGCAGCCACTTCTTCTTTTTTACTTAAAGTTAGAAACAAACTATCAAAATTCTCCTTAATTGATTTTGCCTTTAAGAACTTAGACTGACCCTGCGAAGTTACCCGTTTATCTTTTGACAACCTAATTATACTATCACGAACTTCTTTTAAATCATCTAAAAGTCCTTGTAAACAAGCCATCCGCAATACATTATTGGTTTAACTTAAAAGTACACTAATTCACTGAAACATTAATAACAGTTACACACACACTCACGGTCCTGAACGGAGAATTGTAGGTGACACGTAGATCCCAAACCTACACGCTTTCCGGTTGGGAGCGAATAGTACGACGCGCAGCACGCCGATCCAATTCCTCCAGAAGGTGCCCATTAAAATATTTAAATGCTTTGAGCAGCACAAAAACGGCTATTGCTACCACTATTGTTAACAACAATATCTCAGACAGCTCCATTCCAACTGACGCCGCCGTAGCTGCCATGTTTGGTGTTTGACTGACTATAACATTGTCCTTTGACTGCTGCGTTCCCATTATAAAATCAAACGCCGCCAAACATAAAAACATATAGTCGAAGAAATGCGTCCTCTTCACTGGATACGCATCAGCAGCAAAATATATATAAAAAATATGCTCCTCTAAAACACCCCAACGTTATAGGAGTTAAGAAAACTCACAGACTTCTTGCTGGTTCGCGTCCGTATCAGCTGTCACGGTTGCCATGCAGAGGCTCGCTGGAGGTCACTGGGTGAACTATTAAAACACTTCAATATCGTAACACTGAATACTTTATTACTAGAACCTTAACGCTTATATACTACTTAACTACGTGACCTAAAATAGGAGAGAGAAACCTATCTTCACCTCATATCAAAACGTGATGATATACAACTCGGCATATCACACCTGGTACAAAAAAATAATATTCGCTTATTTTCTCCATACGTAACATCGCGAGCTAGGAAGAGCTGATTTTCAACAACCTGTAATGTTTAGAAAACAGCAGTTTAGTTTTAGTTGGATAGCAAAATAAATTAAGAAAAACTTGACATTAGCATAATGCCATATAGTCGTTTTCATGACCAAAAAATACCAATCCACACTAATATTATAAATGCGAAAGTAACTCTGTCTGTCTGTCTGTCTGTCTGCTACGCTTTCACGGCCAAACCGCTGAACCGATCTTCATGAAACTTGGCACAGAGATTGCTAGCCTACCGAGAACGGACATAGGCTACTTTATATCACCATTCGAGGGTCTGGAGTATAGATGTAGACCACCAGGTGTACCACCAGGAGCCCAGCTAAACTATTAGAGATACAGGCATGGTTCCAAAACAAAAGTTGTTCAGTATGAAGGGCCGAATCTTTTCACATGGACATTGGGGATCTGGAGTACCTTATGTAGACCACCAGGTCTACCATCAGGAGCCCACCTAAACTATTGGAGATACAGAAATGGTTCCAAAACAAAAGTTGTTCAGTATGATGGGCCGCTTCTTTTCACAAGGACATTGAGGGTCTGGAGTACCTTATGTAGACCACCAGGTGTACCACCAGGAGCCCAGCTAAACTATTAGAGATACAGGCATGGTTCCAAAACAAAAGTTGTTCAGTATGATGGGCCGCTTCTTTTCACAAGGACATTGGGGATCTGAAATACTTTATGTAGACCACCAGGTGTACCACCAGGGGCCCAGCTAAACTATTAGAGATACAGGCATGGTTCCAAAACAAAAGTTGTTCAGTATGATGGGCCGCTTCTTTTCACAAGCATATAAGGGCTCTGGAGTACCTTATGTAGACCACCAGGTGTACCACCAGGAGCCCAGCTAAACTATTAGAGATACAGGCATGGTTCCAAAACAAAAGTTGTTCAGTATGATGGGCCGCTTCTTTTCACAAGGACATTGGGGATCTGAAATACTTTATGTAGACCACCAGGTGTACCACCAGGGGCCCAGCTAAACTATTAGAGATACAGGCATGGTTCCAAAACAAAAGTTGTTCAGTATGATGGGCCGCTTCTTTTCACAAGCATATAAGGGCTCTGGAGTACCTTATGTAGACCACCAGGTGTACCACCAGGAGCCCAGCTAAACTATTAGAGATACAGGAAAGGTGCCAGAACAAAAGTTGTTCAGTATGATGGGCCGCTTCTTTTCACAGGGACATTGGGGCTCTGGAGTACCTTATGTAGACCACCAGGTGTACCATCAGGAGCCCACCTAAACTATTGGAGATACAGAAATGGTTCCAAAACAAAAGTTGTTCAGTATGATGGGCCGCTTTTTTTTACAAGGGCATTGGGGATCTGGAGTACCTTATGTAGACCACCAGGTGTACCACCAGGAGCCCAGCTAAACTATTAGAGATATGGGCATGGTTCCAAAACAAAAGTTGTTCAGTATGATGGGCCGCTTCTTTTCACAAGGACATTGGGGCTCTGCAGTACCTAATGTAGACCACCAGGTGTACCACCAGGAGCCCAGCTAAACTATTAGAGATACAGGCAAGGTTCCAAAACAAAAGTTGTTCAGTATGATGGGCCGCTTCTTTCACAAGGACATTGGGGCTCTGAAGTACCTTATGTAGACCACCAGGTGTACCATCAGGAGCCCAGCAAAACTATTAGAGATAGGTACAGGCATGGTTATTAAACAAAAGTTGTTCAGTATGATGAGCCGCTTCTTTGCACAAGGACATTGAGGATCTAGAGTACCTTATATAGACCACCAGGTCTACCATCAGGAGCCCACGTAAACTATTGGAGATACAGAAATGGTTCCAGAACAGAAGTTGTTCAGTATGATAGGCCGCTTCTTTTCACAAGGACATTTAGGATCTGTAGTACCTTATGTTGACTTCCAGGTCTATTATCAGGTGCCCATTTAAACTATTAGAGATACAGGCATGATTCTAAAACAAAAGTTGTTCAATATGATGGGAATAAGTTAAGGACAGAAAAGCAGAAGATGTGGTATATAAAAATGTATTACAGTAACTTAAGATTTATCTGTCTTATCCACTTATGCTGACCATTTAAGTGTGCTCAAATCGGCACCTCTGGAGTAAGTACTCTGTTATCTACTGATTTTTGTATTCAGTGTTTAAAAATTTTGTCTCTCAGGCCGGATAGCAAATTTAGAATTGTCCCTTGAACAACAGTAGCAAGCAATTCATCTTTAAACAGTACAGATAAGAACTGTTCTAATATCACTGTCACACTATGAATACACATACCTACTTTAGAACTTCTGCCTAAAAAAACTATCTAACGCGGACGAAGTCGCGGGTAAAAGCTAGTAAAATAATAAATGCATAAAAAAGTTCTAGTCTTTAAACAAAAATCACCTTCAAATCTTCAGGAACATCGATTTCATCAAATGTTTTGGGTTCCACTTGTATTTTCTTCTTCCGAGCGCGCCTTATAATTTGGCGTAAAGCATTTTTATTTGGTACACTGCATGCACTCGTACTCGGAATTTGCGCTAAGTTGTTTTGTATGATCTGAGTTGGTGCGGAAAAGCTGCATTCAGCATCACGTTTCAGTCTATTTTTAAGAGCTATTTCATCAGATTTCGAAGCACTGGGCGAATGAGAATGATCACTTGGAGGCTTAATTACCGAGTGCCCGATACCAGCTGTTAACTTTGTGATCAGGGAACTTCTGCACTGTTTCGATTGCTTAAGAGTACACTGCCAATAGAATTTGTCACTGTTTTGCGAGTTAACATAAAACTGATAGCCGTTCAATATCAGCATGTCCTTTCCGCGCGCAGTTTTTTCAATTATCATATCGCACATGGGAACACTTATATTGTCTGACATGATTAACAAATATTAAAAAAAAAAAAACACTTCCTGACCGACAAGTTAAACCAAATTTGACTGACTGTGATATATGTCTATGATATGACACTGAATCAATGCACATCGGTTTAACTTTTCTTTTCTACCCTCATTTTAAGATTTGCGCGTCGTTATACATATATACAAACATATAATCACGCCTCTTTCCCAAAGGGGTAGGCAGAGATTACATCTTTCCACTTGCTACGATCCTGACATACCTCTTTCGCTTCTTCAACATGCATCAATCTGTTCATACATGCTCGTCGGTTTAGGGTACTCTTAACCTGACCTTTCTTTAGGACGTCCCCGACATGATCCAAGTACGTGCGTCTTGGTCTTCCCCTTCCAACGTTCCCATCCACACTCGCCATATATACCTGTTCCGTTAATCTTCTTTCATTCGGGGATCGGCCAATAGCTTGTGAGTGCGCACGGTGAGCGAGCAACTGCGAAAGTTTGAGGGTAAGAGAAAATTTTCTTTTTGTCGCCTACCCACAGTATTTTCTTACTGGGGGTAGTCGACTAAAACTTCTTTACCCTCTACCCACTTCGCCACTCCGGGGCTCCGCTATCTCCCATTCGCCCCCATTCCATCCCTGCGGTGCGGCGAGTGGTGGTCTCCAAGCGGCGTACTTCCCGGGACCCACACCCAGTACTTGTTATAGGGTGTGGAACAAATCCCGGTTGGGGAACCGCTGGGAGCGCATCGCTCTCCTCACTTCTATAGTGGGGAAGGAGGGGAAACCCACACCTCTACTGCTGCTTTCTTTGGGCCACTTGCCCCTCCCCCCTGTACTGCCAGTGGCAGTTGTTCCCCGAGTCGCGGCGAGCGGCCGCTTCTAGTCGGAGGACCAAGCGGGACCCACACCGCAGTAACGTTCTGCTGGGTGTGGTTCCCGTTAGAACCACGCACCGCTCTCCCCGATTTGATATAATCGGGGGGCAGTTGCCCCTCAGCTGGCTTCGTCGCCTACGGGCAGGGGACACCGGGAGTAACTCCCCGGTGTCCCCAGGTGTGTTTGCTGCGGCGGGGTAGAGGTTTCAACCTCGCCGCCGCAGCGGACGTCGTCAACACGCGCGGGAGGATGGCTCCCCTCCCCCCGGCGCTAAGACCAAGACCAAGCGCCTGGCGAAGGTGCCGCGGCCCCGGGTGTGGCGCAGGACCGTCACGTCTGACGCGCTCCTGCAGCACCTCGACGCCGTGACGCAGGGCGGAAATCCCGCCCCGCCTCGCCAGGACAAAAGACCCGGACATGACACCCGGACTTCAACGACCCCCGTGACATCAACCCCACGAGGGTCCCCGACCCAGACCCCGACATCGACTCGGGCCTCCACCCCCTTCACCCAAGGAGGGGGGGAGGAGTACTTCTCCCTGAGCGATGCGGCCTCCCAAACCGTGACTGACCCTCCTCACCGTCAGACTGGGCTATCCATGCCTAGTCTTGCCGCTGACGCAGTGGCCAATGAGGCCCACTTTCAGGAGTGGCTGAGGACGACGGTAACCAAAATTTCGTCGGAGCATTTCGCTCAGGTAGCCCCTTTCCTCGGCCACCCTTTGACCGCAAGACAACCTGTGCCCCCCCCCCCGACACGAAACATTATCCCGGGTGACCCGCGCGCGCAGCGCCGGGCACCCGACGACTTGAGCCCGCCCCCTCCGGCAAAGATGGTGGCCGCACAGTCCCCCCTCTAGTCGTCACGATCGGGGGACATTACTCTCCGCGTCCCCTCTCCGGCGGGGCGTGGCAAAACACCCCCTTTTCCAGGGAGACAGGGAGCGCGGACGCCTCATACGTCCCCTCCCGCCTCCCAGCATCAACCAAGCCAGGTGCCAGAGGCGATGGAGACACAGCCCTCGTTCGCGGCTGTGCTATCCGGCGGCACCCCGCCCCCACGCACGGCACCTGCTTCACCACGGCGGGATGACAATTCCCCGCCAGCGACAAAGACGAACGGCCAGGCCGAGCCCGCTCAGCAGCCCGCTCCGCCCGCGTCCAAAAGGGAGAGATACCCCCCACTAGTGGTGGAGGTACTCCCGGAGGTACTCCCGGACTCCCGCCCGGCACTTCCGTGCCCTCCGGGAGAAGCTCGGACACCCTCCTAACGCCCGACCCTACGGGCGGGGGGTGCGCTTCATCCCGAAGACCGGGGAGGAATACAGGACCATACAGTCCTACCTGATGGCCCTAGAGAAGAAGACCAAATTGTCTTGGTTCTCCTACTCCCTCCCTGCGGAGCGCAGCCTCAAGGTTGCTATCCGAGGGCTACCGGTTGACACCGACGCAACCCTCATTGAGGCTAAGTTGCGAGAGCTGGGGTACACCCCCGAGTACGTGCGCCCCATCCAGGGGCGTGGCGGACGACCCGGGTGTATTTACTTTGCCCAGCTCGAACGCAATGCTGCAACGATCCCCGGCATATATTCAGTGAACATACTCCTGAATATGCCGGGGGTCAAGATATAGGCCTGGCGGGGCAAGAAGGGACCGGCGCAATGTCACCGAGGCCAACAGTTCCGCCACTCCTCGCACAAGTGCCACCGCAAATTTGCGTGTGTGCGTAGCGGGGAGGAGCACCCGGCCAAGGAATGTCCTAGGCCGAGGGCAGAACCGGCGACTTGCGCCAACTGCGGAGGGCCACATCCCGCTAACTATGTGGCCTGCCCGGCCTTCGGGCGCGAAGCGCGCAATAAGAAGGCTGGAACCGCAGCCCGCACCTCCTCCGGAAAGGCCGGCGCGGCCGAAGTTCGTGCCGCGCCCACAGGGGAGGCCAACGCCAAGGGGTCGCTCATGGCCAAGGCCAACGACCCAGGGAGCGGCCTAAAGGGCAAAAACAAGCGCAGGAGGAGGCGCAAAGGAAAGGGAGCCAAAGGCCCCTCCTTGCCCCAAATCCCGCCTCGACAGCAGCAGGAGCCAGCGCACAACGATGCTCCTCCAAGGAAGTTCTCCACCTCCGACCGACACCCTGCCTCAATCCAGGGGAAGGGGACGTCGGACGTTAAGGCGGCCTTCGAAGCCGGCAAAAAGTCGGCAACGATGGCCGCCATTGAGGTGCTGACCGAGGTGCTAGGGGCACTGAAAGCGGACCAAGACCCGCTTCCAAAAAAAGCTTCTCAAAGCATAAGCAATGCTCGTGTCTTTGAGGATCGTCCACTGGCACGCCGAAGGCCTATCTAAGGTTAAGATAGGCCTTCTTCGTGCCCTCTTGAAGGAGCAGAACGTTGATGTCGCGCTACTTTCAGAGACTCATCTGAAAAGCGCAGACCAACTGAAGATTCCCAACTTCTTCGTTTACCTGCAGGACGAGCTCAGCGAAACAGGTCGCGCCTTCCGAGGCCTAGCCGTCCTGGTAAGAAGAAGATTGGTGCACCAGCAGCTGCCACCCTTCACCCATGCTGACCTTCAGTCGGTCTACGCCCTGGGAATGGAGATCGCTCTCGGTGACGTTCCAACTCGTGTGTTTGCAGTTTACAAACCACCGGCGACGCGGTTGGTCCTGGCGGATGTCCAAAAGATTCTGGACTCCCCAGGGCCGACGATAGCCGCCGGGGACTGGAACTGTAAGCACATAAGTTGGAACTCCATGCGGACTTGTCCGGATGGCAGAAGCCTCTTTGATGACGCTGATCCCAGCGGGTACGTGGTTCTGGGGCCGGAGACCCCGACCCACTACCCGCACGACCGCATGAAACTCCCAGATGTCATAGACCTCGCGGTGGTCAAAGGGCTCCGGCCCGATCCCACCGTCGAGACATTAGACTTTCACTCAGGCTCCGACCATCTATCTACCTGTCCTGCTGGTGGTCTCAGACCAGTCAGCAAGGACTAGGCTGCTGCCGCCGAGGCGGAAGTACGACTGGGATAAATTCGGCCGGTTCATGGTCGAAAACACTCCCATGAAACCAGTCTCAACTCCATCAGATGTCGATGCGCTGGCTAGCGAGTTCGATTCCGCGGTCCAGCGAGCTAAGCAAAGCGCCGTGATGGACGCCTCCGCCTCGGGGGCCGCTCCGCCTTTACCACGGCGCATAGCTGACATGCTCGCTGAGAAGCGAAGACTGCGTAAGCAGTATTACTCAACTCGCTGCCCCACCATGAAGTCCCAGCTGAATGCGCTTGCTGAAAAGATCTCGGCAGCGCTGGACGCCGTTTCCGCCGACTTTTGGCAGCAAGCCATAGATAAAGCCGGTGAAGACTGGACCGGCATCCATAGACTGTGTCGCCGGCTCTCCGGAAAGGCGATGCCAGTAAGACCTCTCCTCGGTGAGGACGGGCACCCCCGTTTCAAAGCCGAGGATCGAGCAGAAATCTTTGCTGAGTGCCTGGAGAGCCAATTTCGGCCGAACCCAGGTGCCGACCACGACGAAGAAGAAGTTTCGCGAAGGCTAGCGGGCTACTTCGCTCAGCCGATTCCTCCTGATGAGGACCCCATCGTCTTCACGCCCGGCCAGGTGCTTCGGGCGTTAAGACGAACCCCCCTCCGAAAGGCACCCGGACCTGATGGCATTACGAATGAGATTTTGCGTCACCTCCCCCCGCGTTCTATCGCAACGGTGACGCGCATCTATAATGGCATCATGCGGACGGGGCACTTTCCGGACGCGTGGAAGCTTGGGCGAGTAATCATGCTCCCCAAGCCCGGGAAGAACACCCTGAAGCCTGAGAGCTATCGGCCAATCACCTTGCTACCAACGATCAGTAAGGTGTTTGAGAAACTTCTTCTGCGTCACATGAGACCCCACATCATGCCTCGCGAGGAGCAATTCGGCTTTCGAGCCGAGCATTCTACGACCCTTCAACTGTCGAGAGTACTGCACGATATGACGGCGGCCCTCAATAAGAGGGAGACCACCGAAGCAGTATTTCTGGATATGGAGAAGGCGTTCGACCGCGTATGGCACCCGGGCTTGGTTTATAAGCTGTCCACATCTACGACTCCTCGGCGAGTCGTTAAGATCGTGGCCACCTTCCTAGAGAATAGGCGCTTCCAGGTGGCAGTGGAAGACGCCCTCTCCCAAGTCCGAAGGATCGCTGCTGGAGTCCCCCAGGGTAGCTGCCTGTCTCCGGTATGCTACGCCAGGTACACGGATGATATCCCGGTTGAGGGCGGCACTAAGCTGGCGCTCTATGCCCATGACGCTGCATTTTTCTCCGTGTCCCTCAACACGAGGCACGCGGTCAGGAAAATGCAGATAGCTTTGGACGCCCTCCCTGGTCAACGTGGGGAAGACCCAAGCGATCATCGTGGGGCGTGGTCGAAGAGATCCCCCGAAGCTGAAGCTCCATGGACAAGAGATCGGGTGGCCCGCACAGGCTAAATACCTAGGCGTGACCATAGACCGAAACCTGTCCAAGGCCCAGCACGTGAAGAATGTGATCGGGCAAGCGGGGGCTGCCACTGCTTTGCTCCGACCCATTCTGCGCTCGAGACTCCCGTTGCGCATGAAACTAGGCGTGTTCAAGGCGTACATCAGAACTCGCCTGACGTACGCCGCTCCGGCATGGTACGCGTTGGTCTCTGAGACCAACCGCCAAAGACTGCGGGCCCAGCAGTCCAAGGCGTTGCGAGCCATCGCCGACGCGCAAAGATTCGTCCGCAACGAAGTCATTCGGAGGGACCTGAAAGTCGAGACCTTGGATGAGTTCGTCTCCAAGCTCTCGACCGGGATGTTCGCGCGCGCTGACCGGTCAGATTTCGAACACCTTCGAAATCTGGCCCCGTACCACGCGCGCCCCCCAGATTGGAAACCGTATCCTCGCGAGCTCGCTGTGGTGGAGGAGCTCGCGGAGGATACTTACATACCGGACTGACCTTGGTCGCCGGCTGGTGGTGCGCTGTCATCTTGATAGCGCTCACCAGTCGGCGGCCCCCACTAGACTGACCCCGACCCAATTCTGACTCTTGCCGGCTGAGCGGGTCCGTTCCAAGCCAAGCTCGCCGTCCAAACCGGATGTAACATTTCGCCGCCAGGCTGGAAGGCACTCACTGGGCCTCCCTGAACAGGGTCCCACCCGGTGGGTGACTCGCCGGCGGTGCACCGGACAAGACTGCGGCCGGTTCTGTCCGGCCGCGCTTCGACCGAAATTGACTCTTAGGGCCGTGGTGAAGTGTTCCCACACTCACCACGGCCCCCAACCCCGTGACCCGCCCGCTTTCGCGGGCGGCAGCAGAAATTACGCCCAGGAGGCTCTGCCTCGATGGCGTCTCCCCGAAGAAAACCCGGATTCTTTCATTCATTCTCTCAATGTGACCAAACCATCTCAGCATTCCTTTTTCTATACCAGTCACTACGTCTTCTTTTATACCGCAACGTTCTCTAATCACACTGTTCCTTATCCTGTCACTCAATTTCACTCCAATCATACTTCTTAGCGCTCTCATTACCGCATTTATTCAACTTTCATGCTTTTTCTGCCATACCCAACTTTCACTCCCATACATAAATGTTGGAACTAACACTCCTCTATGCACAGCCAGACGTGCCTTTTTAGACACTGTCTGGCTGTGCATAAAGGCATGCAACGCTCCATTCAACATGTTGCTGGCATTTACACTCCTTTCAATATCACTGTCACACTTTCCATCTGATGTAAACTTCGATCCCAAATATACAAACTCTTTCACTTGCTCCACCCTCTCTTCTTCTATCATAATGTTACACTCCGTCATACCTTCTTCTTTTTCAACAACCATTGATTTCGTCTTACTTACATTCACTTTCATTCCTTTCTTTTTCAAAGCCTCATTCATAATTGTTACCATCTTCTGCAACTCTTCAGCCGACGACGCAAGGATAACTTGGTCATCAGCATAGAGAAGACATTTGACGAGTAACCCATTAATTCTCAGTCCATTTTTACACTCTTTCAAATCTGTCAAACAACTATCCATGAATAGGTTGAACAGCCATGGTGACGCAACACATCCCTGTCTAACACCTTTATCGATGTTAAACAGCTCAGTGAAGGCCCCGTTAATCCTGACACAAGCAAGCTCGTACCAAGATGCTGCTCACCCCATGCACGGATAGTGCCGACCACAATTCATTCCTCAGAACTCTATCATAGGCCTTTTCCAGATCCACGAATGTGCAAAAGACTTTTTGGTTCTTAGCCAAAAACTTTTCTGCTATCCACCGCAAGGAAAAGACCTGATCCGTACATCCCATCCCCTTTCGAATTCCCGCTTGAGCATCCCAGACTTTCTCATCAGTTTCTTTCACAACTCTTTCAATCAGTACCCTTGCATACAGTTTACCGACGACGCTGAGAAGATTTATTTTATTTATTTTATTTATTTTATTTATTTTATTTATTTTATTTATTTTATTTATTTTATTTATTTTATTTATTTTATTTATTTTATTTATTTTATTTATTTTATTTATTTTATTTATTTTATTTATTTTATTTATTTTATTTATTTTATTTATTTTATTTATTTTATTAATTTTGTTTATTTTGTTTATTTTGTTTATTTTGTTTATTTTATTTATTTTATTTATTTTATTTATTTTATTTATTTTATTTATTTTATTTATTTTGTTTATTTTGTTTTTTTTATTTATTTTATTTATTTTATTTGTTTTATTTATTTTATTTATTTTTTTTATTTTTTTTATTTTATTTATTTTATTTATTTTATTTATTTTATTTATTTTATTTATTTTATTTATTTTATTTATTTTATTTATTTTATTTATTTTATTTATTTTATTTATTTTATTTATTTTATTTATTTTATTTATTTTATTTATTTTATTTATTTTATTTATTTTATTTATTTTATTTATTTTATTTATTTTATTTATTTTATTTATTTTATTTATTTTATTTATTTTATTTATTTTATTTATTTTATTTATTTTATTTATTTTATTTATTTTATTTATTTTATTTATTTTATTTATTTTATTTATTTTATTTATTTTATTTATTTTATTTATTTTATTTATTTTATTTATTTTATTTATTTTATTTATTTTATTTATTTTATTTATTTTATTTATTTTATTTATTTATTTTATTTATTTTATTTATTTTATTTATTTTATTTATTTTATTTATTTTATTTATTTTATTTATTTTATTTATTTTATTTATTTTATTTATTTTATTTATTTTATTTATTTTATTTATTTTATTTATTTTATTTATTTTATTTATTTTATTTATTTTATTTATTTTATTTATTTTATTTATTTTATTTATTTTGTTTATATACGGGTAGAGGGTAAGGCTTGATCAATACGGGGTGTAAAGGACGGTGTACCGAATACTTCGCAGGCATGATCAGACCATGAAACTGAACAACTTTATGATATGTTGGTAAACGAGAAAAAAAATTTACCTCCCATAGGAATTCCCGATCAGCTGACTGACTTACTATTGAAACTCGAAAAAAATATTTCGTTCCCTAACATAAGCTCCATAGTAAAAGTTGTTCAGTTTTATGGTCTGATCATGCCTGCAAAGTTTTTGGTACACCGTCCCTTACGCCCTGTATACAGGGTTATTTTTTAGTCAGTGCGCAAACTTATACCATGATATCAGAATCGTTAAAAGGACATTTAACGCAATTAAAAAAATATGTTTTATTTTTATTATTTTTTTATTTTTGTCTGCCTCATAAAAAATAAATCATGGACACTTTTACTTTTCAAGCGGGGGTGCGTGAAAATGGCAACAGCGCTCGCGCAGCGCACCCTTCAGTCAGTTTCAGTTCTCGCTTTGATTCCGTCGCGGGCGAGCGCGCACCTGTGTGACACTACTTTTCCCGCCGATCCCGAATTGATTTCGCGATGTCGAATTTTACGTTTCGCAAGTTTTACGAAATGGTGCGTTCGTACTTTTTATGTGGGGAAAAGACCCGAGCAGCCCAATGAATGTACGCGGACGAAAGTTTACCTCGACTGCGTAATGCTGGCGTTGTGGATCCTCGTGTACCGAACCCAAGAACATTCCTCAACGTTATGCAGCGGCTGTTGGATCACGGGCAGTTTACGGTAAGTAACTGTTAATTAAACGACTATTGTACAATTAACTACCTACTGCCTACCTAGTGTTCTAGGTAAACTTTTCAGTTTGACGGTCCTAAGCCCGTAAAAGTATGAAGGGAAAATTGGAATCATCTTTTTAAAGGCTCAGCTACGCAAGACCGGCGCGCGGTAGCCGCGTTCCGGCCATACGATTTTTTTATGAATTCCCGATCAAATCACACCCTGTTATTTTTGAGTGAGTAGACCGTTTTTAATCTTTATTCTTAAATAACCATTCAAGGTTAGTTCACACTGACGTAGTAGCAACATTTTAGTGGCCTAATCAACTTTGACTTTCATACTTTACTGAATTTTTGCTCCACTCTCATAAGCGCACAAAATTGCCGTTTACTTTACTTTAAATGCAGTTGTACTTTAAGGATAATTTGGTTAAAATCATCGAAGGGCAGGCACGCGCAATACGAGCTACCTCATATCATCAGTGTACATAAAGCTTTCTAGCAGTGCAGATGAATTTCCCGCCACGCCGTGCCGGTGGCGGCGGCGCGGCGCGGGCGGCCGGTGGCGGCGGCGCGGCGCGGGCGGCCGGCGCCGGCGTCAGATTTCTTCTAAAAATTTAACCGTTGGCGCCACTATGTCTGGCGCTATGAGACGCGGTGACTAATCGCGACGTTGTCAAACCATCACAACCTCTGTTGTATGTAGGTTGTGTAGGTACTATCAGCAACGGCTCCAGTTGCCATTAAAGTCTTTACTGGTTATTTTTAAAGAATATTAGAAAATCCTTTGAATGTTGATCTTTTAAAATGGGTATCAATCTTTTCTGGTTATTCTTGTTAACTGTAAGAAAAACCATTCTTAAGTTGATCACGTAGATGGTTACTCGAGGTGCTGTACAATCCCGAGTTACCGTTATGGATTAAACATGTACATGTCTTGCTTATGCTAGTAGTAGCTGCTAATTCTTAACCAAACTGGGAAAAATCCAACTACGTGATTAACAAAATAATCTTGTCTCTCCGCATAAACTAGAAACAGGGACCATCAAATCAAGAGACCAACTTTCAAACCAATACACCACGGAGGCAGTTTAACTACTCCGCTCCATAGAGTAGAAATCACATAGAGATGACACTCCCGCTCCAGACGCGCTCAAGGTCAAGCCGTCTGGCTGTCTCTTAGCGAATAATTCAGTCGGGAGTGCGCTTCGCCGCGGAAACGTTCGTCGTGCGGGTCGAATTTGTGAAAAATTTTGCAATGCCGAATTATTGTGGTGTGTATGGCTGAAAAAGTGATGCGAGGAAGACTCCGCATCTAAGTTTTTTTAATTTGCCTAAAGATGAGCCAAGGTAAGTGATGATTTTACAGTAAATACCTAGGTACCTGCCATTCGTTATTATACGTAATTGTTGTGTGTACTCCTATTTTTACTTACGTAGGTACCTAGTTTCCATTTTCTAATTTAAAGTACCTAGGTGCCTAAGTCATTTTTAGCTGATTATGATAAATAAGCACATTCGTATCGTAGGTATGTTTTTTAACGTAGGTAAGTAGGTACCTACTTATCACTGCTCGACTGCAACAAAAAGTTCATTTGAATAAGTACAATTTAATAGGTACAATAAGTACCTAGGTCTGTTACGACAATCAGGCTTTACATGCATATTGTTTTTTAATTAAATGCTTTTTATAGGGTTCCGTAATTAATCAGTTTACAGTCAACTAGCAAGTAGGATACCTGGTAACCTCATAATTTCGGTAAGTTATATCGTGTTTGCCACGCCACCCGCCTCAATGACTTTAAATATTGCACCAACTATAACTAATATAACAGCCACTTAATAAGAGCCACAAATTCCATTACTGGACATGGGCCTCCTTCTACTCGGGTGGTACCTATTTGCCATAAGTACCTACCTACTCACCACGCTTGGCGGATGGATTAGCGAGCAGAGTGCAAGGTGTTGTATTCAAAGGGAGAACGCGTTTTACAATAAAAATGCTATTCTAATCTGGCACCACACGGCGCCATTTTTGCACCAATTTTAAAGTTCTGTACCTACCTATTAACAATAAAATGGCAAGGTAAGACTTTAAAACGGGTAAATATTTTGTTCCCACGGGACAACTGTTAGCAGCGTTCGCAACCGCTTGACTGGCCGCTAGTCTGGAATAAAATTATTGGCACGTGACAGCCCCGACTTAAAGCGCGGGAGAGTGCGGGGCGTTACGGGCTGCGGGGGGAAGTAGGTATTTAAAGCGCGGCATTTGGGGCCCAGACAAAGGAGTTTCGTTTCTATACGCTAGTATTATTATCTATTCTTATGTCCGCTCGTAAAAGCACACATGTGTGCTTGAAGATAAATACAAATCTATTGTTGCAAAATTCGACCTGAGCGAAGTGGTTAAGTGTAGGTACTTGTGAGATAGGTACTTAGTTGTTGTAGGTATCACCCGAACGCACCCCGGTACCAATAGCGGTCATTAACCTGGACTGGTCATTGACCTGTGCTGTAGGTAGAAGCTAGAACACAGTCAGCTGATAGGTATAACTGGGCCGCGCGCGACGTTGCCATACCGAAAGATAGCTAGTGAACCTTATAGGGTGATCCACACTTACGTACGATCCTGGGATAAGTTTAAGTGCGATTATTTCATTTTTTTTGTTCTAAGTCAAGTGTAAAAAATAAAAAAATATTTTTTAAAATTTGATAACCATTACGTATGTTGAAGCTGCGCACTGACTTAGAAATAATCCTGTATTACAGTAATATGTACATGCGTTTAATAACAACAACAATATACAATAAATACTACACATGTACGTTTATCACATACAGGGTTTTTTTTTAGTCAGTGCGCAAACTTATACCATGATATCAGAATCGTTAATGGGTAATTTTAGGCAAGTAAAAAAATGTTTTTTTTTGTCTGCGTCATAAAAAATAAGTCATGGACACACTACTTTTTAATCGAGGGTGCGTGAAAATGGCAACAGCGCTCGCGCAGCGGACCCTTCAGTTTCAATTCTCGCTTTGATTCCGTCGCCGGCGGGCACGCACCTGCGTGACACTACTTTTCCCGCCGATCCCGAACTGATTTCGCGATGTAGAATTTTACGTTTCGCGAGTTTAATACGAAATGGTGCGTTCGTACTTTTTATGTGGGGAAAATACCCGAGCAGCCCAATGAATGTACGCGGACGAATGTACCTCGACTGCGTAATGCTGGCGTTGTGGACCCTCGTGTACCGAACCCAAGAACATTCCTCAACGTTATGCAGCGGCTGTTGGATCACGGGCAGTTTACGGTAACTGTTATTTAAATGTCTATTGTACTTAGCCACCTAGTACTACCTACCACCTACTGCCTACCTAGTGTTCCAGGTAAACTTTTCATTTTGGCGGTCCTAAGCCCGTAAAAGTATGAAGGGAAAATTGGAATCATCTTTCTAAAGGCTCAGCTACACAAGACTGGCGCGCGATAGCCACGTTCCGGCCATACGATTTTTTGTATGAATGCCCGATCAAATCACATCCTATTATTTTTGTGTGAGTAGACCGTTTCAAATCTTTATTCCTAAATAACCACTCAAGGTTAGTTCACACTGACGAAGTAGCAACATTTTAGTGGCCTTATCAACTTTGACTGTATGTATGTAATATGTATGTATGTATAACTTTATTGCACCAAATAAATATCACAAAGAAAAACTCAAATAACAGAAAGGTAAGGCACAAAGGCGCACTTTCCCATTAAGGGATCTCTCCTTTGAGAAATCCAGAGGACATGGTTTGCGCAGGAAAACTATGGTACGGGTAATTGAAATATATATATATATATATAATTGACACTAAATGTAGCTGTAAAAGAATAATAATTATATGTACATACAATCTTACTTTTTTAATTAAATACCTATCGATATAGAAACATACATAATATTAAAATATAATCTATTCAATACAAATACAAGCCCTATAAATCGTCAGAGTTATCCAAGTTAAAACCCCAAAGTTTTCTCATGTTCGTCTTGAATGTCTTGATATTTGTACTTTTCCGAACGTCCGTCGGAACCTTGTTCCACAATCGTGCGGCGTGAATAGTAAAAGATTAAGTAAATGTTTCGGTCTTACACGCTGGTGCCTGAAGTGAAAGGTCACCACAGGATCGCAAACGTGCGTAATCTACATTACAAAACTCAAACTTCTCTCGCAGATACTGAGGAGCAGCGGGATTAAATCGAACATTTAAGAGTAGTGACAAAGCATGAAGGTCTCTGCGTTGACGAATAGGCAACCATCTCAACCGCTCTCTGAAGTCCGAAACAAACTTCCTTAACCCAAAAATGAACCGGATGCACTAGTTTTGGAGACGCTCTATTTTATTTAGGAGTTCTTCAGTGAGGTCAAGGTAGGCCACATCACAATAGTCTAGCAGAGACAGCAGAAGAGCTTGAGCCTGCATCGCCTTCGTTTTGAGAGGAAGGAAACTCTGCAGCCGCTTCAAGGAGTGGAGTGACGCATACAGTCTTCAGCTAACCTCGTTTAACTGATATGTCCATGACATTGTCTGGTCGATTAAAATTCCCAGGTTCTTGACTTTAGAAGAATAAGGAATAAGAGAATCATTGAGAATTTCCTCAGAAAGCCAGAGATTTAAGCAGCATTCAACAGAAACCCGTGCCTGTCTACCCAACCAGCTATCGAGGACAGGTGAGAATCAATTCTGTCAATTGCATGGTGCAGTCTATCGGACGTTTCAGCTGTGTATATCTGCAAGTCATCAGCGTAAAGATGGAAAAAAGATGTCAGTGAAGACGTGATGCCGTCAATGAAGGCAAAAAACAGCAAAAGCGAGAGTACTCCTCCCTGCGGCACCACAGCCTCGATCCAACACCAGTCTGAACGTCTGTCATCTGCTTTGACTAGCAGATACCGGTCCGTTTAATAGGATCGAAACCATGCAGCAGTCTCAGGAGCAAGATTAAGTCTGCGGAGCACCGCAAGAAGGATTTCACTGTCCACGGAGTTAATGGCACTGCTAAAATCCAGATGAACTAGAACAGTCAGCCTACTTTCTGTATGTTAAACCGTATGTCTGAAACCTTAACCAGCGCGGTCACCGTGTTGTGCCCAGTGCGGAACCCAGATTAAAGTCGGTTAAAGAGCAAGTGGCGGTTGAGATGCCCTGTTAGGCGCTGGTGAATGCAATGCTCTAAAACTTTCGAAAGAATAGGGAGGATGGATATGGGTCGGAATTCTGAAGAAACGGTAGCATGAGATTTTTTAGGAAGAGGAATCATATGGGCGTATTTCCAGGCTTTAGAAAAAATGCCAGTAGACAGGGAGAAATTTAAGATATGGGTAATCGTGGGAGCCAACAAAGAACAAAAAGGGATTATCATATCCAGACTAAGTCCATCCTCACCAATTGCTCTCGTCTTGATAGACTTTAACACCCGCGTTCAGCATAGTATTGTTGGATACGCAGATGATAGTACCGTTTCAGAGAGATACCTACTTGACAGGTGCAAAAACCAGTGGGGATGAAATACATTCGTTACGAAAGGCCATGGTAGAGCGAACAGATCTCACCTTAATTCTTGTCTCCCAATGGGGCGACGAAAATCTGGTCTCATTCAACGCCACCAAAACACAGGCGTATCTTTTCACTGCAAAAGGAGTCCTTTCGACTGGACACCTACTTTTCGTGGTACATCTGTCCCTGTCACTGACAGGCTTGAGCTTTAAGGCATGGAGTTGACATCAAATCTCAATTTCGGCGCGACCATCGAGTACAAGGCTCAAACGGTGGCGAAGAAGCTGGGCATCCTGAATAGAGTGAAGCGATACTTTACGCCTGGACAGCTTTTAACTCTTTACAAAGTACAAGTCCGATCCTGCATGGAGTATTGCAGTCACTTTTGGGATAGACACCAAGCTACATAGCCTGGCACATCGCCGCAAGGTTGCCTGCTTGTCGGTTTTTTTACAGATTGTACTTCAGAGAGTGTGCTCAAGAGCTTCACGACCTTGTTCCACCAGCTCCCTTCTACCATCGGACATCCAGACGTACCGCCGGATACCAACCGTACCTGGTTGCTATTCCACCACTTCGGACTAAGCGCTTCCAATCATCATTTATAATGCGCACTGCTAAAGAGTGGAACTCACTACCTGCGTCTGTGTTTCCAAACGCATACAACCCTAATCTCTTCAAAGTAAGAGTGAACAGGCTTCTTCTGGGTGAGCTCGCTCCATCTTAGACTCTGTTTCTATCCTATGACCTAGACTAGAGTCAAGAGCGAAACCATCATTAATAAAAAAAAACCCTCACCACTTTACCCACCGTCAGCTGTCGACTGTCATACTTTACTGAATTTTTCACTCCACTCTCATTAACGAACAAAGTTGCCGTTTACTTTACTTTGAATGCAGTTGTACTTTAAGGATGACATACACACACACACATATCATGCCCAGTATCTCTTGCGGGGTAGGCAGAGCGTAAACGGCCGCATAAACGGACATTTACGCCACGTCCGACATATATTTGAGGGTCATTCGTAAAAAAGTGTATCGCCATAGTGACAGGTTTTCAGCCCATCGCCTAAAACTGCAATACACACCCTCGAGTCCCTTAGTCGCCTCTTACGACTCCCACGGGAAAGAAATGGGCTGATGCTATTCTAAGCCGGCATAACATGGATGGGTGATTCGGTTAAAATCATCGAAGGGCAGGCACGCGCAATACGAGCTACCTCATATAATCAGTGTACGGTCGCGTTCAAAAGTGGAGTCATAGTTAACGCAAACCTCAGAAAACAAGTCGCTCGCACCCGCACTCACACAAAGACACAAATGACGTATAACATAATATTATTGACGAACTACCATTGTATAATAGGCTGAGTAGTATTGACTATTTCACTACGTGAATCATAAGCTTCGGTAGTTTGGTCGGTAGCGCGGTCAAGCAAATTCTTGGTCGTTATTGTGGAGACAATGGTTCAAGTCCCGATATCATCGTTTTAGTTTTTATTTTATCAAATCAAGTAAAATTTAGTAAATTTTGAATTTGATTTTAGTTGTTGCTAGATCGTTTGCGAGATAGTGCGTGTGCTCAGTGTTTTTTTTTAACCTAAGCTTATTTATTAAACTTCAGTGTTTATTTCTCGAAATGCATACTAATATCAGTTTGCAGGATAGGCAGCGTATTGTTGCGCTGCATGATATTGGATTTAATTTAGCTCAAATTGCTAATCAGACTGGTTTGGTCGTAAGTATAGTTTTATTTTATTACAATTGTGATTTAAATATTGAAAACTTTGACTCATAGTATGATGGTTGCTTTAAACCGATTATTAGTAACTTTTTATATTAATAATGCTACTTTGTTTTAGTGGAAGACTGTTGAACGTTGGGTTAAACGTTTTGAAGAGGAAGGTAGCGTAAAAAATCAACCGCGCAGTGGCCACCCATGTCTTATTAATGATTCACAGTGGAGGATGATGGTGCAACATAATGAAGAAAATGGTTTCATAGGGACGTCTCACTATGCGAACATGTTTGAAACATCGGCACTGACGACCGATGTGGCGCAGTGGTAGTGCGACTGCCTGGTACGCAAAGGTTCCGGGTTCGATTCTCGGTGGGACACACACAAAAGTTGATATTCATCTCTTTGTGAATTTGTTCCCGGTCTGGTTAGGACATTGCAGTGTGAACCAACTGATTGTCCGAAAAGAAATGGTTCCGTGCTTCGGAGGGCACGTTAAGCCGTCGGTCCCGGTTGCTGTCTATGATGCTTAGACGGTGGTCGTAACACAACCATGTCAGAGGCCTACTAGTGGTAGTAGGCGGTTGAAAAATTCTGACACCAGGGTTCATCGGGTCGTTGGGTGACTCGGTGTCCCACACGAAAAGAGAAGAGACAGCGGAGCATAAACGTAACCGATTATCGTTTGCCAGAAATCTATGGGGCTGGATGTCTGCCGCTGGTCCAGGCGAATTAGTAGCACAAGAAACAGGGCGTGCAACTGCCGCTAAATATGTTGATATGCTTCAAGAAAGCATGCTACCGATGGTACGAACTGTTATAAGTCAGTAATCTTCAGGCCTAGCTTAAATATCTTTTCATTACGAAAACGAATTCTTAAGCTTAAACCTTGAGATGTAGGCAAATTACTGATTTATTCTTATTACAATTACAATTACTTCCGAGGAAAGTGCAGCATCGTTAAACATAGAACAATAAAATAATTACTAACGAAGTTATTACTTAAATAACTTTTGTAAAGATTCAATCCAAGAATTGGATCATTCCTATGATGTTATAAATAATTATCGATGTTTCAGCTAATGAAGAATTATTTCATTTCACATAATATTGTGTTTTACCATTCAAACAAAACTATTAACTACGTACTGCTGTCGTAATTTACGACAGCAATAATTTTATATAGTTTTACTTATCTTATGGGTACCAAAAGTTCTCATTCATGTCATAATGTTTATTAAATATAAAGTAATACCTACCAATAAAATAATTTCTTACTTTTCTGTTTGTTTCATTACAATATTATAGGTTTATGTTATTAGATATAATGTTTTGATACATAATTTACAATAAACATTTATAGATATAATACATAGATGAATATATAGAAAAACATTATTTAAAATAATTATTACTGGAAAAAATATGGTAAAAACATAAAAAAAAACATTATTTCTATACAGAGACGGGATGGGAACCCGGTTCCGTTCTGAATAGAAGGTAACAACTATTACCGCTAAGCTCGGTCGCTTGTGACCAGATGGCCGAAATAAAGATATGTAATCTATTGCTTTACTACAAGTGAACGAATAAGGATAACTATATGTTTTAGACAAACCAGTGTAATGTTTACTTTGTGGTAATGTGGTGGCGAATAGGCTATCACCGAGTAATTATTTCAAAGATTACATAGATGTCGCTTATAGGTGGTAATCTGTTAAGTTTTAATGCTACGCCTTAAGGTGGACTTTCTACTTACAGTCTATAATCTTACGTGTGTGCGTAAGTTAGTAAAGTAAGTTCAGAGGATAATAACCCGTATTGCAATCTGTCACGTGGTCTAACTATGACTCCACTTATGAATCCGACAGTACATAAAGCTTTATAGCAGTACAGATGAATTTCCCGATACGGCAGCGGTGCGGTGCGGCGCGGGCGGCGGTTGGCTGGCCGGCGCCGGCGTCAGATTAATTTTAAAAATTGAACCGTTGGCGCCACTATGTCTGGCGCTGTAAGACGCGGTGACTAATCGCGACGTTGTCAAACCATCACAACCTCTATTGTATGCAGGATGTGTTGGCTTTTTAGGTACTATCAGCAACGGCTCCAGTTGCCATTAAAGTTTTTACTGGTTATTCTTAAAGAATGTTAGAAAAACCTTTAAATGTTGATCTTTTAAAATGGGTATGCATCTTTACTGGTTATTCTTGTTAACTGTAAGAAAAACCGTTCTTAAGTTGATCACGTAGATGGTTACGCGAGGTGCCGCTGATAGTACAATCCCGAGTTACCATTATGGATTAAACATTTACATGTCTTGCTTATGCTAGTAGTAGCTGCTCATTCTTAACCAAACTGGGAAAAATCCAACTACGTGATTAACAAAATAATCTTGTCTCTCCGCATAAGCTAGAAACATGGACCATCAAATCAAGAGACCAACTTTCAAACCACTACACCACGGAGGCAGTTTAAGTGTAGGTACTTAGTTGTTGGTGATACCTACATCACCCGCACGCATCCCGGTACCAATAACGGTCATTAACCTGGACTAGTCATTGACCTGTGCTGTAGGTAGAAGCTAGAACACAGTCAGCTGATAGGTATAACTGGGCCGCGAGCAACGTTGCCACACCGCAAGCCACCTAGTGTACCTTGTATTAGTCTTCTTAAGATATGGATTAAAGAAATTAAATGCCAGTTATTATTAAAAACACTTGGGAGTTTTATTACTTTTCTTCTTCAGTTCTTACTAGTCATGAGCTCCGAACAAAAGTAAGTTTAACGAAATGTTACTGAATATTATCAGCAGTCTGTAGTAAAAACGACGCGCGGTTCCTCCATACATTTAGAGGTTATCTAATACTCAAAGTAACTCAGATCATTTTATACAATCTGTAGTGGCGTTTCGATGCTCCAACCACAGACTGCGTTTGGTTGCTATTACATCATACCCCTTTCCAAAATAATTTTAAAAAAACTTTTTTAAAGTTATACTATATGTATTTCATGTGATAACAAAGATTCTTTTACATTTTTGTTTTGATAAGTCTGACAAACAAAACACTTATTTACAAATGCTTCTATGTGTGAATAAATTTGCGGCCAATAATACAAAGTTCTAGCTGTTTGTTTCATTTTAGTTATTCCTAAATGACCCTCATGCAATTTATTTAGAATTAAAAATCTAAGTGACTTTGGAACTATGAGTCTATCATTCATAAATGTGAGTGAGTTCTATCAACTGTTATATTTTCTCTAAATTTATGATAATGTTTAATGGTACAATTTTCATGTTATCTGGCCATTCATTTTTTGTGAAATTTATCAAAACAGATAACTCTACATCCTCAGATGTTTTTAATATTAATTCTTGTCTTTGTTCTTCTGTACATTGTAAATAATTTGATAAGCCAATACAATGTATGACTTCATACATATATGATTGATCCATATCATTTTCCTCTAAATAAGAGCGAGAAAGTAAATCTGCAATATCCATTAAACGACCCTTTTGATGTTTGAATTCTATGTTATATTTTAGTAACAGTGTAGTAATAGTTTCAACCTTGTAAAACTTAATTTATCGCTGGTTTTCATCGCTTAGACTACATTCAATCTGTAAAGACAGAATTAGGTTATTAGTTGCAAAACTAACCCAGTATCTAGATGGAGCCATGCCAAGCGTTACTGGCATTAAAATACACTTGCAAAATTGGCGGGCTTGAAATGAGCTGCGGTAGCCCAGATGAAAGAGGCGTCGCCACTAGTAAGGCTGCCCGCACAAGTCAGACTTTTTATAGGACCGATAATCGGGCAGATTTTTCCTCCGATTCTTAAGACCGATTTTGTGACCGACTCAAAGCACACGTCCGTCACTTTGTCTGTTGGTTTTATTTCTGACCGACTATTTGTAGGATGTGGGCGTTACACCATTGCAATCAATACGTTCCATTTTACTCCTACAAAAAATCGGTCACCGATTATCGGATGTGTGCGGGCAGCCTAATGCGAAAGTCGCAGGTTCAAATCCTGCCCGCGCTTGAAAATTTTGCAAGTTTTCAAAAATTGTATACCTAACACGGGAAGTGTTTTTAAAATTTGGTACTCAATTCTTTTTCTATTTGTGAAAAATTTTTCTCTGCGCTTGTAAGTTTTCTTGATGCATAAGACACTGGCTTTCCATTTTGCATTAAACAACAACCCAACCCATCTTTGCTTGCATCACACTGAATGACTACCGGCAGTGAGGTGTCAAAATTTTGCAAAACTGGTGCCACACTTATGCATTTTTAATATTATTGAAAATGTTTTCATGCACTTCCGTCCATAACCAATGTACATTCTTTTTAAGCAAACTGTTTAATGGTGCAGTTAAATCTGCTAGTTTACTAATAACATTTACGATTAAAATTTTAATCATTCCCAAAATTATTTGTAACTCTTTTTTATTTGTTGGATTTTTATTATTTAAAATTGCTTTTACTCTATCAGGGTCAATTTTCATACCATCTTTTGAAAATATGTGCCCAAAATATTTGACTTCACCCTTTTTATATTCAAATTTCCTTTTATTGAATCTTACATTGATTTGTTTTGCTCTTTTTAACACACATTTTAATATTCTGTCATGATCCTCTACATTTTCTCCACAAAGCAATAGATCATCACAATAGACCACCACACCACTTATACACACCAGGTATATCCCCAAACGCCCGTTGACTATATTTTTGAAAAATTTCCGGCGCGACAGACACACCTAACGGTAATCTTAGAAATTTATAACAACCAAAAGGTGTACTGAATGTGCACAGATCTATTGATTTATCTGACAACTTAATATTATAAAATCCATCAGAGAGATCAAGTACAGAGAAAACAGTCTTATTTTTTAATTTTGTCACAATTTCCTCGAGTGTCGGAATCAAATGGTATTCTCTTATTAACACTTTTATTTAACTCTTGAGGATCAAGACAAATTTTTAAATTACCATCTTATTTTTCTATTACTACAAGATTACTTACAAAGAACTTAGGATGCTCAACTTTCTCAATAATCTGATGGTCTTCAAGACTTTTCAATTTTTTCTCCAGACGTTCCAGTAATGTATGTGGTACTCGACGAGGTGATTTTACCACAACCTGTGCATCTAGTTGAATGTGCAGTTCCAGTGTCTTTTTAAACTGTCTAATACCCTGAAAAAGTTCAGAATATTGATAAATAATTTTTTCTTTGTTTATTACTTTTGTTTTTGTCTTCAATGTTAATAATAATATGATTAAGATTTAGTAGTTTTAATTCTTATAATGAAATAAGACCCAGTATTGGTCTGCAATTTTCTTTTATTATTATAAATTCTGTGTCTTTCTTTTCAGTTTCATTTAAATGTATTTTTAATAGTATTTTTCCCAAAGGCTTTATTTTATAACCCCCAAATGCTTCCAATGTAATGTTTGTCTCAGACTAGTTAGGATTCTCACCACAGACATTTTTTTTTTAAATCTTTTACTGAAAGTACATTAACCTGCGCCCCAGTATCACATTTAAATGAAACTTTTTTATTTTCTGTTGTTAAAGTTATTAGCCAATCATTCTGACAATATTTTTTATTATTTAATAGTGAATGACATATATTAACTAGTCACAAATCATGGACAAAATTATCATCATTAGGTTTTTCTTCCTCAAGATAGTTGACTTTCTTATTTTTACACCCTAGTGCAAAATGATTTAACTTGTGGCAATTAGAACAAGTTTTCCCAAAAGCTGGGCACTGTCGAGGTCCATGTTCTTTATTACATTTCTTACAGTGATAAAATAGACTATTGTAATTGTTTTGCACTTTAGAACCACCGCTCACTACTTTATTAAAATTGTTTTTATACTTAACTTCATATTGCTTGCTTTGAACAGTATTAATCATGAGTGTATCTTCTTTCTTTTGCATAATACTCGCATGTGCCTGAGCCAACTCAGCTGCTCGGCAACGATCTACTGCCACATCAAGTGTAAGATCCCGGCTCTCCAGCAACTTCCGCTGCAAGTGTTTGTCCCGTATCCCATTGACAATCCTGTCTCTTAACATTCTGTTTTCATACTCTCCAAAATTACAGCCTGACACCAACTTTCTAATATCTGCGTAGAAACTGTCAAATGTCTCTCCATCTTCTTGGTTCCTCTTGTAGATATTTTACTTGCGTTTTAGTGTGTTCTTTTGTGTCCAATTAAACGCCGGGTAAATTCCACAAACAGTTTATTTTACACTGATCGAAATAGTAACAAACGTTCACAATGTAAGCACAAGGATAATCAATAGTCTTTATAACGAGACGCGAGCGGTAGCCGAGTATTTCTTTCGCGGAGGTTAGGTTTTGACTGCCGGCCGGTATCCGCTGCATTGCGCCTGGGGCGACGCGCAAGTGGAGGCTTTTTCTTGCTTTTAGTCGCGACGATCCGATCTGACGGCACGATCTTGATTCGGGATGTTTTCAGTGTTGGGTAAGTATATATATGATTGATTAGTGTATGGTGTTTGTTTTGCTTATGTCTATGTTTGTAACTGATAAGTATGTATGATATAATTGTAGCGACCTCTGGGAGCTACGACAAGAAGCTCACTCAAAGTGGTTCACGAGCAAGCAAGACGCAACAGAAGTTCCAACATAGCTGCAAGATGGCGCCACGTGACAGAACAAAGAGCCTGAAACGCGGTATCGAAGTGTTTCACCGCGCAACGCATATATACAACTTCCAATTCTATCTAGGTGGACCAGTCGGTCCCCTGGCCACAACACCCGGCCAGGCGGGTAGCTACCCTTTTCCCGACACCACCTGGAACCCTCCATTCTGCCTATTGGCATCACTTCCTGTCACCCGCCATATTGGTGACCCCGTCTTAGCAAGAAACCGTTGCATTCGCCGCAATTCAACATAGTAATTTCTCAAAAACAATCATGGTAAACAACGACGAAGAAGCTCCCAAAGCACAGGAGGAGCAGCAAAGACAGGAAGAGCTAAAAAAACAAGAGGAGCAGCAAACTCGCCATGAATGCGTCAGTGGCGTTTCTATTCAGTCGAGGATTATTCCCTTCTGGCGCGAGTTTCCAACTGGATGGTTCGCTCAGTTTGAGGCGGTAATTGACCCCCAGAAAAAGAGCGATGACCAGAAATACGCTTTATTGCTTCAACAGCTCAAAGAAGAAGATTTAAGGCATTTGACGGACATTTTGAAGAATCCACCACCCGGTAATAAATACAAGGCTGTCAAGGAGCGTCTGATAGCGTCGTACGAGCAGTCAGATGTTCAGAATTTTGAGAAGTTAATAGGAGAACAGGAGTTAGGCGATCAAAAGCCGACTCAGTTGCTTCGTCGTCTGCGTGATCTTGGTGCTGGTATATTAACTGAGGATGGCTTAAAAATACATTGGATGAAACAACTACCAGTGCACATGAGAACTGTATTGGCAATAAACACTGAGGTACACTTAGATAAACTGGCGTTGATGGCAGATAAAATGTTAGAGTATACGGCGGTGACATCTATCGCGCCATTGTCTATCGACCAGCAGCAGAGTGATCAGCTTAGCAGACAGATCTCCGAGTTAACAACCAAAGTGGACGAATTATACAACAAGCAATCGCGGGAATCACACCCTCGACTCGGCTCCAGCAGTTGGTCGCGTGATCGCTCTCGCTCTTGCAGTCAAAATCGACGAGATAGCTCCGTAAACAAAATCATGGAACAGAAGGGGCTTTGCTGGTATCATGCCACCTTTGCTAAGAGAGCATACAAATGTTCCCCTCCGTGCTCATGGAAACCCGCTTGGAGGTCGGGAAACTAGTCTCGGACCCGATTGCAGCGGAAATCGGTGTCAAGAGGAATCGCCGCTTATTAATTTTGGATAAAAAAACCGGGGAGCGTTATTTAATTGATACTGGCGCTGAAGTGTCAGTTTTGGCAGCAAAAGGCAAAAGAGCCGGTAGCAGTAGTCACGAATATAGGCTTTATGCAGCAAATAATACACCAATCAAGACTTATGGGGAGAAAAATATGGCCCTCGACTTAGGCTTAAGACGCCAATTCACATGGACATTTGTTCTAGCAGACGTTAAGATTTCAATAATTGGCGCAGATTTTCTGGATCATTTCAAATTATTGGTTGATATTCACAATAAAAGATTAATTGACTTGAAAACGGAACTAGCAGTAAACGCAATTTCCGTTAGATCAGTTCGAGGATCCATTAACATGTTGAACTCAGATCATGTGTACTTCGACATCTTGAAGGACTTCCCGAACGTAATCAGGCCATCATCGCTGAAGGAGCCCTCCAAGCACAGTGTAAGACATCACATTGAGACTATGGGACCGCCGTTATATGCAAAAGCACGACCTCTTCCACCTGAAAAATACAAAGCGGCTCAAGATGAATTTGCTAAAATGATGGAATTAGGAATCTGTCAACCTTCGAAGAGCCCTTGGGCAAGCCCCCTTCACGTTGTTAAGAAAAAAGATGGCACCTTACGTGTTTGTGGTGACTATCGTCGACTCAACGCAGTAACGTTGCCTGATAGATATCCGATTCCGCGTATCCAAGACTTTACTTACAAATTGAATGGCATGAAGTGGTTTACTAAGCTCGATTTGAAGAGTGCATGAAAAAACCGCAATTATAACGCCTTTTGGGCTGTTTGAGTTTCGATGCATGCCTTTCGGCCTTCGGAATGCAAGTCAAACTTTTCAGCAATTCATGCACGAGGTACTGAGAGGATTGGAAGGAGTATTCGTTTATGTCGACGATATCCTTTTGTTCACGAAAGACGAAGAATCACACAAGAACGTTCTAAAACAAGTTCTTAGTCGACTAGATGAATACGGTGTGGCACTCAACGTCGATAAGTGCGAATTTGCAAAGAACGAAATCGAATTTTTGGGCTACAGAGTTACAGACCAAGGAATTTCGCCCACTGCTGAACGCACAGAAGTCATATTGAATTTCAAAAAACCACAAAACGTGCAAAAGTTGAGGCGTTTCCTAGGGATGCTAAACATTTACCGCACTTGCTTACCAAATCAAGCTCATTTGCAGCAACAACTTAATAAGTATCTGCATAATGCCAAAAAGAATGATAAGACAATCATTGAATGGTCTCCAGAGGCTGAAGAAGCATTTGAAGAGTGCCGCCAAAGCATTTTAAATGCAACAACCTTGTCTCATCCCATACACAATGCAGTTTTGGGCATCATGTCCGACGCTTCTGACACCTGCCTTGGGGCCATTTTACAACAGAAACTCAACAATGAGTGGAGGATGTTAGCTTTTTTCTCGAAAGCCTTGAGTGAGACTCAAAAGCGTTATAGCACATATGATCGCGAACTATTAGCAATATATGCTGCTACTAAACATTTCCGTCGTTTGATTGAGGGCAACGATGATGTTACAGTTTACACGGACCATAAACCTCTCACTCATGCACTGACCAAGGCCTCCAGTGACAGTGATACTCCACGTCGAGAAAGGCAACTGGGTTTCATAAGCCAATTTTGCTCAAGAATTGAATACCTGCAAGGGCCAAAAAATGCAGTAGCGGATTGGTTATCGAGAATTGAGGCGATAAGCTGTCCGTCTTCTATCGAGTTTAAGCAACTAGCTATCGATCAGGATCAGGATGAAGAGCTTAAGCGATTGAGATTGAAACCCAACCTGAAATTTGTATCAGTAACAATAGATAACACACCAGTCACATGTGAAATTTCGACACGAAAGCCACGACCTTACTTACCATTATCATATCGGCCCGTAGTATTCAAAGCTCAGCATGATATCTGTCACGCGGGGATACGAACAACTAGAAAGCAAATAACAGCAAAATATTTTTGGCCAGGAATGAACAAGGACATCGGCCATTGGGCCATAACTTGCACCGCCTGTCAAAGGTCTAAAATCCAGCGGCACACAGTGACACCCATTGGGGAGTTTCCCGAGTCAAGCCGATTCGAACACGTTCATATTGATATAATAGGACCCATGGTGCCTTCCAGGGAACAAAAGTATTGTGTCACGATGATTGATCGAGTAACGATGTGGCCGGAAGCCGTGCCGGTGAGAGATATTACAGCGGAGACAGTGGCTCGCGTCTTTTACGAACATTGGATAGTGCGATTCGGTTGCCCGATCCGCATAACGAGTGACCAGGGGAGGCAATTTGAAGCTAGTTTGTTCCAGAGCTTGCTTAAAAAATTTGGAATTCAGCGAATACGTACCACGCCGTATCATCCTCAGGCTAACGGTCAGGTAGAACGGCTTCATCGAACTTTGAAAGCGGCTCTAATGGCCAGAGGAGCCAGAAGCAATTGGTCAGAAGAGTTGCCAACTGTATTATTGGGTCTCCGTTCAACCTTGCGTAAAGAAAATAATCTCAGTCCGAGCCTATTAACCTATGGAGCACAGCTTCGCCTACCGTCAGACTTTTTCGTACCTACAACGTCGACTTACGATGACGCTGAGTTGGTGAAGAGGCTAGTTAATACAATGAGGTCGTTGGCCCCCGTTCCAAAGCGCATTTCAGGAGATAAGATATTCATCCACAAAGATTTGGCAACAAGTACACATGTGTTCATGGTGCGTCCTTCGCTAACACCCCCGTACGAAGGTCCGTTCAAAGTCCTGCAAAGATCGGACAAGTTTTATAAAATACAGATGCCAAATCGAACGGCTGTCGTTTCTTTGGACAGACTCAAACCTGCTTATATATTAAGTACCGAGGAACCCTGCGAGTCAAACAAGAAAAATGAGGTGCGAAACTCCAATTACGTAACGAGCTCTGGTCGCATATCAAGACCAACGGTCCGGTTCAGACTAAGTAATTAAAAAGGCTGCCTATGCTTTTAAGTTATTTTAGAATACCCTCATGTGAAAATTGCCTGGCTCAATTGATTACGAATCGAGCATCATCAAATCATGTCAGAAGAAAGCGGCACAGTACCATCGAGATCAGCTATCACCCCAAATCAAATTCAGTCTGCAAAAATTACAGCACTATGCAAAAAGAAATAGAAACTATCAGGGCATCGAACAAGCTGATGCTCACGCGCATGGAGGCGGAGGTCCGTCTATGGCAAAATGCGATAAACTGAGCCCGGGCCATGAGTGCAAGCATCGATCAAACCAACCAATGGGTTGAGCGGGAGCTGCGGTTGTTGCAAGGTACGGGGTACCAAATGACGACGGAGGTGCTGGATCACCTTCCTTTCCCCGCCGTATCGCCGCAGTCATCAAGATCGCCATCTCCACAGCGCCTTGCGTCGATTCCGCCGCCACCGATGGACCAAATCGACGCACGCATTAGTCAGTTGACGGAGGAGATAGCGGTGCTGCGGCATCAGGCAGCGTTTGCGTCATCGACAGCGGCTACGTCATCGACAACAACAGTAACAATCAATCAATCAATCAATCAATCAATATTTTATTTGCTAAAACACATGTACAGGGTTTTAAGATCTTAAAATTAGTATTAGTTTCAATGTGTCTGACCAACTAAGTCAGTATGCAAATTTTACATTGGGTAGGTACATATTATAACGTAAGTCATCAAGCAATTTTTAAATATAGTCATAGTATATAATTTTTAAATATAGGATCACATACATTATGATTAAATTAAAATAATTCAAATTGATTTATATTATGTCATGCTAAAACAAATTATGTCAAATTAAAATTTATCTATAAAATATTCATTCAATTTATAATAAGACTTATCCACTAACAGCGTAAACAATCGTTTTCGAAACAATACTATAGGAAGCACCTTTATTGATGTCGGTAGGTGGTTATAAATTTTTGGCGCGAGGCATACAATACTTTTTTGCATCATAGCTGTATTTGACGTGAACAAACATAATTCATCTCGACGTCGCGTGTTTCTGATTTAGGTTACTTTTGACAAATACAGATACTTCGTAGATGTAGAGTGAAGTTAACGTAAGTATTTTTAGTCTCTTGAAGTGTGGACGGCAGCTGTCTATGGGTTTAAGTCCACATATGGCTCTAATGCATCTCTTTTGGGCCTTAAAAATCATTTGAATGAATGTAGAGTTGCCCCAAAAAATCACTCCATATCGCAAGTTTGAAGATACAAAGCCATGGTATGCTGCTAACAAGGCTTCCAAGTGCGCTGTTTTTTTTAACTTGTATAGAGCGTAGGCATGTTGCAAAAGTTTGTTGCATAGTTCTTGTGCATGCGAAACCCAAGATAATTTTGAATCAATCATAATTCCAAGGAATTTGGTTGTTTCCACCGTTTCAAGAGGCTGTCGCATATAATTTATATTTAATTTAGCTGGTATTATTCTTTGCCGAAAATACATTATTTTAGTTTTTCCTAAGTTTATTTTTAAATTATTATTTTTAAGCCAGTTAATAACATCATGTATTGTGTTATTGATCTCAGTTTCAAAGCTATGGAATGTATTATCATCCTTCACTAAGATTGTGCTGTCGTCAGCAAATAATACCATAGGATGTTTAGAACTTTTTGGCAAATCGTTAATATAAATAAGGAATAATAGTGGTCCTAGAATACTGCCCTGTGGAACCCCACATTTTACCTCTCTATATTCAGACCGATATTCTATTTCAGAGGCTGTATACAACGAAATTTGGTTTATTTGTACTAGTTGCTGCCGATTTTTTAAATAGCTGTCTATGAGCTTAAGAACATTTCCACGCACTCCATAAAGGTCAAGTTTTTTGAGTAATATTGCATGGTCCACGTAGTCAAAGGCTTTTGACATGTCCATGTAAATTGCGCATGCGGGATTTCGCTGATCCACGCTTTGAGTTACAGGTCGAATCAGATCCATTATTGCCATATTAATTGACCTGCCCTTACGAAAACCCTTCTGTTCGTTCGCAAAGATACTATTTTTTTCCAAGTAATCATTTAATGAGTTAAATATTACCTTTTCAAACACTTTACTCAGTACAGGAATGAGGGCCACAGGTCTATAATTATTAACATCATCCTTTGCTCCCTTTTTATGCAAAGGTTTAATTATAGAGTACTTAAGTTTTTCAGGGTAACTGCCACTGGATATAGACAGGTTTATGATGTGACTAAGAGGGACTGAAATTATTTCAGAGACAGCTTTAATTATTTGAGTACATATTCCATCATATCCCACACTGTGGGTGTTTTTAAGTGATTTTATAACCAAAATAATATCTGAGGGAATAGTAGGCCCCATGAAAAAAGACTTTGAAAAATTACTATCTGATAGGTATTTAGGAAGCTTATAGACAGATTTTTTGTCTATTTTAATTTGATCTATAAAATTATCATTGAGTGTCTTTGCTATGTCTGCCGGATCGTTAATAATTTTGTTAGACACTTTTAATTTGGAAATGGGTTCTGCAGGATAGATATGTTTGTTATTATTTATTACTTGCCAGGTAGCTTTGTTTTTATTGACTGAATTTACAATGAAATTATTGTTTTGCGATTTTTGGGTCAATTTGATGATTTTTTTAAGCCTCGCGGTGTATCCTTTCAGGGATTCTTTGTTTCGTACGCTGCTGTCAAATCTACATCGCCAAAGCATCTGTCGTTTCCGTTTACAACAGTTTTGTATACCTTTTGAAATCCACTTTGGTTTTCTGACACTCTTTATTTTAATAGTCTTTTTAGGAAAACAAAGATCGTAAAATAGCAAAAATAAGTCAAGAAATGAATTATAAGCCTTGTCTGCGTTGTCACATTCAAAAACCTCTGAAAATGAGAGATTGCTTATACAGTCTTTGAATTTAGCAATATTGGCTTCACAGAAGTCACGTTTCTTTATTTGCCAAGATTTAAGAGTGGCAGTCTTTTTTACAGGACAATTTGCTAGTTGTGCTGTGTGGTCAGACAAACCTAGTTCTATTACTTCGCACTTGCACCCCTTTATGTTGTGTGCGATGTTATCTAAACAGGTCTTAGTTTTCGGTCTAGTTATTTCCTTAAGTTCTAATTTTAAATTATAGCTTAGAAGTAATTGCCTAAATTCTAATGTCATTTTACTTTCCCTTAAATTATCAATATTAAAATCGCCCAAAATTGCAATTTTCTTAACTTTTTTGTTACACAAGGTGGTCAGTACAAATTCTAGCTTTTCATAAAATATATCAAGATATTTTCTAGTGTATTTAGGAACTCTATAAACACAAACGATAGCAACACTCAATTCCACTAATTCAATGGCACAAAATTCGACAACTGTTGTAACGGATGCATTTTTAATCTTATCTATTGTGATATATTTCAGTCCATTTCTTATGAGTATACAAGCGCCGCCATCTGCAGTACCTCTTGAAAAGCTTGTCGCTAGTCTAAAATTACTTATAGTCAAATAGCATTCACGATCTGGTGTCATGTTATGTTCTGTAACACAAACGATGCTAACGGTTTTGTTTTTATTTTCCAGCTCATCAAGATGTAGAGTTAAATCATCAGCCTTCGTGATTAATCCTGATATATTTTGATGTAATATGTAAATAGAGTCAAAATAGAAAAAACTGATTCCTTACTTCACCCCTCTTGGTGTTATGTTGCAGAGGCTTTTCCATAAGTCTGTTTGGCTCCTCTGTATGAGTATTTTTCCCGTTTTTAGTTATAGAATCTGTTACAGACGTTTGTATGAAATTACCCAAATTCTTGAATAGGTCTTTAAATCCTTTATTTGAGAGTTTTCCTGTATAGTCTGAGAACATGTCGTAGGGTAGATTTGTATTCGAATCAAAGAAGTATGCGTAATTTGTTTGTTGAATGTCTTCATATAAGAGCGTATTGAAGAGCTCTACATTGAAATTAAACATCATAGCTCCACGTACATAAGTTGGTGTTATTAGTATGATATTTGTATTTGTGATCGTTTGTATTGTTTCTTTGATATAGTTGATTAAATCTTTGAAATCCTGTAGACATTTAAGGTGGGAAGTGTATCTAAAATCCGTATTTCCTATCATGATTACAACGTAATCATTTTCAGTAAAATTGAGCAATCTATTCTGAAGGTTCTCGAGCAGTTCTCGTATGCCCGCATCGGTTCTAATAAGGTGACAGTAGTCAAACTTTCCAATAATACAATTATGGCTCATTGCTTGCAAGATTTTGTTTTTATTATTGGTACTTAAAAGCAAAAATTTTGAATTTTCATTAATCGACTGTTCTTTGGATGGAATTTGAGAGGATTTAGTAGAAGATTTTGTACTTGAAACTGTGTGAGTACTACTGTTATGTTTCGTTTCAGGCTCCATCAACTCTTCAAGTATATTTTCATGCGAAGTTTGCATCAGTTTGTGTTGGGAGTTGTTGTCTATTAGTGAAAAGCTTCTTTCATTTCTACCTTCTGGGCAACCTGGGTCTGATGTGTCAAACTGTTTTTGCATAATTGGCATAATTGGCACTGTTTTATTATGCCTTTTTTTCTTCTTTTTATTCTTGTTGGTTAAACATAAATTTGACATTGTTTTTAATTTATTAATATATTTATCTATTTCTTTTTTAAGTGTGAAATTTTCAGCTAGCAATTCCTCTATCGCGATTTCCGCCGATTTAAGTTGCAAGCTTAAAGATGACACCTCTTCTCTGAGAACCTCAAGTTCACGGGATGCAGCAAAACTTGTAAGGTCCGGAAAACTTCTCCTGAAGTCGACTGATTTCGACGTAGAGTTAAGTGACCTGTTGTAATCTTCTTCACTGTCTGACTCGATTGTATCCTCCAGTGAAGCAAAAGAATTCTTTGTAGGCACATTTATTATGCTTATGTCCCTCTTGCTATGAGTTATGTGATCTTGTAGAACAGATGATTCATGTGTTTGGATTGCGGATATTTGCAAGGAGTGCAATGATTCTTCGTTAAGCTTTGCATCACATGAAGCTGTATTTGTAGGTACAGAGTCGTTATTTTCCATAGATTCAGCCAATTCCACGCTAGACGGAAACTCAGGTCTTGATTCTACTGTGTTTGATTGAGAGGGTCCAATTGATGAGGACTCACTATTTGTAGTATTTTTCGCTTTCCCTAAAACAAGCGGCGTGCTCGATTTTTTTGCCAAACACGGGGCACATTTCCAATTTTTTTTGTGTAACAGCGTCACGCGAACCAAGCCTGTGCTACTTTCATAAGAAGTTTGGTTCGCGTGCGCTTAAATGCAGACCCCCATTCGCACTAACCCCCACCGCCTAAGATTGCTTAACGGGGGGAGGAGGATTTGGTTCGGGCACCACAACCACGGTCACAAACAGAGTCAAGCAAGGCGTATAAGTGCAAACAGGCATGCAAATAAAAAAGGAGGGTGGTTATGAAAACATTCTGATAATGCAACTATTTCATTCAAGGAAATACCTACCTACTGTGCGCAAACAACATGCAGTTAAGCTGTAAACATGCAAATTACGACTGCTCAAACATGCACTAGTCGTATCGTATGAGAAATAAAACGGCAGGGTTTGATCTTTATTAGAAATAAAACAACAAAATATATTTATTGACGTTCGTCATAATCGTTGAAACTTATTGAGACGTATGAGATAGCCATTGAAACTCATGGAACATGCATGCTTATAATAGCAAAGCACATGGTACAAGCGGAGTCGAAGCATTCATCGGTTGTCCAACTGCCAACCCCGGAGCGTCGTTGGAATCAAGCGGTCAACAGCGGCTCGGCGAGCAGCGGCAGGGCGCGGCGCGGCGATGACGCGTCGGCGCACGAAGGCAGGAACGTCCATTGCGAGAGCTGGCCGGCGACGAAATGGGCGAGCCACTGCGCTCGACCGGTTTTATATGCGCGCACAGGCGGCGGCGGCGCGCGGCGGCTGCTTCTCCACTACAAGTTATCGACTTTGCGCAACATTACGCGAAACTTACGCTCATGTGTTATAGTATTGTAAATATTAACTTTGTTTTGGTTATTCTCTTTTTGCTATAATTTTGTATAACTTTTTCATATTTTTAAATAATTTTTGGGGAGCATTTTATTTGAGGGGGAGTACTGTGGGTGTCCCCACAATCTTCATATTTAGTCTACCCACAGTTGTCTATTAATCTAGCTTGTGGGTATCCTCTTAATAATGATAAACAGAACACCCTCAACTGACTATTATATTAGGTTCACATTTGTATAAATAGCGGTGAGAACTTGAATAAATTGGCATTCGACTGCCCAAGCCCGAACCAAACCCTTCTCTCATTTCGCCTCCTCACTCGTGGTACACAACTAGTGTCTCCACTTCCTCGACATACATCCGTGGTACACAACTAGTGTTTCCACTTCCTCAACACCCACTTGTGGTTCGCAACTAGCGTTTCCACTCCTTCAACCCTCTCTCGTGGTTCGCAACTAGCGTCCCACATAATTATTATATGTAATATTATGTAGGACTATGTAGTGTAATATAGATAACATAATATAGGTACTTAGATGTTTGTTTATATATATTATAAGTAGGTACACATATATATTTGACGGCGCTACGTCTTCCTACCATTATTAAACGCACGTGCAACGGGCCGAGCGCGTCATCGGCTCACGCCACTATGCCACTCCCGCCGCTCCGCCTGGCGGGGGACTACCTGACTTGTTATTGTCCGCTTATAAAAGGGACCGGCCGGCGAAGCGACGGGGATTCTTGCCTTGGCTTTGGCCCGATGCACATGTCATAGTAGCACTTCTCAGTGACTAATTATTGTGCCTAGAATCTTATTAATCATCACTTACTTTAATTATCAATTATTGTAAATTGAACTGATTATTATTAATTAAATCGTTTTGGACTAAAATCTTGGTCTCAATGTCTAACCCTGACCCTAACTCTATATCAGAAGTGGCCGAGGACCATTCTGACCCACTAAAATCACCACCATCTCAAAGTTCTGCCAATATGGAAGGCAATTTCATGTTTTCTATGTTTTCCTCGGGTATGGAAACCATTCTTCAGAAGTTAGCTGACAATTTAGTCTCCCGCCCTGCAGCACAAAGTGCACAGATAAAATTGGTCCCTTTTGATCCCGATGAACCGGAGGCCGACATCGTAAACTGGTGTTCTTTATCGGAGATGATAATCACAAAGAAAAAGTTAGAGGGAGTAGAGTTGATTTTGGCCTTGACTCACTCGCTCAAAGGTCGTGCTGCGTCCTGTCTTACAAAAGTTTCTCCTGACAATATTTCCTGGGTTTCTATCAAAGAAATTTTGTTATCCAAATTCTCTAAACCCATGATGATGCAGGATTATTTTGATCTGGTTATCAAGTTCCAAATTAATTCAAAAGAAAGTCCGGCCGAAGCAGGGATGCGCTTATGGCAATTAATTGAGATAATTCCCGAAACAAATTTATCTGAAAGGGTGATAACTGGTTTCGTAATTTCTGTCCTTTCTAACTCTGACGACAAAATACGGCGAGAATTGAATTCAGTAGTGATTAACGACAAACATCAACTGTTTCGTACTCTGCGTGGTTTTACATTTAAACGAAAATCAGATGAATCAAACACAAATGAGAATGACTTCAAGAGATTTCGCCCATCACCAGCTTTTCGTGGCAACTGTAATTTTTGCGGCAGGATTGGACATCGTGGATCTGAATGTAGGGACAAACTACGCATCTCAACTAAAAACTCTTCACAAATTACAGCTAAGATGGATCAACCTAAACCTGGGGCCTGTTACGTGTGTGGTGAGCATCATGCTTCCTCTGCCTGCCCTCTGCGATGGAAGAAAAAAGAAGATGCCACGCCGAGCACTAGCAGCAAGCGGGTGAACCTGTGCTCCATGGAGGCAGCGTCGCGAGGTGTGTTACAGATAAGTGAAATCAGATTTCCTTTTTTGTTTGATTCTGGTTCGGAGTGTAGTTTAATGAGACAGAGCATTTGTGTCTCAATTAGCGGAGAAAAGTTTCATGACCAAGTTAATTTGAAGGGTTGAGGTAAAAATAACGTAGTTTGTACATTACAAATCAAATGTCCAACAACTGTTCAAGATACTTCATTTAACGTTATTTATCACGTCATTCCCGATAAGTGCCTTAACGAGCCCATTTTATTAGGTCAAGATATTTTAATGCAAGGATATTTTGCCCAAGTTTACGATGATAACGTAATTTTCGTTCCCAAAAACAGTGATTCAAAATTCGAGAAAGCAGCCTTCGATATAACCTCTATTGATACAGACCTCACGGGACAACATAAAAATGATTTGATCGATATACTTAAAAAATATTCATCGCACTTTATACAAAAACTCCCAACTACCCGTATTTCTACAGGAGAAATTAAAATTGACCTAATAGATCCAAATAAAACCGTACACAGAAGACCATACAGATTGTCTTCCGCAGAATCTCAGATCGTATCAGATAAGATTCAAGAGTTACTAGATGCAAATATAATAAGAGAGAGTTCGTCACCGTTTGCGAGTCCAATCTTATTAGTTAAAAAGAAAGACGGTACCGACCGTATGTGTGTAGACTACAGAGAGCTCAATAGCAACACTCGCCCTGATAGTTATCCCCTTCCATTAATAGATGACCAGATAAACAAACTACATGGAGCCCATTACTTTTCGACCATAGATATGGCTTCAGGTTTTCACCAAATTAAAGTTAACGAGGATTCAATAGAGAAAACTGCTTTTGTCACTCCATCAGGTCAATTTGAATGGTTAATTTTGCCTTTTGGTCTTAGAAATGCCCCTCAGGTTTTTCAAAGAGCTATAAACACTGCACTTAAGCCCCTTAGTGATGACCAAATTCTAGTTTACATGGATGATGTGCTCTCTGCATCTACAACCATAGAAGAAGGGTTGGTTCGTCTTGATAAATTGTTAGATACTTTGACACAGGCTGGATTTTCATTTAACTTTAAAAAATGTTCATTTCTGAAGAAAAAGACTGACTATCTGGGTTTTGTAATATCGGCTGGTGAAGTCAGACCAAATCCCCGGAAAGTAGAAGCACTAAAAAATGCCCCCACCCCCAAAACCATCAAGCAAGTCCGACAATTCGTGGGCTTAGCGACATATTTTCGGAAATTTATACCAAATTTTTCAAAAATTATGAAACCCTTATATCCCTTAACTGTCGGTAAAGGTAACATTAAGATTACCTGGACTTCAGAACATGCAAAAATTCACTCTCAAATTGTAAAATATCTTGTAACTGAACCTGTTTTGAGAATTTTTGAACCCACATTACCTATAGAACTTCATACCGATGCCAGTAGTGATGGATATGGATCAGTTCTTATTCAAAAAGAAAATAACTTACCTTATGTTATTGCCTATTTTAGTCAAAAGACAACCGAAACCGAAAGTCGATACCATTCTTATGAGCTAGAGACGTTAGCAGTAGTTAAATCTGTAGAACATTTTAGGCACTATTTGTTTGGACGTAAATTCACAGTTTTTACTGATTGCAACGCTTTGAAAGCATCCCATTCAAAGAAAGATTTAACACCAAGGGTGCATAGGTGGTGGGCTATATTGCAATCTTATGATTTCGATATTGTTTATAAAGAAGGGAAAACTATGGCTCATGCCGATTTCCTCTCTCGGAATCCAGTAGATAACATGGAAGATAATTCATGCATTACAATACCCCCAAAAATATCAAAATTGTTAACCTGACCGAGTTAGATAAGGGGTGGTTATGCGTAGAACAATTACGAGACCCTGAAATCACTGACATCGTATCTAAATTGCGATCTCACGAATTACCCGCAAACCTGGCACAGACTTATGATATCAGACAAGGCATCCTATACCGCAAAATAGAACGCGGTAAAATCACTAAATGGCTTCCTATTCTACCGCGATCATTGATATGGTCCTTAATTAACCTTGTTCATACTGAAATAAAACATCTTGGCTATGAATGGCACACAATTCATTTAGACCTAACGGGTAAACTTAGTGGGAAAAGCGAACGTAAAGAATATTGCTCTGTGATAATAGATGCTTTTACGAAATTTGTACTCCTAGAACATACATTAACATTAAATTCTTCTGATGCTATTAAAGCAATTAAAAACGCTGTACGTATTATCGGTGCTCCTAAACGCATTATTGCAGATCGCGGTCGCTCTTATGATAATACAGACTTCAAAAACTTCAGCAAAGATAATAACATTGAACTACACCTAATTGAAATTTTGTGTAGTTCAATGTTATTAAAACATTGAAACGGGTTCCAGTAGGGCTAATGGGCAAGTTGAACGTGTTATGCGAACTTTAAAGAGTTTGCTAACCATCGCTGAATGTGATTCAGATTGCTCGTGGCAGGATCAGTTAGGAGATATTCAATAAGCGCTAAATAGTACACGTTGTAGAGTCACAGGATTCACTCCTTTAGAACTAACGTTCGGTATCAGTGGTAATTCATTGGATTTATCAAAAATATCTCAGAATTCCGGTGAAGTACAAAGATTAAATCTAGAATCAATTCGATCATCAGCATCAAGTAATATTCAAAAACAGGCGCAATCGGATACTGAACGCTTCAATAGGGGCAAAGCTAGAGTCAGACCTTACACTGTAGGAGATTTCGTTTTTATAAAAAATGAAGAAAGACATCAAACTAAGTTAGACAGTAAATATAAAGGCCCGTTTCAAATAACTGCTGTTTTGGATAATGACCGCTATGAACTAAAACATATTAATGGAACAAATAGAACTTTTAAATATTCTCACGAAAATTTACGGGAAGTACCTCGTGGACAGTTGGGCTTTTTAGAAATCGCAGAAATACTTTGTGAAGATGACGTGACGGCGAATAATGATGACATTACTATGATTATTGATAGTGATACGGAATCAGTAAATAGTGATACAATGTCAGCTGACTCGCGAACTTTAACTGCTAACAGTGATGAAACTGACCAACGCAATCTCCGTGCATCACCTGTAGAGTCTTTAGAACCCGAGTCGATTAATGTTACCACAAATGCTCTGGTACATCAAGAAGAATAATTACCTTAGCTAAATAAGTGGCATAAGTAATTGCAAATTGTAGTGATTATTGTAGAGCGCAGCTGGACCAATAAACAGATAGTCTCAAGGGACTTGTTTCAGTCCGGTCGAGTTTGTTACGGGCCAGTTCTAGAACTGAAGGTAAACCTGCAGGATCATTTATGATCGGACCAGGAATCGTAATACTGAAGGATTTTTAAACCGGACCAGGTTAAAGGAAACTTGACAGTCACGAAGACTAGACCAGTAATACAGAAGAATGCCTTAATCAAAGACATTAACTTGTTATTTCTTTCTTCAGATGCCAGTCTGTGAAGTGCGCGTACGAGGACGTACGCATGTCAGCATGGCCGTGACGGCGCTACGTCTTCGTACCATTATTAAACGCACGTGCAACGGGCCGAGCGCGTCATCGGCTCACGCCACTCCCGCCGCTCCGCCTGGCGGGGGACTACCTGACTTGTTATTGTCCGCTTATAAAAGGGACCGGCCGGCGAAGCGACGGGGATTCTTGCCTTGGCTTTGGCCCGATGCACATGTCATAGTAGCACTTCTCAGTGACTAATTATTGTGCCTAGAATCTTATTAATCATCACTTACTTTAATTATCAATTATTATAAATTGAACTGATTATTATTAATTAAATCGTTTTGGACTAAAATCTTGGTCTCAATGTCTAACCCTGACCCTAACTCTATATATTTATGGGTAAGTAGATGTGACATTATGTGGCCAATTCCCCCCCAGAGGCCATCTTAGGATGGGCGATGATAATAGTTGGGAAATCTGACTTGCCTCCCAGAACGCGTTTTGTAAGTTGTATTTGTTATTTCTTTCTCTTTCTCTTTTTCTTTACTGTAATCTTTCTTTTTTTCTTTTTTAGGTACCTTTTCAGTTCTTATTTCAGGTTTTTCTATTACAGGTGGCGTTTCCGGGGTATTCAGTACGTATGCTGGTTTGAGTCTGTCAACTGATACGGTTTGTTATTTTCCTCTTACTATTATCTTGAATATTTTTCCTTTTCTCTCTAGTACTTCATGCGGTCCTGAGTAAGCTGGTTTTAACGCTCCTCTCACCGTGTCGTCTCTGAGGTAAACATGTGTTGTTGTTGTCATATCCTTGTGGATGAAGATATTCTTATCGCAATGGCGTGTAGCTGGCACTGATTTTAATTCATACATGACTTTTCTGAGCCGTGTGATGAAATCTGTTACGTTTACTGTTTCTGGAGCGGACTGTTGGAAGAATTCTCCGGGTAATCTTATAGTCTCTGCATATACCAATTCAGCAGGTGATGCATGTAAGTCTTCTTTTAGCGCGCTTCTTATACCAAGTAGAACTAATGGCAGTGCTTCGGTCCAGCTTTGTCTCTCGTGGCACATTATGGCTGCTTTAAGCTGTCTATGAAGGCGCTCCACCAGGCCATTGCATTGCGGATGATACGCTGTGGTCCTCTTATGCTGGAATCCAACCATTTCAGATAGATGTTTGAACATGGCGGATTCGAATTGCCTCCCGCGGTCCGAGGTTATTTCTGATGGACATCCATAGCGCGAGATCCAACCAGAAACTAGAGCTTTTGCCACTATCTCTGTTGTGATTTCTGGTATGGGTATCACCTCTGGCCATCTAATGAATCGATCTATAGCTGTAAGGCAATAGCGCTGCCCATCTGAGGGAGGTAAGGGTCCAATCAAATCGATATGTACGCATTGAAATCTGGCGCGGGGTAGTCTGAACTCGCTTAACGGCGCTGATGTATGCCGTGTTACTTTGGCTCTTTGGCATGAATGGCACATTCTAGTCCATTCCCTCACGTCTTTCTTCATCCCTGGCCAGACGTATCTTTGTGATATGAGTTTGGTAGTAGCATTAGCTCCTGGGTGACTGAGCGAGTGAAGTGTGTTGAATACTTGTCTTCTTAAGTCGCTGGTCACAAACGGTCTCTCCATGGAAGTACTGGTGTCGCAGTAGATCTTCAAGTTCATGTCTGGTATTGTTTTAAGTTGCAATCGAAGTGATGTTCCATTCTCTAGCAACTGTCTGAGTTCTGGATCTGTCAGCTGGGATTTTGCTAGCTGGTCTAAGTCAATGGGTTTGTTTACTTCGCTTATCCTTGACAAAGCATCAACCACCACATTATCCTTTCCTGATATATGCTGAATATCTGTAGTGAACTGTGATAATTGTCCAAATTTCGGAATTATCGAGGTGAAAATTTTTCATTTCGCTGGTGAAAGGCATAGCACAATGGCTTATGGTCAGTATAAACCGTAAAGTGGCGGGCTTCTAGCATATGACGGAAATACTTTATTGCCTCGTAGATAGACAGCAATTCTCTGTCGTAAGGTGAGTACTTCTGTTGTGTTGGATTCAATTTTTTAGAGAAGAATGCCAGTGGTTGCCATATTCCGTCTTTGTATTGCTGTAGTGCGGCGCCAATCGCCAAATCCGATGCATCTGTTACTAAGCCGAGTTTCGCATTAGTGTCTGGATGCGTAAGTAAAGTTGCTTTGCATAAACTTGTTTTGCATGCTTCGAATGCTTCTGAAGTCTTCCCATTCAAGTTCACAGGATGTGATCCCTTGACTGAGCCAACAAGTAAGGCATTAAGAGGAGCCTGAATATTAGCAGCCCTTGGTATGAATCTCCTGTAGAAATTGATCATTCCCAGGAACCGTCGCAGCTCTTTAACAGTTTTTGGTTCTGGGTACGTCTTGATAGCTTCTGTTTTAGCTTCTAGTGGCTTGACACCTTCTGCTGATACTCTAAATCCAAGAAACGTTACTTCTGGAACTCCGAAGGTACATTTAGCAGGGTTGATGACCATTCCATATTCTTCGAGCTTGGCGAAAAGTTGCCGAAGATGCTTGAGGTGTGAGTTCTCGTCCTTGGAGAATATTAAGAAGTCGTCTAGATAGCAGTAGCAAAAATCTAGTTCTCTAGTCATCTGGTCCACAAATCTTTGAAACGTTTGACCCGCGTTCCTCAAGCCAAACGTCATAAAAGGGAACTCGTATAATCCAAATGGAGTTGTAATTGCCGTCTTCGGGATATCTTCTTCACACACCGGGATCTGATTGTAAGCTTTGACTAAATCGATTGTTGAAAAGATAGTACAACCAGCAATATTGTGTGTGAAATCGTGAATATGCCGGATTGGGTAGCGATCCGGTATTGTTCTGGCATTTAAGCTTCTGTAGTCCCCGCAAGGTCGAAATTCTCCAACACCCTTCTTAGGAACCAAATGGAATGGGGAGGCCCAAGGACTCTAAGAGGGTCTGGCGGTCCCATCTTTAAGCATCGACTCGATTTCCCGCTTGGCTATAGCCCCGGACAAAAACGTTATAACGTTTTTGTCCGGGGCTATAGACGTCTTGGCTTACAGAAAACCGGTGGACCTTGTGTGGTCTCAATATGATGCTCGACGATTTTTGGCGAAACTCGTTGTGTGCCAGCTGGGCGTGTCACATCAGGAAATTCGCGAAGCAGATCTATGTAAATTAAATCACCAGCAGTAGTTTTAATTGATGCAATGTGCGATGATGATGTCGCTAGTGTTGCTTTTGATGTCAGTGAGGTGCTATTATCGACAAGACGGCGATTTCTGCAGTCTACCATTAAGTTGTAGAAAGACAGAAAATCCATTCCGATTATAGGCTTATTGATGTCAGCGACGATGAAGTTCCATCGAAACTCACGACGTAGTCCCAGGTTGAATATAAATTCCTTGAAACCATAAGTATGGATAGGTGTCCCATTTGCAGCGTAGAGTGTATATACGGTCTGCGGTCGACGTCGCTCGCATGAAGATCGTGGAAAGACACATAAGTCACTGCCAGTGTCGATTAAAAATTGAATTTTCGTGTCTCGATCTGTTACAAATAGGCGACCTTTGGGACTGTGGCAATCATTAGCCGCCATTAACGACCGCCACGAGCATTTCCCTTCTTCTGTTCGTAATCGCAGGGCTTAAGGCATCTGCGGGCGTCATCTCCATGTTTGAACTGGAAGAAGCAGACTGGAAATTTTCTGTAGCTTGATTGAGATCGGTTGTTGCTGCGCGTCATGCTGTTGCTTCGTTGGCGTTGATGATTGAAGCCTCGGTGAGTCGGGCGCGATTTTCTGCCGTTTATAGATAAAGCTTTGACATGACGGGACAATGCTGCAATCTCTTCAGCCATTTTGCTAATCGTCGGATCTGATGGGTATAGTGAAGCTGCAGCTACTTGGGAAGTAGAAGGTACTATGTCATGCACTTGATCGGCGAGTTCTGCCAATTCTTCGAGAGAAGAACTTTGTCGTCCAGCGATGACAGTCTGAAGATGGACAGGTAAGCGGCTGGTCCAAATTGACTTAATAAAATCTTCTGGAACGTTAGGTCCAGCTTGTTTTTACATGTGCCTTAAAAACTGAGATGGGCGTCTGTCTCCAAGCTCTTCATGGCATAACAATTGCTTAATCTCTTTCTCTCTAGACAGCGATAATCGCTTGATCAGCTCTGTTTTCAGTTTCTGGTATTTCTTTCTCTAGCTGGTAGATTACAGATGAGATCTTCAACCTCTGCTGCATAGCGTTGATCGAGTTGTGACATGACGTAATAGTATTTTGTGTCTTCATCTTTGATATTTGATAGTATAAAGTTGAGTACCAAATTTTAAAACACTTCCCGTGTTAGGTATACAATTTTTGAAAACTTGCAAAATTTTCGAGTGCGGGCAGGATTTGAACCTGCGACTTTCGCATTACTAGTGGCGACGCCTCTTCCATCTGGGCTACCGCAGCTCATTTCTTGCCCGCCAATTTTGCAAGTGTATTTTAATGCCAGTAACGCTTGGCATGGCTCCATCTACCGGGTTAGTTTTGCAACTAATCACCGGCGACTAAATCTTTACAGATTGAATGTAGTCTAAGCGATGAAAACCAGCGATAAATTGAGTACCAAATTTTAAAACACTTCCCGTGTAAGGTATACAATTTTTGAAAACTTGCAAAATTTTCGAGTGCGGGCAGGATTTGAACCTGCGACTTTCGCATTACTAGTGGCGACGCCTCTTCCATCTGGGCTACCGCAGCTCATTTCTTGCCCGCCAATTTTGCAAGTGTATTTTAATGCCATAAAATATTATATTGGTATAAAGGCTCCATATTGGTATAAAGTTACCTTCTATTTGTGCGAACCAAACTGCTGGCTTTTCAGCCCAAAACGATGGGAGTCGTACGCCGACACGATTTAAATCGTTGCCTGTAAAGGTACCTCTGGAACCACCGCCGTTTCTACCGCCGTTTTCTGTATCTCGTTCATTATTTGGATCAGGTGTTCTTTTAGGATTCGGATTATCATCATCTCCGTCCATTGTTTGATGATGAGGATGTTATGTCCGTGCACAATTTATAATCGTGTAGTCACCAGTGTAGATATTTTACTTGCGTTTTAGTGTGTCCTTTTGTGTCCAATTAAACGCCGGGTAAATTCCACAAACAGTTTATTTTACACTGATCGAAATAGTAACAAACGTTCACAATGTAAGCACAAGGAGAATCAATAGTCTTTTCTCAAACATGCTAGGAAATGTGTTCATTTCTTTCAAAAAAAGAAACCGCGAAGTTTCACATTGTTTGTCACGTCTCAGATCACGCCAGCAAAGTTGTATGGAAATCCTTTGCTGGTATTATTTCAAAATTATCTCGATGACTCTCATAGAAACGGAACGTAATTTTGTATGAAACAGGTAACTAAAGACGAGGCTGTATGATGTGAAGACCCTTGCCTGTCCAGAATTAAAAAAGAAAAGAATGAACTAAACATTTAGTATGGCAGAATATTACGTAATACTGTGCTTTACAGGGGAATTTATTTAAAAAAATTAAAATTGGTGGGAAAATTGTAAATTTTTATTTGTTTTGTTGTGTTGTGGTCGCTAGCTAACTTTTATAAGAAGTACAATCTTTCATTTCCTAGCCTTTTTTTGAGAAAAGCACTATGTAAGCCTCGGGGAAAATTACTTTGCTTGACTTGTATAATTGAAGTCCAGCAAAGTCTTATTTTCCATACCTCGACAACAATGTACTATTATAACAAGACGCGAGCGGTAGCCGAGTATTTCTTTCGCGGAGGTTAGGTTTTGACTGCCGGTCGGTGTCCGCTGCATTGCGCCTGCGGCGACGCGCACGTGGAGGCTTTTTCTTGCTTTTAGTCGCGACGATCCGATCTGACGGCACGATCTTGATTCGGGATGTTTTCAGTGTTGGGTAAGTATTTATATGATTGATTAGTGTATGGTGTTTGTTATGCTTATGTGTATGTATGTAACTGATAAGTATACATACATACATACACATGTCACGCCTTTAATCTCTTGCGGGGTAGGCAGAGCGCTAACGGCCGCAAAAACGGACATTTACGCCTCGTCTGACAAATATTTGAGGGTCAGTCGGAAAAATGTGTATCGTCATAGTGAAAGGTTGTCAGCCTATCGCCTAAAATAGCAATACACACCCTCGAGTCCCTTAGTCGCCTCTTACGACTCCCACGGGAAAGAAATGGGGTGATGCTATTCTAAGCCGGCATCACACGGTCACACTGATAAGTATGTATGATATAATTATTATATGTAATATTATGTAGGACTATGTAGTGTAATATAGATAACATAATATAGGTACTTAGATGTTTGTTTATATATATTATAAGTAGGTACACATATATATTTATAGGTAAGTAGATGTGACATTATGTGGCCCTGCCACACTCTTATTGAAGTTGAATGTATTTATGAGCTCATTCTGTTCTGGTTTAAAATACTCATCAAATAACTCCACCAACTTGGTATACTTGTGAGTTTCTTCCTCGTCTTTCAAAGATTTATTAGTATTCTTTAAGATATTATAATAAATATTTTGTCCTTCCAACCATTCAGTAGAATCGCCGACTTCTTTACCTCGGACACCCGCTAAATGAAAATGAAATGAAAATGAAATAACTTTATTCAATGTAGGATAGCATTATCACTTATTGACGTCATGATCGGTCATTGTAAAAAAAAGAAATTTGCATAACGCAATCTTCTTCTTTTTATAACTATTTTGTATTGTCCTAATAGAAAACCGGCTCGGGCGGGATAAAAAAATAAAAATAAAAATAAAGGCACTGCCTCGGGGCTGGCCAGGTTAATCACACAGCACGTAACTTTACGCCACCACCATTTGTAAACGACATTTGTTTCAAATTTTAGTCAAGATTTCCAAAGCGTGTTATTAACATGCGTATAATTAACCGGACCCCCTGAACAGGAAAAACCCCCCAAAAAACCTGCCCAGAAGTGCTCCTACTCTAAATTAACAATCTTTCTAGGCCCTAAACTGCCCTAGCTAATTTTGGAAATAACGAATAATATATATGTATAGCCCAAAAATGGCTACATAAAAAAAAAAAAATTATAATAATAACAAAAATTGCAGTAGATAAATCTACTTGTTTCGTCTAATAAAATATTTACTTTATACATTTGAATTAAACCCATGGAGATTTATCTTGCATATAGTCTGATATTTCATAATAGCCTTTCTTGTACAATTTTTGTTTAATTACTGGTTTAAATTTATTTAAGGGTAAGTCTTGAATATCTTTAGGAAGTTTGTTATAAAAGCGTATACAATTGCCCTTAAAAGTTTTGCTTACTTTACTAAGCCTGCTCATGTGCACAGCAAGTTGCTCCTTATTTCTAGTGTTAAAATTATGCCTGTCACAATTTTTCTTAAAAGAATCTATATTTATTTTTACGTACACTAGATTTTCGTATATGTACTGTGACACAAATGTCAATATGTTGATTTCTTTAAATTTCTGTCTCAAGGAGACTCGAGGTCCCAATTTATAAATTGAACGAACAGCCCGTTTCTGCAAAACAAATATATTGTTCACATCCGCAGCATGGCCCCATAATAGTAAGCCATAAGACATTAAGCTATGGAAGTAGCTAAAGTAAACTAGTCTTGCAGTGTCTACATCAGTGAGATGTCTTATTTTTTTAACTGCGTATGCTGCTGAACTCAGTCTCTTCGACAATTTCTCAATATGTGGCCCCCATTAGAGCGAGGCGTCCAAAGTTATGCCTAAAAATACAGTTGAGTCCGCAAGGTCCAACTTTTCATCCTTTACCTTAATAATTGTAGAGCTTGGTTTAACATTTGGTAATACAAATTTGATACATTTAGTTTTCTTTTCATTCAATAGTAGGTTATTTACTGTAAACCATTGCACTACATCGGTAATAGCTTTGTTCACGTCATCATAGTTGAGTTGTTGCCTCTTTACTCTGAAAAGTAGAGAGGTATCGTCCGCGAACAAAACTATATCATGTTTTTCTTTAACTAGATATGGTAGATCATTAATATATACAAGAAACAAAAAAGGACCAAGAATCGAACCCTGCGGAACGCCCATTCTTATCTTTGATCCAGATGATCTTTCACCGTTGACATCGACCTTTTGGATTCTATTGTTAAGATATGATTCCAAAAGACTAAGAGCGTGGTCTTTTACGCCGTAGTGATGTAGCTTCCTGACCAGAGTATCATGATGAACACAATCGAACGCCTTGGACAAATCACAAAACACACCTACTGCATCATGAGATTCCTCCCAGGCTTCGATTATATGATTGATGAGATCCACACCTGCATCAGTAGTAGAGCGACCACGTGTGAAACCAAATTGCTGCAGGTGCATTAAGTTATTACGATAAAAATGTCCTTGCAATTGATTTAAAATAACTTTTTCAAAAATTTTACTTAGTGTTGGTAGTATTGATATAGGTCTGAAATTAGTAGGGTCAGTAGTACTACCAGCTTTAAACAAGGGAATAACTTTACTGTGCTTCATCAAGTCAGGAAACATGCCACTGTCTACACAGTCATTAAAAATACATGCTAGGTATGGAGAAATGCAATCGATTATGGAACTAATAATTTTAACAGAGAGGCCGTGGAGATCTGAAGTATTTTTCATTTGTAAACTTTTAAATACTTTTATTATTTCAATGTTACTAACGTGAGAAAATGCAAAACGCTCTAAACCAGCTGCCAATATGAATAGTTGCAATTGTTGCATGAAATTTTTTCCATTTCAACCACATATCTCCCACTGAATCACATTGTTGTGGCAATGGCATATTAAATTCTATTGGAGTTCCCATTTTTCCTTCAAAATTGAACTCACAAACTTTCTTCACCAGAATTATTTTCTTTCACTTTTCTCTTCAAAAATCTTCAAATTTAGATAAATTTAGGTTCGAAACTCGGCTGCGCCATGTATTAGTCTTCTTAAGATATGGATTTAAGAAATTAAATGCCAGTTATTATTAAAAACACTTGGGAGTTTTATTACTTTTCTTCTTCAGTTCTTACTAGTCTCGAGCTCCGTACAAAATTAAGTTTAACGAAATGTTACTTAACATTATCAACAGTCTGTAGTAAAAACGACGCGCGGTTCCTCCATACATTTAGAGGTTATCTAATACTCAAAGTAACTCAGATCATTTTATACAATCTGTAGTGGCGTTTCGATGCTCCTACCACAGACTGCATTTGGTTGCTATTACAAATAGGGTGATCCACACTTACTTACGATCCTGGGATAAGTTTAAGTGCGATTATTTAATTTTTTTTTGTTCTAAGTCAGGTGTAAAAAATAAATACATGTTTTCTAAAATTTGATAACCATTACGTATGTTGAAGCTGCGCACTGACTAAAAAATAACCCTGTATTCATATATGAGAATAATACACTAATACATAAATATACTTATACCTGACCACGGGCATTATAAAAGTAAATAAAACGAACCGTAAAAATAACTACGTTAGAGGGTAGTGAAAAAAAAAATGTTTATGACAAAAATCAAGATGACTGAACTTTGAGTGATTTCAAAAAGAATTCTCGCAATCTATTTAACATTTGCCTACTAGGCGCATTCTTCAGAGCCAAAGGAAGCATATTTCAAAGACGGACCGCCTGAGATGCGAAGGTCTTGTTCAGAAATCCGGTATTATGATGTTTGAACACTCACAGAGTGGATACTCTAGAGAGTCGTTCACTGTAAGAGCTGCACACTTGTGGAACGAGTTACCTAATGATATACGTCACTCTGAGTCACTTGCCATCTTTAAAACTAGACTACATAAGCATCTTCTTGCTAAATTTATTTGCATTTAACATATAATATATATGTCGGAGATCGATCAAACTCTAGTGGGTATTGGCTGAAATTATTTGAGAGTTCGCGTTTTGTTATTATTTTCTTCCGTTTGATTGCTATTTGATTCTTGCAGAAACGAAGCTATCTAGCTGGCAGCAGGTGGTATGGGATCAACCTCCTAGCGGTCCACCCCGGGAAACGGCAACACAGGCTTGCCTGTGGATGGTTCCGGCTGAACGATCCCACTAAGCGGTGGAAGGCTCCGTAAGGGGCCGCCTGGCTCGTGACCACCATCCCACCGAAGTCTGGCGCCAAGTAGCTTGCTGCGTTCCGTCAGTGTTTGGGAGTGCCGTGCCTCAACAGGCTTCTTCTGGGTGAGCTCGCTCCATCTTAGACTCTGTCTCTGTCCTATGACCCAGACTAGAGTCAAGAGCAAACCCATCATTAATAATAAATAAAAAAAACACTCAAATAGGCGATGCGCCTTATTCACACGCAGTTAGCTATTGACTGTAAAATAGACTAGAGTGACGTTAGAGGCGTTGTAGTGCGTTCTCACAATTCATTGTTGGCTGCGTTCCTGATGGAGAAACGGAACTCAAGTGGGTTATGGACAAGGTCTGTTATCTTTGCTAAGATTTATAGTCTCCGTCCAAAATGACAATGTTTGAGTTGCTTTACTACCAAAAGATGCCTCATAAAAAGAAAAAATTTGCATTGGAAGGATGAAAAAATTGGTAGTAAGTATATTTATTTTCATTTAAAAAAAAAACAATATATTTTGCGTGTATTTCATTCTTATTGTAGTAAAAGTAGTTGTGTATGTCAAAATATCCTTTTCTTAAATATTATAAACTAAAATTTATTATTTTGACGATATTAAATATAAGTATGTAGGATTTATATGTGGCAACACTTTGGAGCAGTCTTCAACAAATATTTTTTTACTTCCTTCTAATTCTAGAAAACATCTCAAAACAATGCAATAAAGTGTTTTATTTTATTTGGGGAGCTTACAGCCTTACAAAACATACATAACTTAATATATAAACAAATGCCAATAACAAACTTCCACATATAGAAAAAATATAGGAATCAAGAGTATTTGAAATCTTAAGTGAAAAAACAATCAATTTTAACTATTCCTAACTTACTAACTAAATGGAAACGAAGTCATAATAAGTGCTTTCTTGGCACTTTGAGCACTGCCGTCAAATAGACAAAAGTGGAATCACTATTCAGCTTATTAAACTGCCTCATATATCTAGGTAAGAAATTGTTCTTTCTGTACCTAGTGTGAGAAGGTAGAATATACAACAAGGTTGGTTTTCTGACTCTACGAGTAGGAACGTTAAGCTTAACCACACTGAGCAGTTCTGGGCTGTCAACGCTACCCTGCGCAATCTTCGTCAAGAAACTAAGATCGGAAACGTCACGTCGTAGATGCAGGGGTAAGAGATGGAATTTAGTACAACGTTGCGGATATTCAAGCTTTGGAATATTGAATTTGTATGACAAGAAGCGTGTAAATTTCCTTTGAATTTTCTCAATTGAAGTGATGTAAGTGTCGTAGCATGGACTCCAAATTAGAGACGCGTATTCTAAGTGGCTACGCACGTAGGCACAGTATAAAATTTTGATAGTTTTCATTTTGCAAAAGCTACCTGAAGCGCGCATAACAAAGCCTAGGGCTTTATAAGCCTTATCAGTAATGCTATGAAAATGTTTATCGAAAACTAATTTGCTGTCGTAAATAACACCGAGATCCCTACAGGAGTCAACAAATTTTGATTTTTGATTTTATATTAAAATTTTAAAACGTGACGCTTGCGTGTGAAATTTATGCAAAAACATTTGGAGACATTCAAATTTAATTTATTTAAAATACAGTAACGGTCAAGTCTTATAAGATCTTCTTGTAAGAGCAACGCGTCAGAACTATTGTTGATCGACTTAAAAATCTTCATACCATCGGCAAACAAAAGAAAATTGGAATTTAGAAAGCATGCATAAATGTCATTGATAAATAAAACAAACAATAATGGACCAACAGAGATCCCTGTGGGACACCGGATGGAATTCTTGACCAAAATGAGGAAAAACCATTTAACACCACTGCCTGTGACCTATTGTCAGCGTACGAAGAGAACCAGCGATAAAGGTCGCCGTGAATACCCAGTGAATATAATTTGGACAACAGGATGCTGTGATCAATGCGATCAAATGCTTACTATAATCAGTATAGATTGCATCGACCTGCATGCCCTTATCCATACTGTACGTTAAATGTTCGTTAAATAATACTAAGTTAGACACAGTCAACCTACCCCTGAAAAAACCGTGTTTCTGAGAAATAATGACAGATTGGACTTCATTATACAGTTGATCAAACACCAGGCATTCTAGAACCTTTGCTAACAGACATAATTTAGATATAGGTCGGTAATTTTCTATAGCATTTTTTGGGCCCTTTTTATGTATAGGTGTGATAAAGGCTGATTTCCATCCCTTATAGAACGCTGAAATAATAGAGTAACGGGTATTGCCAACTCTTATGCACATTCAACTAAAAATATAGCTGATATGGTATCAGGGCCTGCTCCCTTACTTAAGTCCAGGCTCTTCAAGAGTTTAAATACGCGCTTCTTGTCAATATCTACCGAGGAAATACTGCAGGGGGTTATACTATTTTCGCATTGTGATATGGGTGAACCAGAATTCGACTCCAAAAATGTTGACTGAAAGTAGGTTGAAAAGAGATTACATATACCCGGCCCAGTATCACAACTTGAACCCGAAAATGTCATGGTTGCTGGGTATACATTATTTACGCGTCAACTTTTCATATATGACCAAAACATTTTCGGATTTAATTCGATAAGTTTCTCAATTTTGATCATATAGTTTTTATAACATTTATCTTCGGTAATTTTAACTCTGTCACGGAGCAACTTATATATATTTTCGTTACATTTATTGCCGTACACTTTGTATTTACTAAGGTACTTAAACTTCTCTTTAATCATTTTGATTTAGGCTGTGCTATACCACGGTGGGTATCTGCCATCCTTGACTACGCGCGTTGGAATAAATTGGTCCCTAAGTCTGTAAAGTGTCGAGTAGAAGCAATCTATTGCCTCGTCAAGACTACCAGAATTAAGAACAGTTTGCCAATCAACAACGGATAGGTGTTTGCATATATTGTCATATTCACCCCGAGGGTAAGCAAACACAGTTCTTTTAGGAATTCCAAGAGCTTCTAGTTCTACAAAAGAAGGTTGAATTACTAAACTTGGATGATAAGGGTCTTCTGGTGTAAGTGGATCAGGGCAAGTATGTACAGACACGTAATCATTACACAACACCAAATCTAAAATTTTATCATCCTTATTTTTATGACCATTGAACTGATGAAGACCACAATGATTAATACAATTTATGAACTCAATTTTTCGATCGTCATTAACATTCGAAGGCTAAAGACCATTGTCAGATGATAACCATTCTATGTCGCTCATGTTAAAATCACCTACAGCCAGAAATTTGTCCGAAGGGCGGCTATCGACTATGTCGCATAAGTTACTACAGAAACATTATAATTGTTCAAAGAAAGAGTTTCCTCTTTTCTGATCACAAAGATACAAAACACAAATGTTTAAGTTGATAGACATTCGTTTCAAGTTACGAAGGATAATTGTAATCCAAACGTCTTCAGCACTAGATTGCCACTCTATATTGATGGCAGTGGCATAGTGTCGGCGAACCGCCATCGCTACTCCTCCACCCAAATTTTGACCAGTCTGCGAATAATTCCTGTCATTACGGTAAACTAGATATCTGTCGTCAAAAAGCTCGCAATCTTGTATTCCCTCCAACAACCAAGTTTCTGATAACAAAATTAAATCATAGTTATTCAACGTCACAGTACGCTGAAACGTCGTTGTTTTCGTTCGGAGTCCCCGGCAATTTTGATAATATATTGTTAGATTAGCCATTAGAACAAAGGAAAACTACAGCTTTTTACCCAGACAAACTAAAAATCCTTTTCAGTTTTCAGTGCTTTAGCTTTCTTCAGAAGAATCTTATTATGTACAGTTAAGTGGTCGTTCACAAAGACAGGTGCAGTACCTGGCAGGCCAATATCAGCAGTAGTAAGTTTTTTAAAAGACCGAGCCGCAGCTATAAAATCTTCTTTTGAATATCGATTTATAAACGAGACAATTATCGGTTTGATCTGGTCCTCTCTAGACGGAATCCTTGTAAAGAAATTTATACTGTTCTTCGTAACTGGATACTGGATCTTAGTTCCTATTTTGGAAAGAATTTTAAAGAGGTTTTCACGGTCTTTAAGAGAAACACCTCTAATCTCAACGTTGTTGATCCGCGCCCACTGATTTTTCTCCTGCAAATCATTCTCCAGGATGGAAATCCGATCCTTCAACTGCTGGACTTCAGCCTGTGTTTTCTCCACGACCTTAACCCTTTCTACTAGTCCCTTCAGTTGAGAGGAGATTTTCCCCGTTGAGGTTTTCAAGGCACCTATGTCGGTTTTAATGTCTTCGATGCCAGCGACTGCACTAGATATTGAAGATATTGTCAGCTTTATGCTTATAAGCTCTTTCATCACCTGATCTAATGTAACAACCTTAGGTGTCTTTTTGCCCCCGTCGGTAGGCTTGTCTCCATCAACAGTCCTGCCTCCGTCAGCAGACTTGCCCCCGTCAGCAGACTTGCTTCCGTCAGCAGACTTACTTCCGTCAGCAGACTTGCTTCCGCCAGCAGACTTGCCTCCATCAGCAGGTTTATCTCCGCCAGTCGACTTTTCTCCTCCAGTTTTGCAGTACGGGCACCTCCTCGCAGCTTTTCGTCCAGCCCGTAGATTACGGTAGGCTTCTTCAGTGATTCCCCCACATTGGAAATCGTAGTGCTTCGAGCATCCACCACACTCGATGGTGTCAATTGAATCTTCACCGCAACTCCCGCACACGACCATGATGTTGGATTGGTGGAGAGGCGCAGTGAACTGAGTGTCCAACAAAGATACCTGGTTCAATTGTTGTGTGTAGCAAAGTTGTAGCTCGTAGCCGGTACAGCTACGACGCAGCGCGGCAATAGGCTGTCACTGTCGCACGATCCCCGAGGGGAGACACCTTATGCCTTTCAACACTAAGCGCAAGCAGGAGGGTCCGATGTTAGCGTGGAGGTCACGCGCTGAACGTAGCAAATAAGAAAGGTGTACACTTTGACCAGCGTGCGAGACACCGATATCCGTGGTAGTTTCCGTAAGCGATAGGTCTACTAAAGTGGTTATAAGGGATAAAGATTATAAGGCACGTCCGAACTCTATAGCGGTAGACCGTGAACTTACTTACTTTCTACTTTAGTTCAGCTAACATGTTTTTTCTAAAATATGGTACCTATCTACTTAGTACAGCTATATTTAGTGTCGATTTGACTTTTTTTTTGCATCTACCTCGTACCATAGTTTACCTGCGCACACCATGTCCTTTGGATTTCTTAAAGGTTGACACGGAGAGATCCCTTAATGGGATAAGTCCGCCTTTGTGCCTTACCTTTTCTGTTATTTGTTTTTTATTTTTAGTTGGTGCAATAAAGTTATTACATACATACATACATACTTTTGTAGGGCGACAGCTTGGGCAACATTTTACAAGCCAGACCAAGATTGGTCTTCAGTGGAGTCTTTGACTACTCTTTATAAAAGTAATAAATGATATGAAGCAGACATTTTCAAGATTCCTGCTACCTTGATAGTTCCAAGAAACATACATACATACATACAGACATAAATCACGCCTATATCCCTTACGGGGTAGGCAGAGCGTTAACGGCCGTTCAACGGATATTAACACCACGTCTGACAAAAATTTGAGGGTCAATCAGATAACTGTGTATCACTGTAGTGACAGGTTGTCAGCTCGTCGCCTAAAATTGCAATACACACCCTCGAGTCCCTTGGTCGCCTCTTACGACACCCATGGGTAAGAAATGGGGTGAAGCTATTCTAAGCCGGCATCACACGGGTGTGGTTCCAAGAAACGACTCAGCAAATATTCAATTCCAGGAACAAGAGAATATGTAATGAAATTAATGCATTCCCTCCGATCTAAAATGCCTTCAATTGTTTAACAACTGGTAGGTAACTGAAATAAAATTTCGTGACTGTTACATGATGAATGTGATGTGATGACACAATGATTATATATTTTGAAATTATTTATCAGGTTAATTCGTCGCAAGATGATCCTGTAACAAGATGTTATTAACCACGCATTAGCTGGAACATCAACTCAGCAGGGTAGCAGTGCAGCTGAACAGTCTACTAGGGGTAAGCATTTTCTTATGTGTAAAAAACTACAAGAATTAAGTGTCAATGTTGACCAATGTTATTTTAAGGATTCCATGCAGTTTTTTTTTTAATTTATATAAGTTTGTACGGAACTCACACTTGTCCAGTTTTTTAGTTTTAACTGATTATAAATTGAATATTCATTACTTTTCAGGTTAATGCCTCACAATTTTTTTGGGTGTGTGAGGTTCAATTGTGGATCTAATTATAACCCCACAATATCCCAATTTATTGCAGGATTCAAGTCTGCAATAATAACAAACTTGCGACAAACAAGTCGAAGTAAAAATTGCGAGGACGACGATGGTATACTAAGTAATAATTTAAAAAGTTTTTTAATATCGCCCATAGAGCAAAGCTAGATACAATCGGTTCATGAAGATGAATTTATCCATCTAGATTGTGCGATTGAGGATTCTGAAATTCAAGCTATGCCCTCGAAAATACAAGCTTGTACATATGTATGCGGATTTATTGTCAAAAAAATGAATAACAATTGTACACAGTGTATCAATTTACTGACGGCAAAGCCAGGCAGCGAACCTGCACATTTGTTTACTGAATTCAAAGAATACAATGACAATAAAAGTAGTTTGAACTACGCCAGTGTTGACTTGATCATGGCAGTTGAAAAGGTGGCAAGCTTGGTAAAAAAATTCTTGGAGAAAAATTTACATACCGAAAATATAAAAAAAGAAATGATAATTATACTTAAAACCAACTGCAAGGTAGACTTTACGTTCTTGCTTGCTTGTCAAACACATGATAAGAAAATGTTTGAACAAATTGTACATACATACATACATACATACATATAATCACGCCTCTTTCCCATAGGGGTAGGCAGAGACTAAATCTTTCCACTTGCTACGATCCTGACAAACCTCTTTCGCTTCTTCAACATGCATCAATCTTTTCATACATGCTCGTCGGTTTAGGGTACTCTTGACCTGACCTTTCTCTAGAACGTCCCCGATCTGATCCAAGTACGTGCGTCTTGGTCTTTCTCTTCCAACGTTCCCATCCACACTCGCCATATACACCTGTTTCGTTAATCTTCCTTCATTCATTCTCTCAATGTGACCAAACCATCTCAGCATTCCTTTTTCTATACCAGTCACTATGTCATCTTTTATACCGCAACGTTCTCTAATCACGCTATTCCTTATCCTGTCACTCAATTTCACTCCTATCATACTTCTGAGCGCTCTCATTTCTACCGCATTTATTCTACTTTCATGCTTTTTCTGCCATACCCAACTTTCACTCCCATACATAAGTGTTGGAACTTATACTCCTCTATGCACAGCCAGACGTGCATTATTAGACACTGTCTGGCTGTTCATAAAGGTATGCAACGCTCCATTCACCATGTTGCCGGCATTTACCCTCCTTTCAATATCACTTTCACACTTTCCATCTGATGTCAACTTCGATCCCCAATATACAAACTCTTTCACTTGCTCCACCCTCTCTTCTTCTATCATAATGTTACACTCCGTCATACCTTCTTCTTTTTCAACAACCATTGATTTCGTCTTACTTACATTCACTTTCATTCCTTTCTTTTTCAAAGCCTCATTCATAATGTTTACCATCTTTCGCAACTCTTCAGCCGACGACGCAAGGATAACTTGGTCATCAGCATAGAGAAGACATTTGACAAGTAACCCATTCATTCTCAGTCCATTTTCACACTCTTTCAAATCTGTCAAACAACTATCCATGAATAGGTTGAACAGCCATGGTGACGCAACACATCCCTGTCTAACACCTTTATCGATGTTAAACAGCTCAGTGAAGGCCCCGTTAATCCTGACACAAGCAAGCTCGTACCAAGATGCTGCTCACCCCATGCACGGATAGTGCCGACCACAATTCATTCCTCAGAACTCTATCATAGGCCTTTTCCAGATCCACGAATGTGCAAAAGACTTTTTGGTTCTTAGCCAAATACTTTTCCGCTATGCACCGCAAGGAAAAGACCTGATCCGTACATCCCATCCCCTTTCGAAATCCCGCTTGAGCAACCCAGACTTTCTCATCAGTTTCTTTCACAACTCTTTCAATCAGTACCCTTGCATACAGTTTACCGACGACACTGAGAAGGCTTATATCGCGGTAATTTTTACAGTCTAGCTGTGACCCTTTTCCTTTGTATAATGGCACTATTACTTGGCACCAATCACTTGGCACTCGACCGCTTCGCCAACAAAGGTTATAAAGGAGGTACAGCTGACTAGCTGCTACGCCTTCGCCAGCCTTCAGCATCTCAACCGATACTCTATCATACCCTGCAGCCTTACCAGATTTCATACTTTTCAGAGCTTTCATAATCTCATCCATTTCAATCTCGCTTTCGTTTTCACTGTCATCTTCTTCATCTATGTTCACCTCTTGTACTTCTTCTTTTTCAAACAAGCTTTCAAAATATTCCTTCCATCTCTTCAACACACATTCCTCACCTTTTATTATACTACCATCCTGGCTCCGAATCGTACTCAACTCTGATTGTGCTGTTTTCCCTCGAGTTGTTCTTATAGATTTCCAGAAATTCTTTAAGTTCTTGCGAAAGTTTTCTGATAGCCTCCTGTCAAACTCATCTTTATTTTCCTCTTTCTTTCGTTCCACTGTCTTCTTTACTAAGTGTACATCATGTTCAAAATAGAGAACTGTCTGAGGAGGCGTCTGCAAAAGCCCTAGAAAGAAAGATTAAAATTCTAAAACATAATTAAAAAACATATACTTATTATACTTTTCGTTTTATTTTACAGAAAAAAATTACCGATATCTTTATTGAGTTAATCAAGTTATTCTAAATTTCAGCCAATTATTTCGCTACTTCACACTATTAGTAAGAAAAAATGCGAGCACAGGGGCCGAGTCCAGTAACTTGATTAACTCAATAAAAAAAATGTAAGCAATAATTATTACTTGCTACGATTTAAAAAAATCCGCCATCATTTAGTTCATTTATATAACACGATGTCGCTAGTAGTATAAAGGAAGGGATCGTTTTTTTGTATGCAGTTAGCGTTCTTCTCCACGTTGGGGAGTATAGTATTCCTTGGTTATGGAGTAAACAACTTTGACAGTTCCAGTTGGTCTGTCGTTCGATATGGTCGTTTTGAAGTTAGGTTTAGAATCCAGTAAAATCTTGGGAATCCTGGAGTATTTGCTGAAACTGTGGTCGTCTATTGATGGCGGAGCCCTAGATTCGTAGTGCTCGTGGAATATTTGTGGAGAGATTATGTAGTGTGTGATAAGTTTTGAACGTGTTACTCTCTAGAGGTTTGTGAAATGCAGAGATTGTACGTGTTTGGTATTAGTTGCTGCTGTGGTCTCTTTTTAGTTCTGCAGGCTGTGGATTTCAACGGTGTTCGGTGTTGAAGGTTAGTGTCAATCGGTATCTTTGGTGTTGTGAAGACATGTTGACGTAGATCAGGCTTTTTTGGTTGGTTTGGTTGACAGGTCGGTTGTAGTACGATTACACTGTGCCTGACGATGACCTGCCAGGTCGAAACAGCCTCACCGTGGGAATTGACTGCGTAATGGTATCGATGTTGTGGTTAATCAATTCAGTGAATGGAGATAGCATTTGGCGATGCAGTATTCTACTGGGTTCGACGAGTATACGCCCACGACGTGTTGTTCTGTTACCTGACGTAAGGTTTTACTCGTCCATATTGTTATTTCATATCCTGACGGAAGATTGATTATGGTGTAATTAATTGTCATCCAGACTTGCTGGTCGATTAGTTTTGGAGTCCATTCTTCGTTCATCTACAGCGGACCTTATGCAGTGTGATCCTGATTTATCGGCATCCTGATGTTCATGGCGCGTGTGCCTGTATGTGACCAGGCTTCTCTCTTTTTATTGTGTCTCTTTTCTTCTTTTTCGACATATATATTATTATTACATATGTTTAGTTGTTTATTTAATATAATATGTATGTTATATTAAATAAACAACTAAACATAATATAAAATACGTATTACATACATACATACATACATATATCACGCCTATAATCCCTTGCGGGGTAGGCAGAGCGTAAATGGCCGCAAAAACGGACATTTACGCCACATCTGACAAATATTTGAGGGACATTCTGAAAATTGTGTATCGCCATAGTGACAGGTTGTCAGCCCATCGCCTAAAATTGCAATACACACCCTCGACTCCCTAAGTCGCCTCTTACGACTCCCACGGGTAAGAAATGGGGTGATGCTATTCTTAACCGGCATCACACGGCCAAATACGTTTTATACAATAATATTTTAAATTTTAGTATGTATGTATATTTAAAATTATTTGGTAGGTATTAATATTGTTTTGTTAAATTAGTTAGATTTGTTAAATTTCTTAAATTATTGATTTTTATATCTTTTACGTGTTGCCGCTTCTATTTACAGTGTGTTTTTTCAATGTTTTCTCTAAGTATGCAGGGTTGCCTGGAAGAGATCGCTTAAAGCGATAAGGCCGCCTTTGCTTATATTGTGTTGTTTATTTTTGTTATTTTTTATGTTATAATTATAAGTGTGAGCAATAACGTGTTTCTGTCTGTCTGTCTGTCTGACGTTTGGGCGCTTAAAAGAGGTTATCCGATGACTTAGATTGACGTTCGTGCGTATCGCAAAGAAATTGGAAAATGTCCTGCAGATAAGGTGGCGCACTGGAATCATTAAGGACTGCATACAGGACACAGAGTGTTCGCACGTTCCTTCGCTCTCGAATTGGAAGCCATTTTAGCTGCGAGCGGTGTTGTGACACATGGTCATATTTGCGGAGTCCAAACATAAATCGTATGTACCAGTTCAAGTTTATAGCACAAGTCGGCATCAATGATAGGGACCACCAAAGCCTGAATTAACAGCAGCTTCGTACGCATAGGCAAGAAGTTTTTTAAACGAGAAAGGGATCTTAGTGACCATGTGACTCTTTGGCTTACTTGTGCCTGCGGGATCCAACTAAGGGAGGAGTCAAGATTGAGACCAAGATTGCTGACATTGGGACTAAGAGGTATGGACATACCATCGTACAAAATAGCGGGCAAGTCATCCTGAGTAATGCGCGCTATTAGACGAGAGCTCCCAACCAAGATCCCTTGTAGTTTTGTGGGGTTCACCTCTATACCAAACTTTTCGGACCAAACTTTGATCGCCTCAAGATCGCGATTGACCTCATCAATCGCCACATCCACGCTGCCAATATCAGACTGAGCATAAAACAGGAGATCATCGGCATAGAGATCAAAGGAGTATCGGAGATCCGCAGTGATGAGATTGATAAAAATCGAGAAGAGCAAAGGTGAGAGTATCCCACCCTGCGGGTATTAGTTGCAAAACTAACCCGGTAGATAAGGCCGTGCCACGCGTTACTGGCATTAAAATACACTTGCAAAATTGGCGAGCAAGGATTGAGCTGCGGTAGCCCAGATGGAAGAGGCATCATCACTAGTAATGCGAAAGTCGCAGGTTCAAATCCTGCCCGCGCTTGAAAATTTTGCAAGTTTTCAAAAACGTATATTAGCTTTCAATTTTTATTTTCAATTATTTGTATTCTTATTCATTTAGAATAAGAATAAGAATTATTTACTTGCTAGATTACAGTTTATAAGATGTCTTAAATCTAAAATGTCCCTGTGTACTCAGCCTGCAAGCAGGCATGCAAATATTTAATAGGTAAGTATAGTATTATCATATTATTATTTATACATAATCAAGTAAGATGTCAAATTTTCAGCATTTACATACATCACATGTTGCACTCTTATGGTTAATAAATTCATCAATATTATAAAAGCATTGTAACAATAGACAATTAGTAAATGTATAAATAATAATGTGATAATAATATACTTAGCTAATAAATATTTGCATGCCTGCTTGAGTACAACGGGACATTTTAGATTTAAGACATTTTATATACTGTTATCTAGCATATAAATAATTCTTATTGTTAATGAATAAAAATACAAATAATTGAAAATAAAAATTTAAAGTTAATAAACGTTATTGATAAGTTTAGAAAAAAGTAAGTTTTAGTACTTAGAATGCGTAAACATAATATAATAAGAAAATAATTATATATTTTTTTGCTTTTTTTACGCGGGAGGTGTAATGTGCGTACGCAGCTCCTTCATATTATGTACTCATCAAGACAGTATAATAAACGGCACTTAACTGACAACACGTATTTGATTGATCGCACCCCGTACCGATCTTGCATGAAAAGGAGTCAGCTTATTTCTTTCCGCGCAAATGGCTGAATGTGTGAATTTGAATACGAACGAATTACGCAAATCTTTGTCCTAGATGTCTATGCGCAAACAGATTTGGTTACGAGTGGCTCAACAAAAGCTAAAAAAGAAAGTTCTGGGATAGTGTGAGAGAGGTTTTGAAAGGTTAAAATATACATACATACATACATACATACATATATCACGCCTATAATCCCTTGCGGGGTAGGCAGAGCATAAACAGCCGCATAAAACGGACATTTACGCCACGTCTGACAAATATTTGAGGGTTATTTAGAAAATTGTGTATCGCTATAGTGACAGGTTGTCAGCCCATCGCCTAAAATTGCAATACACACCCTCAAGTCCCTAAGTCGCCTCTTACGACTCCCACGGGCAAGAAATGGGGTGATGCTATTCTCAGCCGGCAACACACGGCAAGCCGGCAACACACGGCAATAAAATATAAATGAAAGGAATATCATGCTAGATATTTTTAATGGATGGGTAGGTATAAAGCCTGATGGTTATCATATATGGATATACAAATATTCTTTATTGCAGTGATTGACAATGTTTTAACTTATGATTTAATACATAGGCGAGCTTATCTCTATAAGAGATCTCTTCCAGCCAACCTAATGAAGAAGGGAAGAAGGGATAACACGGGAACAAGAGAAATAAAATAATAAATAGAGAAATCACAATCTAAAAACTATCTTATACCTAAACATAATATTAAAAATAAACTAGTAAATACTAATATGACAAATACATAATCATAATACTTACGTTCATACTTATAAAGTATACAATAAATAATATAATTATTATTAATCACAAAGATGAAGATATAATTAAATGCTCTTTCACTCTCTTTTTAAAAATGAAGTAGGTGGGACTATCTTGAATAGCTCTCGGTAGCTGGTTCCACATTTGAGTGGCACGAACAGTAAATGAATTAAAAAGGAATTTGGTGTTTGATCTTGGGCACTCAAGCACTTTTGTGATGCAAGAACGCCTAGATCGGGAATATGTTTTTGGAGCGTTTGAAGACGAGCGAGTTAATGAGAATGGAAAGAGTTTGTTAGAGATTTGTTTGGAGTGGGATCTTCATGTGTCGAGAACAATGTTTCAACACAAAAAGATTTACACTTATAACAATGTTTTTGTCTAATATTATATTATTATGTAATGCATGAATTGTATAACTAGACTGTTTGCCCTCTCACAAAATATTGTAATACCCTAACGGGGTTCACTTTTATTTCAATTACCAACTACTTTACTCTAATTCTAGAATGTACGTTAATAATTGTGAAAATGCAATAAATGAAATGAAATGAAATGAAAATGTATCAAGAACCATTATAGATTTTGTGATTGTGGATAAAATATTGAAGAAGAAAATTCTGGACATTCATGCGCATCGCGGGGCCGGGATCAATACAGACCACTTTGATATCACGAATAAGCGGTTTTTTTCAACGATGAAGACACAGAGTGCCTGAAGCGACCAGTGTTCTGGCAGGAATGAAAGTGAAAAATTTGCAAGAAAAAGTGGTAAGAAAGGAATAATATGTCAAAAGGATGAATTTGATAAGCTAGATGAGATGAATGACATTGAAGATGGATGGAAGATATTTAAGGAAGGAATTGTCAAAATTACTGTTGACGTATGTCTAATTTCAAGCTAAACTCCCGCAGTGGAAGCGATTTACACAGGTAAATTTCTAGTAAAATACCAGGAGTTCAACTGAAGGCAGACAATGGCCGCGTTACGCAGCGCTAAATAGCATACGCTGCACAATATAGCAGCGCATACTATGAATTAAACGTGAACCTAAATCTATTTAACTGAATTAACTAAGTTGAGTGAAATTGGCAAATGATGTGTTCTGACCTTTACATAACTCAAGTCGGTAGTAAATACCGTCTGCCGATCTGGCGTTACGTCACACGTATTAGCACTAGATTATAAGTAAGTACCTCCAAATTATATCACCCCACGCATTCCGCAATTCGTACTAAGGAGTCACAATGATATGGTACAACAAATATGACTAAAGGGAACACACCATTAACACGAAGAAACAGTTTTATACTAAAACAACCAGGTTTAACACTTACAGTCAACGTGCCGGTCCAAATGCATAAAATACCCAACGGAGAAAGGAAGTTCAGGGAATGGATCAAATGGGGATTCCGTGGGTACTTACAGGGCTGGGTGGAAAAGATATCGACACCCAGCATTCCACTACAGCCTTGGCGCGTTATTCACTTCAAACCACTCATAGCTTCTGTTCGTATTCCACTTTGATATCAGTCATTACGCGTGACCCAACCCGAATTTGGGTCGTACAAACGCGAGCCGATATGGCCACTTGATGCCTATTCAACGCGACGCTCATGTGGAAGACGTCGAGACATCCAACAATCACTAAGCCTGGTATTCTAGTATAACCCAGGAGGACCGCAATAATACGATGCATCAACACGCGCGATCTCAAATTGAATCGTCCATTACACGCGGCATCACAAAACGCGTGGCGGGAAATCCGTACAAAACACAATACGTTCTCGTCCGAACGGTTTTGAGTGACTGATAGTGCGGTGCAGAAATCACCGCTTGGCGTCTACCAGGCGGCCCGCGCGCACGCCGCCACCCTCGCCCCGCGAGCGAGAAAGGGACAACATATGCCCAGAGCGATGCGTGCGAAATCGCGGCGCATTCATAGACCGTCATTAATACCTAACTTACCCCAGCATAGCAACGCTAAATTAAACATTCACCCGCCCTAGGCCGAATCCCTTAGGCCTATTCACTACTGGGGAGACGAGATAGCGTTGCTATTGCTCGCTTAAGAACTGAATCCCCTACCTGAACTGTCGCGACTCGAGGAGTGCCATCACTACCTGGGAACAAGTTGAGAATGCGCCCTCTGCGCCATCGCAGTGGCGGCAGGTTGGCATCCTTAACCAGAACGAGATCTCCGATGCGAGGGGGTTCAGTTCTGTCCGTCCACTTAAGGCGTTGCTGCAGAATGTGCAAATACTCAAGCGACCATCGCTTCCAAAAATTCTGAGACATTTGCTGCAGCAACTCATAACGCGTCAAACGATTGCTACTGACCTCTATGTAGGGGTATTCTGGCAAGGCGTTAAGTGGTCGGCCAATTAAGAAATGTCCTGGTGTCAGGGCCTCCAGATCATTCGGATCTGAGCTAAGCGGACACAAAGGACGTGAATTGAGAACGGCCTCAATTTTAGAAAACACGGTCGCTAGCTCCTCAAAGGTTAATATCGTTAAACCTATAACGCGCATCAAATGCGTCTTAGCGGACTTTACAACCGCTTCAAATATACCACCCCAGTGGGGGCATCCTGGTGGATCGAACACCCAGTTAATGCCCTGACGGGAGAGGCTCGTGCCGATAGCTTCCTCGTTTTCCGATAAAAACGTTATAATTTCTTTCATACATCGATCAGCGCCCTTAAAGTTGGTACCACAGTCCGACCTGATCAGCGTTGGTCGCCCTCTTCGCGACACAAATCTATCTAAAGCTGCTAAGAAAGCCTCCGTAGTGAGGTCGGCCACGAGTTCCAAGTGGACGGCCTTGGTTGCTAGGCACACAAACACGCACAAATACGCCTTGATTGACTTCGCGTTGCGAAGGCGTGATGCCTTTACCATAAAAGGCCCCGCAAAGTCCGTTCCCACACCCGCAAACGTCCAGGCTTCCGTCACCCGGTCCGGTGGGAGGTCTCCCATCTGAGGTTGCATTGTGGCTGCCTTCAACCGATAGCAAGGCAAGCACCGAAACACAATGCTCCGTACCGTACGTCGTCCAGACAAGATCCAAAACTCGCGCTGCAGAATAGCCAAAAGTGCATTGCAGCCCGCATGCGAGTTTTTCTGGTGACGATCCCTAACTATAAGTTCTACCAAAGGTCCCTTCTTTGGGAGTAACAGCGGATGCCGTGCTGAAAAGGGCAGGTTAGCGTTCCGAAGTCTACCTCCAACCCGGAGCATTTCATGCTCGTCCACGAACGGGTTGAGGCGCACAAGACCTCCCTTCAGCTTTCCACGGCCATCCCTGAGCAGCCTGGCCTCTTCCTCAAAATGTTCCGCCTGGACGACCCTAACCAATAAACTTAGAGCCGCATTCCGCTCCGCAGGCGAGAGGACAGGTGCCAAGTTCCGTTCTGCTTGAGGTTTTCTACAGTTGTTCACGAACCGTTTGATCCAACCTGTCACCCCTAGAAGTTTGTCGAGGGAGCTGTATCGTTCCAGCAAGAAGGCCGCACTAGGCTTAGGTACGATCTGCCCTACGTTCACTCGCAAACCTCGATCAGGTGGCCCAAGCGGCGACCCGCACTCATTGTATGGCCATCTCTCAGGTGAATCAGTCAGCCACTGAGGTCCCCACCACAGTGAGTGACCTACCAAATCAGGGGCCCTACATCCCCGTGAGGCGCAGTCCACTGGGTTCTGTTCTCCCGGTACGTGTCTCCATACCAACGGAGTTTCCGATCCTTTAATCTGTGACACCCGATTTGCCACGAAAACCTCAAGAGTATGTACCGACGTCTGTAACCAGCACAGAACTATCCTACTGTCGGTCCATGCGTACACCGTTTCATCCAAAGTGATGGTACCGCGTAGATTACTAGCGACATGATGTAGCAAGCGCGTGAGAAGCGCTGCTCCCGCCAATTCCAACTTTGGAATGGTCCATCTTGTCCTAACCGGAGCCACCTTACTCTTGGCCATAACTAGACGCACGTCTACAGTTCCCGTTGAACTGACTGTCCGCAAATAGACAGCTGCCGCGTACCCTCGCTCCGAGGCATCACAAAACCCATGTAGGGTAGCCTTACATCCCACCGATGGGAGCAACTTGCGAGGTATGGCGATGCGTACGATCCCTGGTAAGGTGGTCACAAACTTGGTCCAATCATTCAACAGCTCTCCGGAGAGCTGGTCGTCCCAACCCAAGTTTGCTAGCCACAACCTTTGCAAGAAGCACTTCGCCATGAACGTCACCGGTGCGATCCACCCGTTAGGATCGAAAGTTCTGGCGATCGTCGATAATACCGAACGCTTCGTCCAAGTCTTCTGCAAAAGGTCTGGCTCGATCTGATACGTAAAGACATCATGCGTTGGCCTATATTGCACCCCTAGGATGCTCAACGTATTTGGATTGTCCGGGTTCTCGAAAAGGTGCGGGTCCTGCTGGAACTCACCTGGCAACCCGGCCAGGAGCTCTGGACAGCTGGACAGCCATTTCCGCAACTCATAACCTCCTGATTCCATGATCGCGATCAGCTCGTCTCGTAGTAGCAGTGCTTGTTGCACGCTATCTGCACCCGTGCAGATGTCATCCACGTAGACGTCGCGATCCAGTACTGCTGCGGCTCGAGGGAATCTTACCCTTTCCTGTGCGGCCAACTCTCGCAGCGTGCGTACTGCCAAAAACGGACTTGGCTTCAGACCATACGTTAGCGTGTTAAGCTCATAAGTGACCATCGGCTCGTCAGGGCTCTCACGCCACAAAATCAGCTGGTACCGACGGTCATCTGGGTGTATAATTGTTTGGCGAAACATCATTTTGACGTCTGCGACGAACGCTACTTGGTGCAACCGAAAATCTGTGAGGATGTCCACAATGTCCCGGTTCAACTTGGGACCCGCGTGCAGACACTGGTTCACAGACACACCATTCGATGTAGGAGCAGAACCGTCAAACACTACCCGTACCTTCGCCTCCGGTGACTTCAAAACAGCCAGGTGTGGTATATAGTAATGCTCGACACACCTCCAATCTATGCTGGACACTGACATGTGGCCTAACTCTAGGTACTCCCTCATGAATTCGATATACTTCTGCCGAAGTGCTGCATCTCGCTTCATCTTTCTCTCCATAGCCAGTAGTCTCCGTTCCGCGATCTGTCGCGAACTACCTAAGGAGGGGCGGTTTGGGAGAAATAGCAGCCTGGTAACAAACCTACCTGACGAACTTCGTGCAGTGTTGTACTGATAGAACAGCTCGCACTCGTCATCCTCTGGCTTCCGTCTATCCGCTGTGGGTGGCTCCTCAGACTCCCAAAACCTCTGCAGCACCTCCGACAACACACTACCATAGAGAACCGTATCGCCCTCTGGTAGGTCCTGAGGTCTCCAAACTGGGCCAAAAATAACATACCCCCCTGTGGTATCAACGGCCACTAAACCAGTTTGCTGAAGTACCCGTTTTCTGCCACACCAGAATCTCCCGAGGACGTCTGACCCGAGGAGAACGTCCACCGTACCAGGAGTATCAAAGTCAGGATCAGCTAGCTCTAAGCCTGTGGTTAACCCTCGTACCGTTGACGGTAACCGAACCTGAGGAAGTTTCCCTACCACTTCATCCAGCACCACTGCTGAGGCATGATAGCTGACCCCTGTACCTGTATTACCTAATGTAAACTCGAAGTTCACCTGACCCCGAACGTCAGGCACATCTACACCTCCAATACCTACAGCCCCATCCGTTGTGGGCCTTATATTTAAGCGTAGCCTACTCACCAGCTTACTAGACACAATACAACCCTGAGCCCCTGTATCTAACAAGGCTCTTACCTGTATGCTGCGGCCACCGTATCCCCATACCCAAATCATTGCCGTAGGCAACAATACCGTAATTGGCCGGGGGGCCGAAGCTGGCGTGTAGGCGGCGATTACCTAGCAGGAATCTAAGCGCGGAGTGTCCGCGTCCTGCGGGGGGGTCCCCTCTCTCCGTACACCTTCGAGTGGGTCCCACTCCTGCTGATAGGGACCTCTGGTCCTGTACGCCATGGCTGGCAGCCTATAGTAACCCTGCGGCAGGCGCGCGTACCGTGGATGCGCCTGTAGCCGCGGGTGCTCAGCCAAGGGGAGAGGCATGCGTGGGTCATGGGAACTCACCATGTTGTTCAGACCCGCCGAGTACTGCATGTACTGGCCCTGGTGTTGGCACCCGCCCGTAGCATCACGTACTTGTGATGGGTGCCCCTGACCTTGGACCTGTGACCACCTACCCTGTTCCGGCACCTGTTGCCGAGGTGGTGACTGTCTCGCGCGTGGTGAAGGGGGCATCACCTGCTGATGTCCCTGGCCTCGTCCCTGAAACCCTGGTGGAAGAGGACTCCTCCTTGGAGGGGGTGGGGAGCGTTGCTCCCGTCTAGGTAGGGCAGACTCCGTCCGCTGACCCACGTCAGCTCTGCCTCCATAATCTCCGCTGCGGTTCATGCATAGGAGCTGATGGTGGGCACCCTGGCAGTACCTGCAGTTGGTGCTTGATGGGCACTCTCGCACCTGATGCGGCCCCATACACCTAAAGCACCAACGCCGTTGCTGCACCACACCACGACGTTTCTGCACCCGCTGTGCAGCGAACTCCTCACACGCAGTCACCTGATGCCCCGCCTCTCTGCAGTAGGCACACCTCGATTCCAAATTAGCGACATTGTATCGCCTGGGTGGCCTACTCTTACCGTCTCGCGCCTGTGCACCCGGCCGTTCCGGGCGGCGAGCGGCCGCAGACTCCGCGTGAGGCGACTCTCCAAATTGGGCATCTACCCGCCTGCACTCGGCCTCGAGGAAGGACTTGAGCTCCTCGAAGGTCGGGAGGTAATCAGATGTCTTACCTCCGTGTGACTGTTCAAAACGAGCGGCCATGTCGCTCGGCAGGCGGCGCAACAACGTGTGAACCAGGATATAATCATAGCCTGACACCGGCATCCCCTGTCTCTCAAGAGCGTTCACTGCTACGCAGATAGGGTTGAGGACCTTGGCCCTGAGGTCCGTCCCTCGTGTGATGGTCGGCACGGTGAGCCACTGTTCCAGGAGTTGGTCAATCATGAGACGTTTGTTGCTGTATCTCTCGATCAGCAAACCGCGAGCCGTCTCGTAACTTGCATCATCGACTGGTAGATGCTTTACCAGCTCATGGGGCTCACCTTGCAGCTTGGCCATCAATTGTGCCATTTTATATGCCGGCTGCAAGTCAGTGCGGTTATGAATCACACTGTCAAACAGATCCTGGAATCGGGTCCAATCCGTGTAGTCCCCGTGGAAGACCGGAATCGCCACAGCCGGCAGGGGCACTTGCACCCCCGGTCCCCGCGGACCATGGGGTGGGTCCGGCTCCCCAGCTCTACGCCTGGTGATCACAGCAGCCGCCTGCTGGATCTCCTGCCCCATCTCCATGCACTGGGTCACATTCGTCCGGACCGTAAGTTTGACCTCCTCATCAGGCGTCCCATCAAATAACTCCTCGCATCCAGTGAGGCAATCCAACACCTCCGCGACCCGTTCGTCAATCCGTTGCGCACAAGCGATGAGTGCGTCCTCTCGGTCCCCGCGACCGACCATCGCCTGCTTAGTCGCGAACCAAATTAGGTGCGTTCTAATTTTTGCCTGAAGCTGTGTAATTGTGGGAGCCATGGTACCAACCCAAAGTAACACCGAACCTTACAATAAAAAAAAATAATAGACAATCGGCCCTGATCCTACCGTTAGGATATCCGCACAGGGTAAACACAACGATAATAACAAGCAATTCACTAATTGATTGGCCCTGATCCTACCGATAGGATATTCTACACAGGGCACACACTACAATCACAATAAATATTTTTTTTTTTATGTAGGTAGATTAAAAATCTTATACTAAAATAATCTTAAATCTAGTGGTTTTCTGAACCACGCTCTGCTACCAAAAATTGTCTAATTCCAAGCTAAACTCCCGCAGTGGAAGCGATTTACACAGGTAAATTTCTAGTAAAATACCAGGAGTTCAACTGAAGGCAGACAATGGCCGCGTTACGCAGCGCTAAATAGCATACGCTGCACAATATAGCAGCGCATACTATGAATTAAACGTGAACCTAAATCTATTTAACTTAATTAACTAAGTTGAGTGAAATTGGCAAATGATGTGTTCTGACCTTTACATAACTCAATTCTGTAGTAAATACCGTCTGCCGATCTGGCGTTACGTCACACGTATTAGCACTAGATTATAAGTAAGTACCTCCAAATTATATCACCCCACGAATTCCGCAATTCGTACTAAGGAGTCACAATGATATGGTACAACAAATATGACTAAAGGGAACACACCATTAACACGAAGAAACAGTTTTATACTAAAACAACCAGGTTTAACACTTACAGTCAACGTGCCGGTCCAAATGCATAAAATACCCAACGGAGAAAGGAAGTTCAGGGAATGGATCAAATGGGGATTCCGTGGGTACTTACAGGGCTGGGTGGAAAAGATATCGACACCCAGCATTCCACTACAGCCTTGGCGCGTTATTCACTTCAAACCACTTACAGCTTCTGTTCGTATTCCACTTTGATATCAGTCATTACGCGTGACCCAACCCGAATTTGGGTCGTACAAACGCGAGCCGATATGGCCACTTGATGCCTATTCAACGCGACGCTCATGTGGAAGACGTCGAGACATCCAACAATCACTAAGCCTGGTATTCTAGTATAACCCAGGAGGACTGCAATAATACGATGCATCAACACGCGCGATCTCAAATTGAATCGTCCATTACACGCGGCATCACAAAACGCGTGGCGGGAAATCCGTACACAACACAATACGTTCTCGTCCGAACGGTTTTGAGTGACTGATAGTGCGGTGCAGAAATCACCGCTTGGCGTCTACCAGGCGGCCCGCGCGCACGCCGCCACCCTCGCCCCGCGAGCGAGAAAGGGACAACATATGCCCAGAGCGATGCGTGCGAAATCGCGGCGCATTCATAGACCGTCATTAATACCTAACTTACCCCAGCATAGCAACGCTAAATTAAACAACGTATGTGGAGTCACTAGACGGGCAAAAACTAATAAGTGAAAGACTACATGGATGAGTAAAAATGTGTTGGAAGTGTTTTAGAAGTAGAAGAAAGCATGATTAAATATCTTGGCTACTAAAGCTAACAAGGTCAGGATGTGAAGAAAACAAGAAAGAACTAAAAAAGTTTAAAGAATGTTGTCAAAAAGAAAGTGGAATGGAAGAAAGATGGAAATAAAGATGAGTTTGACAGGAGGCTATTAGAAAACTTATGCACAAACTTAAAGGTTTTATGGAAATCCATTAGAACAACTCGAGGAAAAACAGCACAATCAGAGTTGAGTAGAATTCGGTGCCCGGATGGTAGTATAATAAAACGGTGAGGAATGTGTATTGAAGAGATGGAAAGAATATTTTAAAAGTTTGTTTGAAAAAGAAGAAGTACAAATGGTGAACATACATGGAGAAGATGACAGGATGATTGGCCAGTTTTGCGACGACCATATTGGATTTGTAGTCGTTGTCTCTTCTCTGCGGAGCGACTATGGCTTCAAACTGCGTGCACCATAGCCTCGGCTTATCTCTCCAGAACTCGGTAATTTGGGACATTACAGACACGCCGGAGGCGATTACCAGATTCTGGCTTTCGACCGTGTTATTGGGGTCCACGTTTGGGGTTTTGACAGGTGTCGGGGTCATGTCCGCTCACGAAGGTACATCAACAAAGTAAAAACCAAAACGCGAGCCTCAACTTTAATGAGGAGCTGACAGAAGGTGAACGTCGGGTTACAAACTGTTGTCGACAATGGAAATGAGACTTTTAAGTCTATTTAATATTTGTTACCGAATATTTATACCTTAAAACTACGTGACAACCTGTAATCTAATACTATCATTAAAACTACACCTATCTTAACTTAGATACAAAAAACTAATCAATATCTCGAATCATTTTTTATCGATGATGTAGCTCGCCTAAAAGAGGAGTTTATCACACAATGAGTGGTAATGTGCGTGCGGTGCGGAGGCACTTGCTAGCTGAGCATGCACATAACCTACGGTATTTTTATAGGTGACTCTGGAGTTCAACTCATCAAATGTGCGTAGAATATACAATCAGTATGTAGTAGCCATTTTCCGGTTCCGGTGCTCGATACGTCAGTCGCAAAGTGGAACGCTCCTAAAAATACGTGAATTAAATACAGATTCTCCAACCTATCAGGTGAACAGTGCGATCTCGGAAGTTCCCTATACAGTGCCGCATTGAAACATACAAGAACTTCGACGAAAAACAACAAAACCAGTGAGAAATTATCGGCTAAATAAATCGATTAAAAAGTGAGGTTATAATTCATCTACTAACAGCTGGCAGAAACCAGAGACAAAAGAGGACACGCTACCAACCTAACCACACATACAGGGTGCGTTCAGATCGTAAATTAACTTACCCTAAGATCATACCGGTCTTTGTAAACCTGCGGATAAAAAGACTAAGCTCCGTTCTAGAAAACAAAATAAAAATGTCACTGTCATCGGAGTTACAGCTGTTACTAGAAAAGATGACTGATCGAATTGAAGAAAAACTTGATATAAAACTGAAATTACAAGCAGACATCATATCGGATAAAATCACTAAAACAGTGTTAACAAAGGTTGAGGAAAAACTCCAACCACTCGTGGAAGAAAACGCAAAATTGAAAGCCGATATGCAAAAATTAAACAGAAAACTAGAATACCTAGACACAAACGAAAGAAGAAACAATATAATTATCCACGGCCTGGCGGAGCAAAACGACGAAAGTCAACAACAATTGAGAGCTCTTGTATCATCAACAATAGAGGAAACAGGAGTAAAACTAAAAGAAGAAGAAATGGACAGGATACAGAGGCTAGGAAAAAAGAACAAAGAGAATGGAAAAATAAGACCAATTTTAGTAACTACAACTACTCTATAAAAGAAAATCCAAATCCTGAAAAATAAGAAAAACATGAAACCAAAAACTTACATAACACAAGACCTGTCTAAAGAGGTACAACAGAAAAAAAAATACCTAAAAAAGAAGGAACACAAAAAACGGAAAAGGTCTGAAACACCAAGCCCCAATACAAATGATGAAAGACAGAGTAACGACTCTAAAGTAATGAAAAGAGATGCATTTTAATATCTCCGAGAGAGATCAGTGCTGCTTTCGGATAAATACCTCTACAGAAATGAGGATACAAGTGCCAAGAACCGGGCAAATACACAACAACAATAACCTTCAACAATCACATACATTCCCCAACCCGGCTGGTCCCCGTGGGGAATTAGACCAAAACCCTTCAGACAGAGAAATGAAAGATAAAATAAATGAACCCAACCCAAACATAACCATAGAACAAAAGAAACAAAATATATACATAGGAACACTAAACACTAGAACTCTAAGAACAGATGACCACTTACGTGAACTAGAGATTGCCCTGGAAAACATCAACTGGGATATAATTGGCATGAGTGAAATAAAGAGAATGGGAGAAGAAATCTTGGAATTTGAGGACCATATCCTCTGCTTTGAAGGGGAGACTCCGGGCTTGCATGGAGTGGGCTTCATAATAAAGAAAACTTTGAAAAACAAAATTTAAAAGTTTGTATCTGAAAGAGTTGCTCTTCTAAATATAAACCTAGAGAAACCATGGTCAATCATACAGATATATGCACCAACAGAAAAAGCAAAAAAAGAAGACAAAGATCTGTTCTATAACTCATTAAATATAGCACTACAAAATACCCACAAAAACCTAATAATCATGGGCGATTTCAATGGCCAAATTGGTGAAACAAATAAACAAGACCAAAAACTTATTGGTAAATTCAGTACAGGTTTGAGAAACGACAATGGTAAACGACTGATAGATTTTGCACTGCAAAATAACCTATATATAATTAATACATTCTTCAAGAAATCCAAATCAAGGAAGTGGACCTGGATATCTCCAGATGCTAAATACAAGAATGAAATTGATTTTATTCTAACAAATAGGCCACAAACATTTAAAGATGTAAATGCTATCAAAAACTTTAACTTCAACACAAACCACCGACTAGTAAGAGCAAAACTTTCACTTATACCCCCTAAAATACGGAGAAAACACATAGCAATGAACAATTGCCAAACACCTCTTCCAATACCAGACACATTGATGGAACCACATAGAGACTGTCTAGTACAACTGCAAACATGTCAAGATATCCAGTCTAGCTATGACATAATTGAGGAAGTACTTCAAGACATAAATAAGGGTTATTACCAGCAACAAAAGAAAGACAAAATAGGTGAGAGAGCAAGGAATCTAATAATAGAAAGAAGTCAACTATTTGAAAACAGAAAAGAAAATCGTAGAAGAATAACAGAACTTAGCAAAGAAATAAACAATAACATACGAAAATATAGAAAAGACTTAAGAAACAACAAAATTAATTACCATATCAGCAAATCAGGAGGTATAAGGAAGGCCATTAAGGAATTCAAAGATAACACAACATGGATAACATCTGCTAAATCTAAAAAAGGCAAAACCAAACAGAACAGACAAAGCATTCTTATAATAGCAACAAATTTTTATAAAGAACTCTATAATTATTCAGAAGATACCAACAACCAAGAATCCTCAAGTGATGAAAAAGATGAGAATCCCCCTCCAATACTGGAAAGAGAAGTAGAACAAGCAATTCTTTCACTGAAGAACAATAAAGCAACTGGAGAGGACATAATTCCGAATGAAATAATCAAAGGAACACGAAACATCGTACTAAAACCACTCACAAAAATTTTCAATTATATACTTGAAAAAGAACAAATTCCGAAGCAATGGCTAACCTCTACCATTATCCTTATTCACAAAAAAGGGGACAAAGCACTAATAAACAATTATAGACCCATAAGCCTAACATCAAATGTATATAAGGTTTTTTCTAAAGTGATCCTAAACAGAATATCAAGAATACTGGAGGAAAACCAACCAGTTGAACAAGCAGGGTTCCGCAGCAATTTCTCAACTGTGGCCCATATACATGTTATAAAACAAATAATCGAAAAACACAAAGAATATGGCAAACCATACTATATTGCGTTCATTGATTATAACAAAGCCTTCGACTCAATCAAACATAATGGACTGTGGTCTGCTCTGCTTGAACAAGGAGTACATGGCAAATATGTCACAATAATCCGGGAGATATACAAAAATAGTACAGCTAAAGTCCAAATAGAGAAACCTGGCAGTGAATTCAACATACGAAGAGGTGTAAAACAAGGGGATCCACTATCTCCAACACTGTTTTCAGCGGTGCTTGAAACAGTCTTCAAAAATCTTAGTTGGGACAGCATAGGGGTAAATATCAATGGAAGGAAACTCAACCACTTGCGTTTTGCTGATGACATAATACTACTAGCATATGACAGTGATACCCTACAGAGGATGATACATGAACTCTCAGAAGAGAGCAAAAAAGTGGGTTTAGAAATGAATACCTCCAAAACTAAAGTTATAACTAATCGTCAAAAAAACACCATTGTACTGAACTCTAACACCCTCGAGTATGTTGAAGAGTACATATACCTTGGACAAACAATCTCACCAGAAAACCAAACATCTAAAGAAATAGAGAGAAGAATATGTAACTCATGGAAAAGCTATTGGGCTCTGAAGGAAGTCATGAAAAACAAAGAGGTCTCACAGATAAACAAAAGCAAAATATATAACTCTTGCATCCTCCCATGCTTAAGCTATGGATGTCAAACGTGTGGACTTACAAAAATTGACTCAAATAGGCTGCAAGTATGCCAGCATAACATGGAACGAAGCATGCTTAACATAAATAAAAAAGACAAAGTAACTCTGGAAAACATAAGAAGCCTAACAAAAGTAAAAGATATCACTGAAACAACAAGAAAATTAAAATGGAAATGGGTGGGACATACTTTGAGGGAAAAGAAGAATAAATGGACAAAAGAAATTATAGAATGGTACCCTAGAGACGGAAAAAGACAAAGAGGAAGACAACATATCCGATGGGAAGATGATATAAAGAAATATGCTGGTGCGACATGGAGGAGGGAAGCACAGGACAGAAAGAGATGAAAGAGTCTGGAGGAGGCCTACGTCCAAGAACGAGCTGAGAATAATAAATAAAATAAAATGAAAAAGGTTGTAATGTATATTATTGTAAATAATGAAATGTAATTTAAAGAATGAATTTAAATGAATACTAACTTACTACTAATTTATTGTAAACTTATAAATGAAATCAAGGAATGAATTGTAAATAACTAATCTCAGTAAATAAAGGCTATTATTATTATTATGTAGTAGCTCTAAAAGTATTGCGCGGTCTGATCAACGCACCCGACCTGCACTTACTGCTGTGCTGACTGTACGTGCCGGACCGGTGCCTGCGCAAGGTAGGCCGACGGAGACGCGCGCTACTAGCTGTACCCGCCGCACGCACAGACTTCCGCGCTAACTCATCATCAGTCTATCGAAACTGCGAACAAAAAAATGTATGTATGAAACGCAGGAGAACTTTCATGGCGGCTATATCTGTTTCACTCATTTCCGTTTTCTTTCTCTTTTTTTGTCAATAATGTCAACATCATTTGATCTGTGGCCTCAGTTCAATCATCAAACAAAGAAATTTTTTTTAAGTTAATATTATTTATTTTCAAGCAGGCATACCTACAAGTTTGCTTATTTCTGAATAACCTCAAAACGTCTTATAAATAGAAAAGTTTTTAATGAGATCGATAATATGTATCGTTTATGTAATAGTCTACCAAAAGACTTGCCTGTTAAGTTCTTTTCTAATACACTAAATGTTGAGAAAATAAAATTTCTACTAACTCTTACGTTATCAGTTGGATTCTCTTAGATGTAGTCGCAATAATTATTCATATATTCTTCAAGTCTTAGTCGAAATTTTGTTAAACGGCTACTCGGATCTGTCATACTAAATAAATATATCAAAGGTTTGTGATCCGTTTTGATAATAAACTTCTTTCCAAACAAGTAACGCCTTAAATATTTTACTGACCAAACTATTGCCAAAAGTTCTTTCTCTATTGTCGCATAATTTAGTTCAGCTTTGTTTAAATTTTTGCTTGCGTAAGCGATTGGTCTTCCATTTGAATTACACAAAACACCACCAATAGCAAATCCTGAAGAATCAGTAGTTAGTGTAAACAGATTTTTCTCTGTAAAATCTGGGTAATCTAGGACAGGTGGGTTAGCCAAAGCATTTTTTATTCAAAAGATGCTTGGCATTCAGTTGTCTATTCGAGTTTTACTCCTTTCCGACTCAATTTATTTAGTGGTAAAACAATACGGGCAAAATTTTGAATAAACTTTTTATAATAGTTAGACATAGCTACAAAACGCTTGACGTCATCACTTGACGAAGGGGTCGGGTATTTTTCAATAGCATGTTTTTTTTCTGGGTCGGGTAAAATTCCTTCAGATGAAATAACGTGTCCTAAGAATATAGAATCTGCTTTTTCAAAAAATCACATTTAGCTGGGTTGAGTTTCAGATTAACTTTTCGTAATCGAGTAAATACTGTCATCAAATTAGAATTGTGCTCTTGTAGGTTTCTGCCAAATTAATCAAATCGTCTAGATACTACTGCCGCACAAACTATAAGTGCAGTATGGAACATTTGAGTACTTTCGAGTAAAACGCTCTAAAAAAATCGATTTTTAATCTTATAATAATAGAATATTACGAACAGTTTTAGAACATATCAACTAGTGTTTTATATGGATACAAGGGCGGGGATTTCAAATTTACCGTAAAAAGAATTTAAATATTTTAATAAAGTGGCCTAAAGTTTAAAAAACATGTTATGACTAGGACTTCTCTAAATTTTATAGTCACAGTTTTCACATAAACGCAGTATAACTGTACCTTACTGCGCTTTTGAATTCTCATTTCTGGTATTTGCTGCGTTAATAATAACAACATAGTTTTCTGGATATAAACTGAATATCGTAAATATTTTATCAAGACTCAGTTTTATTGTTTAGGTAGGTAGGTAGTTGATAATTATGAGGCAAAATAAAAGAACCATAGTAAAAATATAGGAGAGAAACATTTATTGAACTTAAACAATTCTAATCTACGATCAAACTATTTTCGTCACTATCTTTATCATTATTGGTTGGCAGATTCAACCAAAACGTTTTTCTGTTTTCTGGCATGAGCGGTACTAATTTTTTTAAAATATTATCCTTTCTGCTTTCAGTGATTCCCTTTAATGATTTTTTGGTATTTATTTCGGGAAAGTTGCAAGATTTAACAATTTTTTGGGGAAGAAAGTCCAAAGTGGTTTGAATCTGCTCACCAGAGCTATATTTTAGGGAAAAACGGCCTCTCTTTGCTTCAATGCACATTATATTTTTTAAATAACATCGAGGAACTATTTTGCGGACTTTTGCTTGCGAACTAAAGTCTTTGTATTCATAGAAATCATCAATTGTCATATTTTTTACGACGTTATTCTTAGAATTGGACTGCTGAACAGCAGACACAAAATCATCAAAGTCATAAACTTTGTTTTTGCGTTTCAGGGACAGTTCCACCTGGTGATGGAAACTGTCAGCACTCATGAACGAGTGTCCAGGCTCGAAATATTTTATCGTTATTGTTTTAGCTGCAATTAAATCACTGTTAATGATATTAACGAGAAATGAAAAAAATGCCCAGTTTTTATTTTGTGATGAGCAATTATCAGCCCAAATAACAAAATCTTTAGCGTCTCGATTATGAACAAAGAATGCCCTAAATGTAGATATAATATCCTCCTGGTTTCGACCGGCGATTGTTTCTGGCCAAACTGCTGCAAATGGAAGATTTTTTCCTGAAATTGTTCCCAATGGGACAAATGTTTCATTAAAGACGATCACGCGCGGGCAAAATATGGCAGCTTTGAATTGATCCATACGTGGCAACATGATCACCTTCTGCAAATCTACTGAACAATAAACAATTGCATCATTCGATTTCTTCGATTTTTCGACATCACGCTGATAATCCGCTCGAGAAGACTTATATCTTTCATGATGTATTTGGTATTCGTTACAAATTTCACATGCTTTATCAGGATTAAGAGCATGGGTTTTATTATGCTGATGAAAATAAGCGCATTTTTCGCACTCCTCGTTTCCTAGATTTGCGAATGAAATATTTAAATCAACTCTTACGATCTTTCTGTAATATTCCATTGATATTTTGATATCGGGATACTCATTACAAAAATCTGTATACATAGAAGCTATGTTTATGTCGCTGGGCAGATACAATCGATTGGGGGCATGTTCTCGCCTATAATGTGAAATTGATGGTTGATATTTCAGAACATGTTGCTTTATAATGTCTTTGTCTATTTTGTTTTCCCTGATGTACTTTCCTCTTAAAATCGCTTGTTGATCAACCGGTTTTTTTATAGCCTGTAAAACTCTACGATCATTTTTTGGATCAAAACCTAAAGTAGAAAGAAAAAAGTGTTTGCATACTTCAATTCTTTGGTCGTCTTCTGAAAAGAGATGGTAAGCATGAGTAACTTTTCTTTTTATAACGTTCTTTGTATTAGTTTTTCTTCGCTCTACTTGCAATACGTCTACTAATCCCTTTATAAATAGTCCTTGCGACTCCCAATTCATTTTTCTGAAGCAGCTGTGAATAGTTTTTCTTAAATCGTCATCAAATTTGTCTGAGCAATTTTTATTGCAAGAACAGGGTGGTTTTATGCCAAATTTTTCTTCGTTCAACTTTATACGCCTCTTTATAGTTCTGGTCTCCAAATTCTCTTCGTACAGTTTTCTCTTTCTTAAATTTCCATCTTTGGTTAGAACAGGACCTTCTGCTACTACGTCGGTGCTGTTAGGTTTGTGTTGGGAGCATTTACAATCTGATTTTAAGTTTAGAAAATGATCGAAACATAACAAACAAAAACAAGTGTCACAAGTGGTGAAAACTTTTTGCTTACAGTCAATAAACTCACAATGCTGCTCATGTTTTGAAAAATCATAGTTTTTTTTATGACTGGTTGATTCAGAATCACTTTTTTCATAGCTTTTGGATGTATTAGCCATTTTCATATTACTTTTTTTATTTTTGCGCTGTTTTCTACCGTCATTATTTATTTTACAAGTTGTAGGAGGTATATGATCATCACACTTGTTTTCTGTTTTTTTACCATCGAAATGATCAAGGCATAACAGACACGAGCAGACATCACAAGTTGTGAAAACAGTATGTTTGCAGTCGCGATATTCGCAATGCTGTGAATGAGATTCACTAAAGCAACTCTTTTGTTTTTCCTTAGTAAAGGTTTTTTGCGATTCCATCTTGTGATCAGTTATATTTTTAATAGTGTTCACTGCATTATTAGCCTTTTTTACAACTACTGTAGATATTATTTGAACCTTTTTTTGTTTTGAATGATCATGGCCGGTTATCATAGATGGAAGAATGTTCTTTTTGTAATTCGAGTCGGACTGTTTTTTAGACGTGAAAACGTTATGATATTTACAGTCAGTATAAGCAACATCATCATCAAAATGTTCCCAGCAAAGAAAGCATAAGCAATAACCACAAGTACTATATACTTCTTTCTTGCAATCTTTGTAATCACAGTGGGGATTATCATTTTTATCCGATAAAATATTTCTTAGTAACGGGATCTGTTTTGCTGAATTCTGCTGAGGACAAATTGTTACTACTGAGTCATCTGAACCTTCAGGATCCGGAACATAATCAGCATCATTGCTTTGATTATCGGAATTTGCGTACGGATCGACTGGACTCTGAACACCTGAATCCGAAACATGATCGTCTTCTGATGGTAGCAACACTTCATCGCAGTATAAGCTGATCGAATTCTTATCACTTCTTTCCAAATCATATAATATGTTGCTCTTTATCTCAATCTCATCAGTTGAAGTAGATCCTAAAACAAAAACAAAAAAGCTAAGTACTAGTCGTACTCGCACACAAGGATTCCGAACTATTAACTATGAAACTACCCTCAAATGTTTATCAAACGTGGCCATAACGGCTGTATTTTATGCCCATTGACGCTCTACCTACCCCGCAAGGGATAAAGGCGTGTATGTAAATACGAAAATGAGCAAAAAAGGGTGGCTGCGTATGCGCACATGGTTACGTGCGTACCTTGACGTTGTAATGTATGGCACTGTATAAGGTATAGCGCGCATAATTACGCATTGCAATCAGTGTGTCACATCGCAGCCGGTGTACTCTGCCCTTTAAGCACAGTATAATTAATAGTACTTAGCGTACAGTATGGTCACTCCCTGCCTATGACGGCCGATGTGGCGCAGTGGTAGTGCGACTGCTTGCGACGCAAAGGTTCCGGGTTCGATTCTCGGTGGGACATTCACAAAGTTGATATTATAACTTTGTGAATTTGTTCCCAGTCTGGTTAGGACATGGCAGGGTGAACCAACTGATTGTCCGAAAAGAAATGGTTCCGTGCTTCGGAGGGCACGATAAACCGTCGGTCCCGGTTGTTGTCTATGATTACTTAGATGGCGGTCGTAACACAACCATGTCAGAGGCCTACTACTTGTAGTGGGCGGTTGTAAAACTCTGACACGAGGGTTCATCGGGTCGTTGGACGACTCGGTGTCTCACACGAAAAGAGACTCCTTGCCTCCCCCTACAAGCGCCGCCCACCCGCGCTCGGAGGACGCTCAGACACTGTACCGATTCCCATTGGATGAATCAAGGTAAGTACCTGTCTATACAAATCTAAGTATTTTCAAGAGTTTTATGTTTTATTCCTGCGTGTGCGTAGCAACGCGTTTGTTTCATACATTTGAGCGCCAGTGTCCGAGGTGTGCTTTAAGGGAGTGGATATAGACGGACAGACAGACAGACTGACTGACTGACAGACAGTACAGTTACTTACTTACTTACAGTTTAAGAAATGATAAGGGTTCCTAAAAACACTCGTTGTGTTTACCTTAATAGTTTCTTTCGAGGCCAGACAGTATTCTTCTTCTTTTTCTTTTCGAGTTGTCCAATAACCCGATGAACTCTGTTTTCAGAGTTTTCCAACCGCCTAATACTAGTAATAGTAAGCCTCTGACATGGTTGAGTTACGACCGTATGTCTAAGTAATCATAGACAGCAACTGGGACCGCCGGCTTAACGTGCCCTCCGAAGCACGGGACCATCTTACTTACGGACAATTTATTTATTTAACTTTATGGACAAAAATGTACACGGGCGGACTTAACGCCAAAGGCGTTATCTCCCAGTCTAGTCTTAGGGCATGTGGAAAGGGTCGAGGCAGGTGGTTCAGCATGCAATGTCCTAACCAGATTAAAAACACATTCACAAAGTGATAAATAAATACTAATTTTGTGAGTTGCCCCACCGGCAGTCGCACTATCACTGCGCCACACCGTGCTTTTCAGGCTTTTCGACTTCTTTATACTGTATAAAGAAGTCGAAAGACGGGTCGAAAATGCCTGAAAAGTTATTGGGCTCTCAAAGACCAATGAGAAATCTTCCAAACATTGAAACGGGAACTCAAGTACATTTTACCTACTCCTTTTAGATTTAAGTTACTTACCTTTAGAATCCTTGCTTTCACTAAGCGATTGAAGTAGTTTATTCTGACGCAATCTTCCTTTGGCATTAGCTGCTTGTTGCATTAAGGCATTTCTGAACTGTGTTCTAGTACCTAAAGCTTTTTTTCTCTCCTCCATATTATTCAACTCATGCATATAGGTATCACAAATTAATGTATGCACCAGATCAAACAAATAAGAAGAAACTAATATAAATAACGGTGAAAACAATTACAGAGAACTGTGTCAAGGTCAAAGGATAGTTAGCAAACTGTACTGACAAATGCAAAAAAGTAAACAACCTGGACTAGCTGACCCGCGTCATTCATCTCACTTTAACTAGAAATTAATTCTAATTACCTTTCCTTCTCGCACACGCTCACCCACACATTCACACACGGACAATTCGTTTAATGTGTGCTAAAAACCTAAAATCAACCAAAATATGTCAATTATTTCGCGCGCGCGGGAGGCGCGATACCCGCCACTTAAAAATAATAACGATTTATGACAGGTAGGTTGTGTTATCAGTTATTACTGTGTTAATATTATAATACTTCGTACTTAACTTTTGATAAATCTCAAGAATAAGCGCCGTAAGTGTATTTACTTCAAATATGATATCAAATCTATTGCAATATCTCTACGTATTCATTCTTATCAATGCAGTAAAGTTCTATACTGCACATATGTTATACATCAAGAGGTTTTTTTAGAGCTGTTTAATAAAAATTTGCAGCAAGTACACTTACTGCAGTTGTATCAACTTGTCGTAAAAAAAACTTAAGCCATACTGCTGTTATGATTTTTGAATTTCACCTTTATTCTGTAGATATAAAAAAACGGATCTTTGATTTATATTGGCCATACTGCAAGCATTTTGCGCCTATACTTAACTGTTTTGGCGCGAAAATGCGACTTACTGCGTGTATGATTTGTGCGGCAGACTAAACATCTCTCATAATTCAGACCTGGCATAGCAACGGTCATTAACCTACTAAATGCCGATGGACTGATTTTTAATCCCATGTAGGTAGTCTAGTCATCTGATATTGTCCTTTATCAATTGTGGATGCGGTATATTCTAGAATTTCTTTAGCTGGTGTGCATTAGTAATAGCTTTGTGATAATTCGCAATGACTGAAATAAATAGCTCCACTTAAAGACTCTAACACATCAGTAATATTAGGGAGTGGGAATTTATCATCCTGGATTGTTTCGTTTAGCCGCCTGTAGTCTATGACAACGCGCCACTTCCGCTTGCCGTCACGATCTAGTATTTTAGGGACCAACAGCAAAGGACTAGACCACTCACTACTCGTTTCCTCAATAATTTTGTCCTTTAACATCTCGTCTATTTGCCTATTTAACTCCTCCTTCTGTGATTTAGGAATACGATACTGTTTGTTGTATATAGGGTTGACATTATCTTGTAACCAAATGGACTGTTCATAAACATTAGTCATACTCAACTTATCCCCTGGCATGTGAAAAAATATCAGGGAACTTGGCACATATTTGTTCCACAGCAATTTGTTCCTCATCATTCAAATAAGTTCCTAACTTAAGTATTTTGAACAACTTTACTCTTTCTACGTTACGTTCCGATGTATCAAAACTTCCATACTGATATTCAGACAACTTATCACTACGGTACTTGCAATAAAAACACCATCCTGTATCTCTTTTGGTAAAATGACACAGTCGTTATCGACTCTACTAGGTACGTACTTCAATACAATACAACGCGGTGCTATCACGAATAATTCATTATAAAAATGCAACAGTAGAGTTACCGGGCAATGTTTTGTTTTAATAATAATAATATAATAATAATATATCATTTATTTCAGACTTTTGAAATCCATATTCTTTGTTAGTAACACTTAATTTTAATTGTTAGTAAAATTAAATTAAATTAAATTAAATTAAATTAAATTAAATCAAATTAAATCAAATCAAATCAAATCAAATCAAATCAAATCAAATCAAATCAAATCAAATCAAATCAAATCAAATCAAATCAAATCAAATCAAATCAAATCAAATCAAATCAAATCAAATCAAATCAAATCAAATCAAATCAAATCAAATCAAATCAAATCAAATCAAATCAAATCAAATCAAATCAAATCAAATCAAATCAAATCAAATCAAATCAAATCAAATCAAATCAAATCAAATCAAATCAAATCAAATCAAATCAAATCAAATCAAATCAAATCAAATCAAATCAAATCAAATCAAATCAAATCAAATCAAATCAAATCAAATCAAATCAAATCAAATCAAATCAAATCAAATCAAATCAAATCAAATCAAATCAAATCAAATCAAATCAAATCAAATCAAATCAAATCAAATCAAATCAAATCAAATCAAATCAAATCAAATCAAATCAAATCAAATCAAATCAAATCAAATCAAATCAAATCAAATCAAATCAAATCAAATCAAATCAAATCAAATCAAATCAAATCAAATCAAATCAAATCAAATCAAATCAAATCAAATCAAATCAAATCAAATCAAATCAAATCAAATCAAATCAAATCAAATCAAATCAAATCAAATCAAATCAAATCAAATCAAATCAAATCAAATCAAATCAAATCAAATCAAATCAAATCAAATCAAATCAAATCAAATCAAATCAAATCAAATCAAATCAAATCAAATCAAATCAAATCAAATCAAATCAAATCAAATCAAATCAAATCAAATCAAATCAAATCAAATCAAATCAAATCAAATCAAATCAAATCAAATCAAATCAAATCAAATCAAATCAAATCAAATCAAATCAAATCAAATCAAATCAAATCAAATCAAATCAAATCAAATCAAATCAAATCAAATCAAATCAAATCAAATCAAATCAAATCAAATCAAATCAAATCAAATCAAATCAAATCAAATCAAATCAAATCAAATCAAATCAAATCAAATCAAATCAAATCAAATCAAATCAAATCAAATCAAATCAAATCAAATCAAATCAAATCAAATCAAATCAAATCAAATCAAATCAAATCAAATCAAATCAAATCAAATCAAATCAAATCAAATCAAATCAAATCAAATCAAATCAAATCAAATCAAATCAAATCAAATCAAATCAAATCAAATCAAATCAAATCAAATCAAATCAAATCAAATCAAATCAAATCAAATCAAATCAAATCAAATCAAATCAAATCAAATCAAATCAAATCAAATCAAATCAAATCAAATCAAATCAAATCAAATCAAATCAAATCAAATCAAATCAAATCAAATCAAATCAAATCAAATCAAATCAAATCAAATCAAATCAAATCAAATCAAATCAAATCAAATCAAATCAAATCAAATCAAATCAAATCAAATCAAATCAAATCAAATCAAATCAAATCAAATCAAATCAAATCAAATCAAATCAAATCAAATCAAATCAAATCAAATCAAATCAAATCAAATCAAATCAAATCAAATCAAATCAAATCAAATCAAATCAAATCAAATCAAATCAAATCAAATCAAATCAAATCAAATCAAATCAAATCAAATCAAATCAAATCAAATCAAATCAAATCAAATCAAATCAAATCAAATCAAATCAAATCAAATCAAATCAAATCAAATCAAATCAAATCAAATCAAATCAAATCAAATCAAATCAAATCAAATCAAATCAAATCAAATCAAATCAAATCAAATCAAATCAAATCAAATCAAATCAAATCAAATCAAATCAAATCAAATCAAATCAAATCAAATCAAATCAAATCAAATCAAATCAAATCAAATCAAATCAAATCAAATCAAATCAAATCAAATCAAATCAAATCAAATCAAATCAAATCAAATCAAATCAAATCAAATCAAATCAAATCAAATCAAATCAAATCAAATCAAATCAAATCAAATCAAATCAAATCAAATCAAATCAAATCAAATCAAATCAAATCAAATCAAATCAAATCAAATCAAATCAAATCAAATCAAATCAAATCAAATCAAATCAAATCAAATCAAATCAAATCAAATCAAATCAAATCAAATCAAATCAAATCAAATCAAATCAAATCAAATCAAATCAAATCAAATCAAATCAAATCAAATCAAATCAAATCAAATCAAATCAAATCAAATCAAATCAAATCAAATCAAATCAAATCAAATCAAATCAAATCAAATCAAATCAAATCAAATCAAATCAAATCAAATCAAATCAAATCAAATCAAATCAAATCAAATCAAATCAAATCAAATCAAATCAAATCAAATCAAATCAAATCAAATCAAATCAAATCAAATCAAATCAAATCAAATCAAATCAAATCAAATCAAATCAAATCAAATCAAATCAAATCAAATCAAATCAAATCAAATCAAATCAAATCAAATCAAATCAAATCAAATCAAATCAAATTAAAAATAACTAAAACTACAAGTCTACTTTGAGGCACGTGATCCGGGCACAGTATGCGTCGTGATCCAGTGCCTCAGAATAGGTCCATCTGTCCGCTCAGCTATGGTAAGTAGGAGAGTGTTGGCGCTGCCCCGCACTCGCGTCATCAGGGAGGCAACTCGCTTACGCATGATGGCGTGGAACCCGTCTACTCCCCGCTCCGCGAACATTCCTGATGCGCTGCAGTAGCGTGGCAGCCCCAACAACGACCTAAACGCATTATTGTATAGGACTCGCAGGGCGCTCAGTGATTTTTGAGTATAGTTGATCCAAAGGCTGCAGGTGTAAAAAGATTGGCAGTAAGCCCTAAAAAGCGTTACTTTTACTCCCTCTGAGCACTTTGCAAATCTTCGGATCATCATATTACTCCGCACTGCCAGCGCCCTGCGTTCCCTCTCAATATCCATGTCATCGCCCAGTGATGCGGTTACCCAGTGCCCCAGGTATTTAAACTCTGTAACCATCTTAAGAGGAGTTCCTTTGAGAGTGACCGGTGGTATATTCTGGTAGCATTTCGAACCCGCCTTGAACACTAGCAACTCACTCTTTTTCTCGTTATACCTGAGGCCGTGGACCTCCGCATACTTCTCACATATTTTGAGAAGTTTTCTCAGGCCAGCAATCGAAGGGCTCAGCAACACCATGTCGTCGGCGTAGCTAATGTTATTTATAAATTTACCGTCTATGGAACAGCCTACCATGGCGTTGCTGAGCTCCTCGACTAGCTGGTTCACATATAGGCTGAAGAGCCGAGGCGAAGTTAACCCCCCCTGCCTCACCCCGCACTCCAGCCCATAAGCATCAGAACGTGCATCTGCCCATCTAACCATATTGCGCTGGTGGCCATACCAGTATTTAAATATGTTAACTAGCTCACCAGGCAACGTTGATTCCTCACTTAGTTTCCGCCACAGAACGTCGTAAGACACCAGATCGAAGGCCTTGGACAGGTCAAGGAAACATGCATAAATAGGTGTCTTCCTATCTGTATAGTACCGGACAGTGTGCTCAAGACAAAGAACAGCTGTCTCTGTTGAAAGTCCTGTTCGAAACCCGAATTGGGCGTCGTTAAGAGTAATATGTTTATCCAGATGTTTGTCAAGAACACTGTCCAGAACCTTAGCCATGATGTTTTGAGAGTAAAGGTATCATTTTCATAGTACGCGATACCCTTATGTTTTTTCATAAAATCTTGACCTAGTATGCCTGAAGCTCTACATATCAAGTTTTCAAAGACATGAAACTTGTGTTCAAAAATGTGTCCTTTGTATTGTAACTTGAGGAACACATGTCCTTCCGAAGTTAAACTTCCACTTACTCCGTATATCCTAATCTTACTCTCATAAATCTTAACGTCACAAAGTTTACTTAAAATTTCCAACTTAATTGCTGATAATGATGCGCCAGTATCGACTAGCCACTCAATATTAAAATTTTCTACTCTAAAGTTTACCCAGTTTATGCTATTACAAGCTAATATAATTTTTTCTATATTATTATTAACGAAAAAACTTATCTAAATTCATATGCTCATCGTTTGCCTCCTGAGCATCACGTTGATCATAGTGGTTCATTGACCCATATCTATGTCCTCGCTTATAAAATGTTCGAGTGCCGCGAAACTGCTTACCTGCACTATTGGACACTCCGGCGCCGCTGCCGCCGCGACCAGCGCCAGCGACACGGAAGCCGCTGCGCCCTGCGCCCCGCGCACTCGGTGCACCGCCATGCCTGTTGTAGCTAAAGTTGGTATTTTGGGTATTACGGTAATTGTCACGTAGAAATCCTAGACCACGAGCTTCTGAATATCCACGGCCGTGACCAGATGACCTGTAACTGTAAGAGTTTTGCTGTGTAAAACCTCTATTGCCAAAACTCATAATGGGATGAGTTTCTGCATCGCGCTACTCATCCTCAGCTACGCGAATCGCTTCTTTTAAAGAAGTTAAATTTCGCGCCGCAACGATAGTGCCGATACGCTGGCTACGCAAACCTTCGGCAAACCGCTTGATAGCGTTCCGTTCGTTCAGAGGCTACAGGATCTTGTAGGCGTCGTCCTTGCCTTCCGCCTGGGCAATAGTCAAATCTGCAAACAAACTTTAAATTTCCTGGCCAAACTCTCTCCCTGACCTATCACCTTGCCTAGACATTTGCAACTTTGACTGAAGGGCAGTGTCTGACTTTTGCGTAAGCAAATGGGTGCGCATGTCCTCGATAGGACTGTCCACACTAGTATATGTTGCAGACAAACGCATTTTTATGTTTGAAGTTATTCGTTTTTTTAAAACAAAGTTTATGAGCAACTTCTTACCATCATCATTGAGCATTGACGAGTACAATTCTAAAGAATTTATCAAGTCTTCAGTGGTGCCTTCGTCACCACTGGTTTTAGGCAAAAGGCTTGTTGCTGTTTTTGAACAAAATTTGTCCGCCATCTCTACAGCTTCTTCTTTATTTTTCGATAGTAAATATTCTTCCTCGTATTTTAATATCTTTGAATATTCTTTCTCAATTAAATTACACACATCTACTTCTGAACCTAAAATTTGATAGTGTTCTTCTAAATTATTTTTATTTATTAAATATAAACTGTGTATTTCTTTAGCTTCATTTATTTTACTAAATCGAAATTTCTACCGTGTCTCCTAGACGGTCCTAACTGGCATGTACACACGAAGTGGTCTAAACCTGCACAGCCAGACAACGCCATCTTTTAACGACAAATTGAATTCATTGAATACCATTATAGACACATTAAAAAACACACATTGACTGGCGCGCACACACACTAGAATTTAAGACGCGCAGTTTGATGACTAATAATAATTTAAACCTTAATTTCGCTACTTGCATCACAGCAGTCGTAGCTCAATGGTTAACATAGCGGACTTTGGAAACAGGTAGCTAAGGATCGAGTCGTGGTTGGTCGCAGGTCTAGGCCTGTTTTTTTTTTTAATTTAGGTTATACTTACTATTTTTTAATGATTATTTTGCTGTTGCTGATAAATTTTTATACTTATCTGTGTAGTATAGTGTGTGATATCGAATAAATATAGTAGTTTTGAGGATATAAGGTAAAATGAATAAAACTACCATAATATTTATCAGTTAGGTATTTATTTTGGTTTTTAACTATTCAATGATATTGGGTTGGGTTGCATAATGTTTGTTAATGTGCAACAATAAATAGGTATGTCAAAGTGAATAAACATGTTATTAATGAAATAACGAGGTAGCCTCATTCCTGCATTTATTGTAACAATAACATCACTTAACATATTTTTTATTGGTAACACATTAAGCCTAAACTGAACCAGAGGATCAATTCATTTACATTCTTCGTTAGATTGTGTAAACATAGTTAAATAATTATGCACAATAATTAGGTATTAAGTGACAGGTTAACTTGGTATTGTTATTGTTTGAGAGCTTGAACAGTTTCAGAAATTAACTAAGCAGTAAGTATCGAATAAAATAAATCCTCTGCAAAATTCCCAACCCAATATATTAATACCTACCTATTTAAATATTTCAATTTAATAATAATTTAATTTTAATACTGAAGAGGTGCACCTTCACCAGACTCGATCTGTTCTAAACGGCTTGACATGCTAGCTACCATGTTCGAACACATTGGTTTACCACGCGCATAAACTCCCAGGTGAACATGGCTAAGTCGCGTAAATTTTTCTTGGTCCTGACTTCAGATGGGTCCCAGTTAAGGACCATTTGACCCCATAAATTTTCCATGGGATTTAAATCCGGACTCTTTGACGGCCAGTTAATAACAGTCACGTCGTGCTGGGTTCGCAACCAATCCTGGACGATACGGGCTTTATGCACAGAGCAATTATCATGCACAAAATAAATGTGCTGATTTGGGTAAGCAATACGCACTATAGGCATCATTACGTCCTGCAATATTTCCACATAACTCTCGCTATTGAACCTTCCTTCTATTTCAACTAGTTCTCCAGGTCCCATAGAAGACATCCAGCCCCAAAATCCCAGAGTTATTCTACCTCTCATTCTATTTGGGAGAATGTGAATTGGTCTGTAACGCTTGCCTCTCCTGCGACATAAAATCTTGCGTCCAATCTTTATCCGATTTAAAAGCTTTTTCATCAGTGAATATAACTACATTATTCTCCCAATCAAAGTTTCTATAAATATATGCAAATCGGACTCGTGCTTGTTGATGAGCAGCTGACAGCAAATTTTTTGAGCTCGCCGATAACAACTTATACCAGCTGCGTGTAAATGGGTCCTTACAGTTTGTAAGGTCACTCCGAACTCCGTTGCTGTTGAGCGAGTTGACAGGAATGAGGTATTAGCATGCTTGGCAACTATCCCTCGGTGACGCGCTGATGCATCCGTGAACATCACGGCCTTACGACCTTTCCGGGCAGGCAGGATGTCACCGGTATCGGCGTAACGCTTAACACACAGCGTAACAGTTCTTTTCTGTAAGAAAAATACCTAGTCAATCTACAAGTATTTAATGTAGGTAAATGCCAATAATAATAAATAGGAAACTAAGTAAGTAAATATAATAAGCAATCTAATACCTATTTGAACATTTTAAATAATGAACGTATGGCAGGTAGTATGTAGGTATCTTTATCTAGAAACTTAATGTTTGGATAGTATGAATGACCTGACCTGAAGCATTTGCGCTAATTTTGTAAAATAAAAATATTTAACTTACATTTAATTGAAGACGTCGAGAAATTTCATAATACTAAGATTATCTTCATATAGCACTATGATCTTTGCTCTAAGCACTGTATGTAGACAAAGGAGCATACTATAGGTAGACATAATTACGATAAAACGATAGCAAACAACAACACAAAGAAACATCGAAAGCTAACGGTTAGATACGTAGGCAGTAGTCGATACAGATCAGATGACTGTGCTTATTACTTACCGTCTAATAGTTATAATGACTATGTGCAATACCCACAAACATCATTCATTCAAAATAACAAACGGGCCGTTAACTAAAAATTATCTTACATATAAAAAACAAAACCCATGGGGGGCGGGATCGACCCAGTGTCCCACTATAATCTAAACTTGCTCTAAATCCAGACGCATACTATCTCGGCTATGCCAGCTGTGACGAGTGCATCGAATTTTTAGACCACTTAACTACTTACCTATGACGTCCTACCGACCCTTGCTATTATTTGTAAAGTGCGAATATGATGTATGCGGCTGCGAATGATATGCGTGTGACAGCCACTCACACGAATTATATTGTTTAAGACCCTGTGTAGCGATAGAGTTAAATGTAAACATGTAGCCCCTGTATGTTCATAGTAATTTTTAGTTAGAATATAGAGGTTGAACTGTCCGGTCGTGGTTTGATTTATCAACTTAAATACTTACCCCTTTCTGCTCACATCAGAAGTGGGATGATTTTGTATCTAAATACAGATTCAATTAAATACCTACGGCCTTACAATGAACAATAAAGTGAAAAACAACAGTTGCGGAACAGTGATAATAGAGACAGTGACGAGTGACGGGACCTTAAAAAACAATGAGTTGAGTACAAGCAAAGCTATAGCTTTGCCTACTTTTGACCCGAGTGTTGGTGCTATCGAAGCAAAAGAATGGAGTGCGGAAGTTGATTTATTAGCTTCCAAAAATGGATGGGATGATGTCGAAATAATCGCAAGATGTGTGCCATTTTTAGCTGGGCCAGCGCGTGAATTGTATGATGAGCGGACACCTCAGCAAAGGACCTGGCCAGCATTAAAGGAGGACTTACAAATAACATTTCCAAAATGTCGTGATTTACACCGTGATTTTCAAACGGCGGCAAATATGACAAGTGACAAATATTCGACGGTATCTATTTACGCCGCAAAGAAGCACAGAATCCTGAAGCAATTAAGATTACAATTTCAAGAAAATGAAATTTTAGAATTAATTATCGGAGGGATAACTGATCCCCATGCAAAATCGATTGCAAGCAGTGCAGATTCAGTAAGTGGTCTATTTGAGAAATTAGCACGGTACTTACCAACTGCATCGATGTTAAAAAAAAGTTATGAAATTGAAATTGAGATTAACTTGCCATCTCCTTCAAAGAGACCAAGAATGGCCACTGATTCGCCGAGGTGTCATCGTTGCCATAGATATGGACATGTGCAGAGGGATTGTCTTACCAGCGTCCATAAATTACCAGTGAAGTTTCCGGCAGTTACGATGGGAGAAAAAGGAAATAACAATCAAGGTCTCAAGATAAGTGCCGATAAATCTTGCACATTTTGTTTTAAGAAGGGACATATGGCGGATTCCTGTTGGACGAAACAAAGAATCGATAAAGGAAAATTGAAGCAGACAAATGTTGTCAACAGCAATGAAAAGGTATGTACAACACCTGCTGTCATTAATGGAAAACTTGTACATTTATTAATTGACGGTGGAGCATCCTGTTCATTAATGAGAGATAATGTAGCAAAATCAATCGAAGCTCATCGTCAATCATCCGTTATTTATGTTTGTGGCCTTTCAGAAGAAATAATTACGTCAATAGAAAAAATTTATGTTGTTACTCAGCTGGAAAACATAACTTTAGAAACAAAATATCACATTGTACAAGACAAAGAAATACGCTACGAAGCTATTCTTGGTAGAGACGCTATAAGTATGAACAATAACATTACTTTTGTCACTATGATTAACGGCACTGTAGTTGAAAGGAGAACTCAAAACAAGCCCGAGATTGTTTGTAATATGGACGAACTAATTACGAATGCTTTGAATCTTGTTACGGGCTCGCACAAACCCGACATACGAGACCTCTTAAACAAATACTCTAACCTGATAGCGTCAAATAATTACATCAGAGAAATTAAAACCGCCGTCATGACTATTCAGACCATGACTAACGAACCCGTTGTGTATAACCCGTACCGGATGTCAATCTCTGAGCGGGAAAAAGTTATGGCAATTGTGACCGACCTCTTGAAGCATAACATAATACGAGAATCAACTTCACCGTATGCGTCACCGGTTATTTTAGTTGCGAGAAAAGACTCACCTAAAGACAGATTATGTGTTGATTATAGAGCATTAAATAAAATAACTGTTAAGGACAGGTATCCGTTGCCATTAATTGATGATCAGTTGGACCGATTAGGAAAGGCCCGTTATTTCACTACCTTGGACATGGCATCGGGTTTTCATGGAATACCTATTGACCAGACGAAAAATTCAGGAGAAATATTTAACTCTGTTGAGAAAACTGCCTTCGTAACGCCTGACGGTCATTATGAGTGGTTACGAGTACCTTTTGGTTTGAGTAATGGACCGAGTACATTTCAAAGAGCAGTAAATAAGGCACTAGGAGTTTTAAGGAATACTGTGGCCTTAGTTTATATTGACGACATAATTGTACCTTCAATTAGTGTCGAGGAAGGGTTACAAAGATTGGAGTTAGTATTGAAAGCATTAGATGAGGCTGGCTTTACGTTGAATTTAAAAAAATGTAAGTTTTTGCAAACCGAAATTGAGTACTTAGGAAGAATTATCTCTGAGGAAGGAATACGACCAGGTGAAGCTAAAATAGAAGCACTGAAAAATGCTCCAACGCCTTGCAATATAAAACAAGTGAGACAATTGATGGGACTAGCTAGCTTTTTTCGGAAATACATACCCGAATTCGCAACTCAAACTGCCAGTATTACTGATCTGTTGCGTAAGAATATAACCTTCTTTTGGTCTGAAGAGTGTGAAAAAGCTCGAAAATATATTATTACCAAGCTTTCATCAAGACCATTATTGGTGGTTTTTGACCCTGATTGTCAAACAGAACTTCATACTGATGCCAGTAGCCATGGATTCGGCGCTATTTTATTTCAAAGACACAATCAAGATCTTCGCGTGGTGTCCTATTACAGCAAAAAAGCTTCACCGGAAGAATCCAAGTATCACAGCTATGAGCTCGAGACATTAGCTATAGTGAATGCATTGAAACATTTCCGGATTACTTATTGGGAATAGAATTCAAATTAGTTACCGATTGCAATGCTGTAAAATCAACTTCATCGAAACGAGATTTATTACCACGTGTAGCCCGATGGTGGTCTTATATACAAGACTTCAACTTTGAAATTGAATATCGCAAAGGCAGTAATATTAAACATGTCGACTTTCTCTCTAGAAATCCACCGCAAAATAAAATTGAGGAGGTATTAGTGAATAACCAAGTAACTTGGTTGGAGGCGACACAGAAAGGAGACCGAGAAGTGAAAGATATAATGAGAAGAATTCATGAAAATCCCGACAGTCTGAAAGAATACACTGTTCAAAATGGTATATTGATGAGAATGTTTGAAGAAAACCAAGAAAGAAAATTAAAATACTTTGTTCCAGCAGCTGCCCGATTTAATTTGACAAAAGTATTTCATAACGAACAATGTCACATTGGTATAGACAAAACACTCGAGGCAATGCGAAAAAAATACTGGTTCCCTGGAATGACACCTTTTGTACGAAAATATATCAGCCACTGCATCATATGTTTGTCAGCTAAACGACCAAGCGGACCGAAACAAGGTTTTATGCATCCAATTTAAAAACTACCAATACCTTTTCATACTGTTCATGCTGACTGTACAGGGCCTTTTGGAACAGCTAACGATTGCTACAGATATTTACTGCTACTGGTAGATGCCTATACAAAATTCCTAATATTAGTACCAATAGCAAACCTAACCGGATCCGAACTCGTGAGAGCCCTTGAACCTCAGCTGAGTCTATTTGGAACTACGAAACGATTGATAACAGATAAAAGAACAAACTTTTCAAGTAAACAAACAAAGGACCTATTGAAACGAATGGATATTGAAATACACTTCATCGCGACGGGAGCTAGTAGAGCTAATGGGCAAGCAGAGCGATATGTAGCTACCGTGTTAAACTTATTAGCTTGTGAAGTGAGTAGTGGATCAGAATGGTCGAGCGCTCTATGCAAAATTCAACTCACTTTAAATACAACTATACAAAAAAGTATTGGATGCAGCCCAATCGAACTACTTACGGGACTGCGATCTGAAGTACCTGCTGTACGGCGAGTGAACAGCGATCTTCCCGAAATTGAGTCAGGTATCGACTTGCAACAGTTGCGAATTACGGCAGAAGAACGTTTAAGAAATAATGCATTAAAATCAAAAATGAGATTTGATAGAATGCGTCGAAACAACATGAAATTCAAAGAAGGTGACGTTGTTTACGTCCAGCGTCAGAGAACACGTCTGGGAAAATTTGATCCACGATATAATGGACCTTACACAATTGCGAAATGTCTGCCAAGAGATCGGTACAAAGTTAAAAATGTTGAGAAGAAAACATTTCAAATTGTACCAAAAGATAGAATTAGACTGTGGAATCGAGATGCTGCGGAAAATGCCGTAACAGCCGTTTTATAAATACAAAATAATATAATAAAATAAATATTGGCGTAAGCTGCTGTGATTGCGAGCTATGGCCGTAGTAAAAATAAAAATTGGCGTAAGCTGCTATTATTGCGAGCCCTGGTTGTAGTAAAAATAAAAATTGGCGTAAGCTGCTATTATGGTGATATGGCGGGTGACAGGAAGTGATGCCAATAGGCAGAATGGAGGGTTCCAGGTGGTGTCGGGAAAAGGGTAGCTACCCTGCCTGGCCGGGTGCTGTGGCCAGGGGACCGACTGGTCCACCTGGATAGAATTGGAAGTTGTATATATGCGTTGCGCGGTGAAACACTTCGATACCGCGTTTAAGGCTCTTTGTTCTGTCACGTGGCGCCATCTTGCAGCTATGTTGGAACTTCTGTTGCGACTTGCTTGCTCGTGAACCACTTTGAGTGAGCTTCTTGTTGTAGCTCCCAGAGGTCGCTACAGTGAGCTATGGTCGTAAATGAAATAAAAAGATGATTGGCGAAAGCTACTGAGTAAAGTGAGCTACGGCCGTAAATAAATAAAAAAATATGAACAAAAACAAAAGATGAATGGTGTAAGCTACTTATAGTTGTAAACTATTAGTGGGCTAGGACTGTAGTAAAAAAAAATGGGTTTGCGGGAGCTGTTTAAAAGTTTAAGAGCTTGGACCGCATCTTAAGTGTTCGGTAATGGAGATAAACAAGAAGTAGGTGATGAAAAAAAATATGCTCCTTACGAATAACACTTGTAAATTGCACATTGGGAATCTGTTAGTAACTCTACTAAAATATTTTTCTTTACAGATGGGGTAAGGGTTGGTCGCCGTCCTGGTCGATAATAGGCTTCGAGAACGAAGCCTGGGCAGGAAGGCCGTGACAGCTACTCACACGAATTATATTGTTTAAGACCCTGTGTAGCGATAGAGTTAAATGTAAACATGTAGCCCCTGTATGTTCATAGTAATTTTTAGTTAGAATATAGAGGTTGAACTGTCCGGTCGTGGTTTGATTTATCAACTTAAATACTTACCCCTTTCTGCTCACACGTGCGTGTAAAACAGGTTCTCTGAGTTCTGCCGGCTCAGAGGTATTTGATTTTTATTATAGATGGCGTTATTCGTAGTTTTAGTTAGACCTGTGCAGCCTATTCATTTGCGAACTGTACTATTTTTAATATAACTTAAATCCTTATGATTTTCCTTAAATGATTCTATGTATTCTTTAAAAGAACCGATAAATCCTAAAAATATACCTCCTAAAATTATACGCAATATTCATTCATACCATATACCAAAGTCCAGTTCATTGACTTTCATTGAAGTTCATTCAGTTGACTGAGCCGATGGCGTAGCGGATAGTACTCCTGCCTGCTAAGCCGAGGGTCGTGGGTTCGATCCCCACAAGACACAAATATTTGTAAAGTCATTTTCAGATATTTGTGTTTAGTCTGGGTGTTTCTATTTGTAATATGTATTTATTTACAAAAAAAAAAGTATATAAGTATTAATACCAGCTATCTAGTTCTCATTGTACAAGCTTTGCTTAGTTTGGGGCTAGATGGCGCTGTGTGAATTGTCTGGGATATTTATTTATTTATTGCCTTTCCGCGCGCAAGTCACGTTATGCCGATGCATCACTTTTACGTACACGTTTTCCACTAGATTTTTGTATTATTTTCGCACTAATTTTTCATTTTTTATAATTTTCGAACTGTAGTTGGTCGTAATACGTCTATTCCTATAATTTCCTTGGGTATTCCTGGATGATGCATCACACGTCGGGAGGGACGGGTTGGGACAAATTGTTTGCTCAAAATCTCGCAGTGCTGATCCAGATTGCTTTAATTTTTCTTACTACATTACCATTTCTATTTCATCTTCATTCCTCATATGGACGATACCCCTAAAGACACACGTCGTCATCATGTCATATGCGCAACTTCATTCTTCCTGTTACCTCCAGAATTTCTAGGCTTTCTGCATCGACGGGACGTCGAAAATACGCAGGGTTGTCATATACGGTTGTAATCACAGTACAGAAAAGATGATTTGGAAAAGCTTAAAAAATCTGAAAATCTCAGAACATCTGGACTAACTATGGAGATGACCGCCAAAAAATGGCCGAAAATAATCCTGCTCGGTGTGCCTTCTAATATGTCCGAAAAGGACTGCATTTATGAGCAAAATATTGCCGATAAATGCTTAAGCTTAACGAAGGAAAGTACATTCAGCTCAATCAAGCTTAGCCATAAATCTGGGAAGAAGGAAGGTGCATCCTGTAACTTTATTTTAGAAGTCACAGCTGAAATAAGGAAAGTGCTCATACAGCTGGGGCGAGTATTTATCAACTGGTCCTCCTGCCCTGTGAAGAATTTCACCCTTGTGACCAGAAGCTACAAATGTCAGCAGTATGGTCACTCAGCGAAATTTTGCAAGGATGACAACCCTACTTGTGGACACTGTGGATTGACTGGGCACAGCATCAAGGAATGTGTCAAAAAGGACCAACCTGGAAAATGTGCAACGTGCTAGCGTTTCAAGAAACCTAGCAACCACAAAACTGGAGACGACCAATGCCCAGCCAGAAAAGTCGCTGAACTAAGACTCCTTAGATCAATAGACTATGAGTGCCCTTAGAACAATCTCGCCGCTAAGCATTAAGAATGAAAAATCTAGATATAAACAACATGATGATAAAATTACCAATAGTACATAGTTGCGAATTAATTTTAGAATACGAGTTATGCTAAGTTAGCATTTGTTTCATGCGTGACTTTTATATTTTCAGACATGCCTCTTTTTATAAAACTGTAACGTTGCTGACGCAGCGAATGATTGCTTAGTTACAATACAAGGTCTTTATTGTTTTTTGTTTAAGTATATAATTAATTTTCATATGCACTTATGCTTTAGTTATAGATAGAATGCTTATATTGTATAATATGTTTTTGTAGGTATATTTTTATTGTATAGTATTTTTATTTTATTTTTTCTTTTAAAGAGGATAGTTATGTCGGCCATCTGTTTACCTGAGATACAGGAATTCACATTCTTAGTTCAGGAAATAGGAAAGCCTCATAATTATATTGTATAAGTGTACCTATTTATAAGTAAGTTTATTGAATAAAGAATTATCTTATCTTTATCGCGGGTTTTCATCGCTTAGACTATAGTTATAGTTTATAGATAGTTTTTTTTTTTTTTTTTTTGCGGGTAGCCGCACGAAATAGTCTGTTTACTACAAATGTTAGCTATAATTTGTTGTTTACTCTGTATTAGTGCAAGTTTTGGACTAAATTTGCGCCAATTGTGAACTTAAATAGACAATACACCGCCACAAGTGTTATCTCGCTAAACTCTGCCCGTTCCATCGAAAATACGATACACAGTGAAGTGACGCACACTTCTTCGAGCTATCCGTCGGACCTTTCGTGTTTCAAAGTGACGAAGTGCTATACGAGACATTTTTCAACAACATTTGTGACGAAGTGAAGTGGTTGAAGCATCGTTTTGAACAATTATTTGAAAAAAAAAAAAAAACTGAAATTTAAATTTCTCTGTTATCACGAAATATTCCAATTCCCAACCACTACTAACGCCATCTTCCTAACGCAGCACGAACTTCTTACTTTGTTTGCGGCAGTACCGCATGACCTGACATACGACGACCGACGCTGGAGCTAATTACACAAGTCTCTGCAAGAGGGCGTTACAAACCAGTAAAACGGCTGCGCTCGCGACGTTTCACCGTACAGTTTTCACCCTTTACCATCAGAGGGCGTAAGCGTATGTGGGGATGGCTAGATGTGGTAAATGTAACCAGGTCGTTAAGGATGGCGACAGGAAAACGTGTACCCAATGCTTATCAGTTTATCATCTAAGCTGTATCTCACCTGAAAATTCACCCAAAGGCTCTAAAAAACCCACTGACCCCTGGAAATGTCCCAAATGTAATCCAGCTGCTTTTGCATCGCCAGCTCCTCAATCTCAAATTCCGGATCAATTAACTTTGGCTGACTTGAAAAACTATTTCGAAAATAAGCTAGAAGCAATCAAAAAAGACATTCTACAGGAACTCACCGTAGAAATCAAGAAAGTCGAGAGTCGAGCAGCAAGCATCGAGACCAAATATGACCTTATTCTAGGTAAAATTAATACCCTAGAAAGTACCTCAAAGGACGCCCACATTAAGCAAGTCGCTCAGGAAAAGCGTATTGTTACGTTGGAAGAGGAGATCAGTAAACTTCGCATGCAAATGAAGAGCCTGAACGAGTACAAAGACTCTACTAATCAACGGCTAGCTGAGTTTGACGCGGTAAAAAGAAACCTTAACGACGTGGAGCAGCGCGCTAGGCTCACCAACTTAGAAATATTTGGTGTGCCTGAACGCAAAAACGAGGACCTAGTTGCGACGATGATAGAGATCGCCACCCACTGCGAAAGCGAACTGCCTGTCAAAAGGGAGGATTTCGAATATGTCACTCGAGTTCACCCGCGAATAAAACAACCTGGCCTTCCGAAAACTATCGTTGCCAAATTTAAATCAGTCAAGCTCAAGGACGCATTTTTAAGCGCTGCTCGTAAACGACGTGGTATAACATCAACTGACATCAAGATAACCGGTGACTCAAAAAATATATATGTGAATGAGCATCTCACTTCTACCAACAAGGCATTTCTTAAGGCGGCGAGAGAAAAATGCAAGTTAGCGGGGTTTTCCTACATCTGGACAAGGAACACAAAAATCTACATACGAAAAAACGACAAATCCCCTGCCATTCGTCTACAAAGCCTGGACCAAATCGTCGACCAGAGAAACGCTACTTAAAACATTATCAATTTAGTTGTTTATTGAAGTCCCAACAATTCTCTGTTTTTTGTATTTTAAGACTTGTGCTCTATTACACACTCATACTCCACAAATACACTCTTAATAACACACATAAATCGCTTCGTACCATGGGTCACTCCCTGGGTGGTTTCACATCGGTCGTTTGGCCGTTGTGGACCTATCTACCTACTTTAAATATACTTAGTTGTCGCACGATGCTGCGGGAATTCAAATATTATAATATTTCTATTCTTAATTTATTAGGATGAATTTAAAGGTATACTTGCAGAATTCTCGCAGTATGCGCGGCAAACTGATTGACTTTACCCAGGGATTATTATTACATGATTTTGACATAATTTCAATATGCGAAACATGGCTGCACGACTCGATAGGGGATTCGGAGGTGTGTGATAGTCGTTATTCGGTACACAGACGAGACCGGCCCGTCGAAGGGTCTCTCGCACGTCGGGGCGGTGGCGGGGGCGTGCGCTCCATCGGCGGCGGAGTGATGCTGCTGGTGCGACACGCGCTCGGCGCGCGTACCCTTCCACCCCCCGACAACGCTCTCTATGATATGATTCATATTGTAATTGATGCGAAAGCGCTACGGTCATGTCGCGACCTTCATATTATTTGCGTCTATCTTCCCGGCTCTGGACGTTCTCATGACGAACATCTCTCCCATCTAATTCAATATTGCAACGATTTTATTTCTGTTTATAATAAAAATAACAGGCCTCATAACAACACAAACTTAACCTCAGCTTCACAAAATGATAGTGATAGTATTGGTACAGTCGAGCTAACTGAAAACATTGTACGTAAATATCTTTTGAAATTAGATCGCTCTAAAGGTGCGGGAAGCGATGGCATCCCGTCACTTTTCGTCAAAAGTTGCACTGCTGAACTCGCCTTTCCTTTATTAATGATTTTTCAGCGATCAATCCACGAAGGTATATATCCCACAAAATGGAAGGAGGCCCTTGTGACCCCAATACATAAAAGTGGTTCCAAGCAGAACGTAGAAAACTACCGGCCGGTCTCGATATTATCGGTTTTCGGCAAGCTCTTCGAATCTATCGTCTTTGACCAATTGTACCCGGTTGTGGTTTCTAGCATCCCAGTTTGGCAGCACGGCTTTATGCGACAGCGCTCGACTGTAACAAATCTCGCTGTTTTTACAGATTTAATCGCTCGCAGCATGGATCAGGGTCACCAGGTGGACGCCGTGTACACCGATTACTCGAAATGTTTTGACCGAATCGATCACGATATTCTAATTTCTAAACTACTTTGCGTTGGAGTGCACGGCGATCTCTTGAGATGGCTGGATTCGTATTTGCGAAACAGACTACAGGCGGTGAGAATCGGTACATTCAAATCAAATTTTGAAAGTATCCCTTCAGGGGTACCCCAAGGGTCCCATTTGGGACCTCTTTTGTTTAACATATATGTCTATGATATAGCTTCATGTTTTTTCTTTTCAAACTTTTTGATGTATGCGGACGACAAAAAGATTTTCATGCCCATTCGTTGTGAGGAGGACTGTCTGAAGCTGCAAGAAGATCTCAATAGGCTCACTGTGTACTGCAAACTTAATAAACTTGATTTAAACGTCAAGAAGTGCCAGATCATCACTTTCACTAGAAAATACAAGAACATTTTTTTTAATTATTCGCTCGATGATAAAGTGATTCCCAGAGTAACAGTTGTGAAGGATTTAGGCATTATGCTAGATCAAAAAATGCTCTTTACCACGCATTATGACTGTATAACTCAGAGAGCTCGTAAAATGCTTGGTTTTGTATACAGAACTACCAAACCTTTTAAAAACCCTAATTCCATGAGGATTTTGTTCTTCGCATACGTCAGAAGCTTGTTGGAATATGCATCCACGGTATGGTCACCAGTGTATACAACGCATCAGCACCAAATTGAATCGGTACAGCGGCAGTTCATTAGACAGCTGAATTTTAGGACCTGGAGAAATAGAGAGGAATATCGCGCAAGCCTTACACACTTTGGGATGCATTCTCTCGAGGATAGGAGAACTGTTGCCGACATGAAGTTTTTATTTGATGTTGTCACTGCTCGCTTTGACTGTCCCGATCTCACTGCTCGGATTGGTATCAGTGCTTGCAGCACACGAACGCGACGCCCACGTACCTTCTATTCCGGTTTTTCATACACAAATTACGCTCGACATTCCACTATCAATAGGGTTGTTCATACCTACGAGTCTAATTTCAGCGATGCAGATCTTTTCTTTCTTAATCGTAATCAATTCATCACGTTTATTCTAAAAAAGTTCCCTCCATTTGATAAACGGTAAGACCCACATACGAAGCATCATTCTCTCACACACTCACACACACTTACACATACACCACACACTTTAAACAATAAAATAAGTTCCCGTTACTTTTGCTTAACTTTTTTGTCTAACTACCCGTAAAATGTCTATATAATATGTTAAACTCTGTTATTGGCTGTTGAAGTTTTTAAGGCAAATTGTAATAATAAAACATGTGCTGTTGAGTTTACGAAATAAATAAATAAATAAAATAAATAAATAAAGACTACATTCAATCTTTAAAGATAGAATGAGTTGCCGGGTATTAGTTGCAAAACTAACCCGGTAGATGAAGCCTTGCCACGCGTTACTGGCATTAAAATACACTTGCAAAATTGGCGAGCAAGAAATGAGCTGCGGTAGCCCAAATGGAAGAGGCGTCGCCACTAGTAATGCGAAAGTCGCAGGTTCAAATTCTGCCCGCGCTTGAAAATTTTGCAAGTTTTCAATAATTGTATACCTAACACGAAAGGTGTTTTAAAATTTGGTATTCAATTTATCGCGGGTTTTCATCGCTTAGACTACATTCAATCTGTAAAGATAGAATTAGTCGCCGGGTATTAGTCGCAAAACTAACCCGGTAGATGAAGCCTTACCACTGTAGTAGGTAGGTACTTTAGAACTAAGTAAACAAACTAGTAACAAGAGCTTTTACACGTGTGTTCCAGAAATAACAAAAGAATCATGTTAATAACTTGTAACGAGAACCTTTAACTATTGTATTCCATATAAGGAAGGATAGAGTTCAGTTAGATGATACTTGAATGATCGTATTGTAACAAGACCAATAATTGACGTCAATCGTGTGACATTCCTGTACCTATTAATAACTTCCACCTTACTATAAAAGGGCTATAAATTTAATAAAGATTTTAGTATTAACTCAAGCTTCGGTTGTTTCACTTCGTTCCTATAACTCCCCACATTATATGGCGACCCTTGCCAGTGGGCCTGCTTGTGGGTTGGAGTCGGGTGTGTACCGTATTTGGTAGCGCGCATCGAATTCAAGTCGCGACGATTATCATGTGATTATAAACAATAAATACCGGTAGTTATAATGGGGAATCAGGCTACTACTAGTCGGCCTCCAGTCGCGATACCGAGTGCTACTAATAGTCAGAGTGACATTATTACGCAAATTGGGAAAAATAATCAATTGACCCAAGAAAATATAATTTCACAAGGGATAAACCATATTGATTGGTACATTTTCATCTTCGTAATTGGGTTCCTGTTGATCGTCATTGCTGTGCTGTTACGTTATCTCAACATCTGTTTCAACAAGAAAATTGACAGGCGCACACAAGGCGAAATATTTAAACACCAAACAGCATAATGGAAGCATTTTCATACCTGAATGAAATTGAAAAACAAGTTAAAATATTTTGTGAAAGCACAAACGTAAGCCTGCAATCAATCAAATTTACCAAGGGAAAAGAAGGAAGACAAATAATAGAAGTCTTCATTGAAGGCTACATGGGACATTATTTGATGTGCCCAAGAAAAATAACAAAACAGGATTTTGCTATGATAACAAATTCATTCGATGTGGAATTTCCGGATAACACTAAGGCGTTAGCAGAGATGGAGCTCGTTTACCAGGGACGACTCGTGTGGATATACAGAATCAAGTGGGAACGTGATGTACAGTTTGCCGAGTGGTGAGATGACAGTGCGTGAGTAAGTGTATCTACGGCGATTTTAAAGCAGCAGCGGTAAAACAAAGGACATAACGTATGTATTAATTAATAAAATTATTATAGTTTAACCATAACATGTATTGATTTATGGCGAATAGAATTAAAACAGTTATAAAACATATAGAGGAACTAAGAACTTATTTAATTAAGATAGGACCTAGTAAACGTAAGGGTCAAATATTAATCGATAAACTTAATGAAGCCAAGGTAATACATGCAAAGTATACAATTTTGCTAACGGAAATAGGTGAACAAATAAAAAAAGGATTAATTGCGGAGAAAAATTTGGAAGATATTGATAAAAAGAAAGAAAAGTTTATAGCTGTATTTAGTGACGTAGAAAATTTATGCAAAGTAGAGAAAATGGCGGAAACGGAACAATTTAATTTGAAAACCGCGTTAGGTTTATTACCTGTAATGACAAACGACGAAACGTCGATTCTTCAATTGATTGATAACATAGAATACTATGAAAGTATTTTACCAGGAGCAGCATGCAAAACACAATTAGTAAATTTTGTTTTAAAAAGCAGATTAACACCAGGAGCAAAGTTAAGATTAAGCGAAAGTTATCCATCAATTGATGAATTGGTAAAGGACATGAGAAGTAAATTATTACCTCAAAAAGCCGCAACATCGATTCAAACAAAATTACAGCAGACACGTCAAAACGATTCAACTATTCGAGATTTTGGGCAGGAAATATCGCAATTGTTTGTAGATCTAACAGTTTCACAGGCCAACGGTGATTCTAACAGTTTTAAGGTTCTTAAACCGTTAAATGAAAAGACTGCAATAAAAAGATTCGCCGATGGTTTACGTAATCGTAGACTTAGTACTATAATAGCAGCAAGGAATTTTAGCTCACTCAAGGATGCTATACAAGCTGCATTAGATGAGAAGGTTGCGGTACAGACAGGTTCGGAGGTAATTGGTACGTATAAGCCATATTATACAGGATTTAGAGGCAATCGCGGTGGACGACAGGCGAGAGGTAGCTTCAGATCTAACCAGCAAAGATCGTGGTTCACGCGAAATAATGGATATAATGGTAACTATAACCCACAAAAGTACGTTCCAAATAGTAGAGGAAATGGAAGGAATTTTAATCGAGGCAGTTTCCAAAAAGGAAGATTCGCGAGTAAGTATCAGAATAACAACCAAAGAGAAAATAAATATAGTAGAAACAAACCAAATATTAACATAATGACAAATAATTCAAGAAATGAGGAGAATGATGAGGAAAATGACTACAATCTGAATGAGTTTTTTCGTGAATAATTACGTTCTTTCAAGCGGAAATTCAGTAGTTATAAAAATCGAAACAAACAATAATTTATATTCATGGATGGTAGATTCTGGTGCAACATTATCAGCTGTTAAGTATAGCTACATTAAACAACATAATATCAAAATAATAAGAACTTCCATGAAAGTAAAAGGAATTGGTGGTAATGCGTCGGCATTAGGATATACTAATTTGAAGCTAAAGATAGGAGAAGAAGTATTCGCGCAAAAATTTTATATTTTTAAATCGCTTCCATGTTCGACAGTAGGAATTATAGGAGGTGATTTTCTAGAAACGAATAAAGCAATAATAGACTATAAAACTAAAAAAGTTTCTTTTACAACAAAGAACAACAAAAATATAACATTAAGTTTTGAGAACAGGAAAAAGCAATCGCGAGTAATTTTGGCACCACGAACAGAATCAATACATTACATAAAAACAAATTTATGTGAAGATTGTGTGGTTTGTGCGGAAGAGATATGTGAGGGAGTGTTTATAGCAAGTACAATTAGTACACCAGTTGACGGGAAAATACCAGTGGAAATTTTAAATGCAAATGAGACAGAAATAGAGTTAACAGAAATAAAGCCAAAAATACACAAGTTAGATGACTACCACTATTGTTATTTCAAAGGAAGTGAAAAAAAAGCTGATAGGGTTAAAACTTTATTTTCCAAATTAAATTTAAAACATTTAAATAAAGAAGAACAAATAGAAATAGAAAAACTGTGTGCTAAATACGCAGATATTTTTCAATTACCGGGAGATAAATTGACAGTCACAAATATAAACAAACAAGCTATATATTTAAAACAAAATGTAAACCCAGTTTTTGCAAAAAATTAAAGATTACCACATTCACAAAAAAATGAAATACAACAGCAAATAGATAATATGTTAGAAGATGGAATAATAGAACCAGCAAAGAGTGAGTGGTCAAGTCCATTATTATTGGTTCCAAAGAAAGTAGATGAGTCAGGGGAGAAAAAGTGGCGTCTTGTAATTGATTATAGGAAATTAAATGACAGAATACAGGACGACAAGTTCCCATTACCAAACATAACTGAAATTTTGGACTCTCTATCAGGATCAATATATTTTAGCCATTTAGATTTGTATTCAGGTTATTATCAATTAGAGCTAGAAAAAGAGTCTAGAAAATATACAGCATTTAATTCAGGTCAATATCAGATGACACGTATGCCAATGGGACTAAAAACAAGCCCGAGCGCGTTCAGTAGAATGATAACTATAGCTATGTCTGGATTAACTTATGAAAAATGTTTTGTGTACCTAGATGACATAGTAGTTTTTGGAAGAAATTTAGAAATCCATAATAAAAACTTAACCGATGTTTTAGAAAGATTGCGGAAAGTAAAATTAAAGTTAAATCCAACAAAATGTGAATTTTTAAAAAAGGAAGTATTGTATTTGGGACATGTAGTATCAGCAGAAGGTATCAAACCAGATCCAGGAAAAATAAAAGCTATTACAAATTACCCAATACCACAAAATGAGAAAGAAGTGAAAAGTTTTGTAGCATTAGCGAATTATTACAGGAAATTTATTCCGAATTTTGCGGATAAGGCTTATCATTTAAATAAATTAAGTAAAAAGAATGTTCAATTTAATTGGGATAGCAATTGTCAAAAATCATTTCAATGTTTAAAGGACGCAATGAGCTCTCCACCTATTTTACAATATCTAAATTTCAGTCCAGGAAATGAGTTTGTTTTGAACACAGACGCATCAGGCTACGGTATAGGCGCTGTGCTGTCCAATAACGACGGGCGTCCAGTTGCATATGCAAGTAGATCTTTAAATAAAGCAGAACATAACTATGCAACAATAGAAAAAGAATTATTGGCAATAGTTTGGGCAACTAGGTATTTCAGACCTTACCTATATGGACAACATTTTATAATAAGAACTGACCACAGACCTCTCATATATTTGTTTAATATGAAAGATCCATCAAGTAGGTTATTGAAATTTAGGCTAGCGTTGGAAGAATACAATTTTACGGTTGAATATGTAAAAGGAAAAGCAAACACGGTAGCAGACGTATTATCACGAATTAAACTAACATCAAAAGACTTAAAAGAAATGAATAAATGTTTAAATGTAATGACTAGGGCAATGAGAAAGCAAGAGATTGCAAAAAATGGTGCAATCAATAAAAATTTGAATGAAATAAAGGTAAGTGATTCTACAAATATTCAGCCTGATCAACTGAAAGTTGTAGAACTCGCAAATAAACCAAAAGGGAGTGTAGAAATAAAAAGTATAACGATAGAGGAGCTTCATAAAGTAAGAAATAAAAGAATTATAAATGATGAATCACGAGCAATGATATATATAAAAGAAGATAAAATGTTATACATAAAACCATTTTCTCCATCACAAATGACGCGAGACGCCTTTGTGAGAGAGCTTGGTACGAAATGTAAAGAATGGAATATTGATAAAGTAATAATATTGAAGAATAAATATAATAATGTATTCGTTGAAAAATTAGCGAATGCGATTAAAAAGTCAAAGTATTGGACCGGTCCCCAATTATGTATTTTACATGATGTAATAAAAATAAAAGATAACGATGAAAAGAAAGTAATTCTAAACGGACATGCAGGAGTAAGAAGAATGTATAATAATATTAAGAAAATGTATTTTTGGATAGGATTAGAAGAAGATATAAAGAACTACGTTAAAAAATGTAGTAAATGTCAAAAAGAAAAATACTCAGTTCATACGAAAGAACCAATGATTATAACTACTACAGCTAACAGTGCGTTTCAAAAGGTATTTCTTGATATAGTTGGCCCATTAGAGAAAGAGGAAGACAATTATTCGTATATATTAACCTTGCAATGTGAATTAACAAAAACTCAAAAGAGGTTGCAGAAACATTTGTAAATAATTTTATCCTACGTTATGGTATACCAGAGGTTATTGCAACAGACAGGGGTTCAGAGTTTATTTCAACAGTATTTCAGGAGGTAAGTAAATTATTGCACATTACAAATTTAACATCAACTGCTTATCACCATCAGAGTATTGGAGCATTGGAGAACACACACAAAACCTTAGGTGCGTATTTACGTATACAAACAGAAAAACATTCTACACACTGGAGTAAGTGGGTACCATATTGGTGTTTTGCTTTTAATACATCAGTGCATACGGAAACAAAATTCACACCGTTTGAATTAGTATTCGGAAAAAATTGCAGGTTACCAAGTAATATTACGTCTCATGTCGAACCTCTATATAATCATGAAAGTTATCCACTAGAGTTAAAGTATAGACTACAAGTTTCACAAAAAGAAGCAAGAGATAATTTGTTAAAAAGTAAAATAGAAAGGAAAAAGAAATATGATATCAATGTAAAACCAGTTTCATACAAACCGAATGATAAGATATTGATAAGAAATGAAAACAGAACAAAATTAGACAGTGTATACTCAGTACCATATATTGTGTTAAGAGATTTAAGTCCAAACGTAGAAATAATAGAAAACGGAAAAGTAAAATTAATTCTGTGTACTATGGTTTTATTTTCCACGAACGATCGTCGTGTACAGCGGACTGCGTAGCTGACCGCTTCCCCACTGCGCCACCAAGTGAATTGTTGAGCGAGTCAAATTTCTACTCTGCCTGCGCGTGCAAACGCAGTGCTACGCCCCTGTCAAGACTGCCGCTACGATCTGCTACGAACAGCTACGAGTTCTACAAACGGACCCTAGCAACTAGCCGCTGCCGTGCATCCGAAGCCAGCGTAAGGTGACACTCCGAACAAGCACCACAACGTAGCCTTAGGGACCTCGCTAGATTGGTCAAACGGCATTGCATCACAACACCGGGTTCTTATAAATTGTTTATTACAAATCAACTTGTATTAACACCAAGCGTTTCTCAATCGTTTATATTGATCATCATGACGTTTCCTTGCGCAAGCTGCAACGAAGAAGTAAGTGATGGTCCTACATGCTCTTCCTGCCAAAAGAGCTATGACTTTAGCTGCTCCGGTATTTTGGAGGTTGGCTATAGAAGACTGGGAGAACGTAAATCTGCGTGGCGCTGCCCCTCATGCAAGCTTGGCGGTGGCGTTGGCGGCGATGCCAGCCCAATCAACCTCCTCGGTGGAACAGCATCACCAATTGACTTCGAACTTATCATGAAGCGTTTCGACGCGATTTCCAATCAACTCAAACCTCTTTCTACGCTGGTTGCTGATGTTCATGGAATTAAGGAAGATATTAAAGAAATCAAGGAGTCAGCCGCAGCCACGTCCAGCCGAATCGATGTCGTTGAAACAAGAATCATGCAAGTCGAAAAGTCGCAGGAAGATGTCAATGACCTGAAAACTAGGATCTCCGAGCTTGAAGAGGATCTTCAAGCCAAGGAACAATGGTTAAGAGCTAACAATGTAGAGATTAAAGGTATTCCACAGAACCAAAATGAAAATCTTTTCGATATACTGAACAGGCTGGGTGAAAAAATTGCTTACCCTGTTTCGAAAAGCCTGGTCAACTTTATTACTCGAGTCCCAACCCGCGACAGCAGTAATCAGAAGGCGAAACCGATTATCATTTCGTTCGTGAATCGCTACACCAAGGAGAATTTTGTTGCTGCTGGACGTCAATTCAAGGATCTCCGTGCTGCCGATATCGGCATGTCTGGATCTGAACGGATCTACATCAACGACCACCTTACAGGCAGAAACAAAGAACTTCTATCCAAAACCAAAAAGTTGGCAAAGTCGAAGAATTTCGATTTCATTTGGGTTTCCCATGGAAAAATACTTGTTCGTCGCAACGTCAACTCCCATATTATCCACGTGAAATCAGAAAAAGACCTTTCAAAAATAAATTAATTTAAGTCTTTTGTTACTTTTAATGTTAAATTTGAGAATCGCTTTCTGTTTAAATTCTTTGTCGCATTATTGTAGGCTTCCCTCAGAAATCTTTATTTGTTGTAAATCTGTATTTGTCTTTCTTACTCATAACGCAACTGAGGCTCAAAGCACTGCACTTTCATATATATTATTATTGCTTCAATCATTGGTTATGCTTCTGCCTGCTTACCGTGCATATAGCTCTTTAATTAACGTGCGTAACCTTGCACGAATGCTCATAATATGTCAAACGTCGTCCTTGGTACGTATATCTCACATTTTCCGTTTCTACTATATTTTCTCTTACCTTAAAGCTATTGGCTTTAACTCACTGCTTGGTGCTGAAAACCCTTTGAATCCTCTAATTCCTTGTTACTTTTCAATTATAATGCTTTATTTGACCCTATCTGTGTTTTACATTTTGTTTAGTAAACTATTTAACAATGGTTAATTTTAATATATTTTATCAGAATGTTCGGGGACTGCGCACAAAGACAGATATATTTGCGCGAAACCTACGTCTTAGTAACTACGACGTGATCGCACTTACCGAAACCTGGCTCCTGGAAGGAATTTCAGATAGTGAATTGTTCGACGACAGGTACTGTGTATGGCGAAGAGACCGCGATTATGCACTTACTGGCCAAACGTTAGGGGGCGGGGTGCTAATAGCAGTTAAACGTGATTTTAACACTTTTTGTGATTTAAGTTGGTGTTCTTCAGCTGAAGATCTGTGGATATCTATTTCTCTGCCTAACTCACAATTAAGTCCTAGTGTGAGAATTAATTTTTGTATTGTCTATATGTGTCAGCAAGGGCGTGGCAACTCATTCGGCACCCAATTGCAGAATTTCCAAAATAATCTGACAGATATTATGACCCTTCATAGCCATGACAAATTCATAATCATGGGGGATTTTAATTTAAGTGATATTACATGGATACCCTCCAATTCTGACGATGGCCTTATGCCAACTAATGTCACTAAGCAAATTCACATTGACTTTATCGACACTCTGAATTTCTGTGACCTGAAACAATTTAATGATGTACCTAATATATATAATCGATTTCTTGATCTAATTCTTTCCAATGACCTTGTAACTGTCTTTCCATGCTCAGATCCCCTTGTACCTGAAGACTTAAATCACAAATCTCTGTGTATAGTGCCACGTTTTATTGATTTTGTGCCTCTGAAACCACATGAGCGCGTCATTTACTGTTACAAACGAGCAGATTTTAATAGCATTCGTAAAAGCTTATCAGAGTATGATTGGGATGGGGCGTTTTCTGGTACAAACATAAACGAGGCACTTGAAATCTTTTATAACTTCCTAAATGACCTCCGCACCAAGTTTATTCCAACGTGTAAATTACGAAATCAGAAATACCCTCCGTGGTACAGCCCACCACTAATCAAAATGATCAAAGAGAAATTTAAATTCAAAAGTAAATTCAAAGTGTACGGTAATAGGTCAGATGAATTGTCCTTTAAAACGCTTCGCGACCGAGTCTCGCTTGCAGAGACTGATTGCTACAACAATTATATAACCAAAATTGAACAAAGCGTTTGTTCAAATCCTAAAAAATTCTTCTCGTACTTTTTGGATAAACGGAAAGGTGGTGGGACATACCCGTCATCAATGTCCTTGGAGGGTAAAACCTGTACTTCAGGTGAAGATATAAGTGAGTTATTTGCTACATACTTTAGTTCAACTTTTCTTGATGATATTCATGCTCAGAACGGTTCTGCCACTATTACTCCGGTCATTAATGTTAATAGTGGCTTTCATTTATCAAAAATCGAAGTTGAAACTGACTCTGTGCATAAAATGCTCAAAAACCTGGACCTTAAGAAATCTGCGGGACCCGACGCTTTACCTGCAGTGTATATTGTTGAATGCGCTTCTGAATTAGCACTACCCGTTTCCTTATTATTTAAAAAATCTTTATACGAGGGTGTTGTTCCTGTAAAGTGGAAAACGGCTTTTATAACACCGATCCATAAGAAAGGGATCAAAAATTTAGTAGATAACTACAGGCCAATCTCCAAGTTGTGCCTGTTAGCGAAATTATTGGAAAGAGTTATCTTTAACCAAGTGTACAACACTTTCAAATCCTTGTTCATTCCAAACCAACATGGATTTCTTAGGGCCAGATCCACTGTTACAAATTTAGCTGTATTTAATTATTATTTGACTGAACAAATGAGCCAAGGACACCAGGTAGATGTGTTGTACACTGATTACACTAAAGCTTTTGACCGTATTCATCATAATACCCTACTCTTAAAATTAGCAGCCCTCGGAATAGACGGTAGATTATTGAACTGGTTTAGATCTTACCTTACTGAAAGGAGCCAAGCAGTTGTGCTCAATGGTTTTTGCTCTACTTGGAAAAAAATACCGTCAGGTGTTCCTCAGGGTTCCCTACTAGGTCCTCTACTATTTACATTTTTTATTAATGACGTTGGTGCATGTTTTCAGAATCCGAATTTTCTCCTCTTTGCTGATGATATGAAAATTTTTGGTTCAGTTAACACTATATCTGATGCTTTACTTCTACAAGATGACCTAAATAGGTTTGACCAATATTGCATCTCCAACAAACTCGACCTTAACGTCTCTAAATGCTATTGTATTAGTTTTACTCGCAAGAAAAATATCTTCCACTTTAATTATACTTTGAAAAGTCAACCTATAGCTAAAGTAACTCAAGCTAGAGATCTCGGTGTTATACACGATAGCGAGTTGAATTTTATCTCGCATATCGACGTCATTACTAAAAAAGCTTCTCGTGCCCTTGGTTTTATTTTTAGATCGTCTAAAGCATTTAAATTAATGAGAACCCTGAAAATACTTTATTGTACCTTTGTGCGCAGTCATCTCGAGTATTGTTCGCAGATATGGAACCCCTGCTATAATGAGCATATTGACAGACTTGAAAGGATTCAAAGAAAGTTTACGCGTTACCTAGGCTTTAAATTCAAATTACCCAAAGTGTCATACGAAGACCGTTGTGCCCGAGTACATCTCTTACCTTTGAAAACCCGCAGGGATACTGCCGACATTATTCTGTTGGCCAAAATAGCACGGGGTACAATTGACTGCCCAGATCTGCTCTCGAAAATTGGACTTCATGCACCTGGCAGAGCGCTTCGTAATCGACCTATATTTGCAGTACCACGTTCTTATACCAATTACAGAAAAAATTTCTTCATAAACAGAGCCGTACGCTTATTTAACGACATTTGTACTCAGGACGACAGTATTGACCTTTTCTCTTCCAGCATCAATGCATTCAAGTTGTTTTTCATAAAGAAATTGCAACATTTTAATGTGCGCAAGGACCAATGATTGAATACTACTCATAATATCATCAATTAACGAATTCTTCGTCATTTACATTGCCGTTGATTACCTCTGGGGTGCCAACATCGATGTCGATGTATTTTTGCGCTTTTTTGTGTTATTTTTCTTTTCTTATATACTTTTAGTACCATATGTGGATGCTTCTAATTAGCCTGTTTGTACCTAAACTCGTAGTACTTTTTGTAAATTGGTGCTGTTAGCATTCCTCAAAAAATAAAAATAAAATAAATAAAATAAAATTTGCACTCACAGTGCTATATTACTTTCATAAATGAAAATAAGAAATTGAAAAAATGTCAGCGCCCGCCGGGACTTGAACCCGGGTCCGTCGGGAGCTTCATCGCATGGTTCGAATTTCACTCTTAAGTGGACTGACCATAGTATTCGTTTCAAATAACTTATACTAGATGTCGCTTGTCGTCGCTTCGAGACGAGTACCAAGAGGTTGAAGATTTCGTCGGCTTACGTCGGGGCGCCAGTAGCTCAGTTGGCAGAGCAGTGGAACGGTACTCCACGGTCCCGGGTTCAAGTCCCGGCGGGCGCTGACATTTTTTCAATTTCTTATTTTCATTTATAAAATTAATTCATAAAAATCGAACAAAATTATTTCATGAATAGATTAATGTAAGAAATATTATATTTTATAATCATTATACCACTATTTTATGTGTATTACACTAGAACTAGTATAAAAAAAAATAGAAGAAGAAATGTAAAAAAAAACAACAATGTATTCATTTAATTTTTTTTTCTCTCAAAGGGGGAAGGTGTAGTAGGTAGGTACTTTAGAACTAAGTAAACAAACTAGTAACAAGAGCTTTTACACGTGTGTTCCAGAAATAACAAAAGAATCATGTTAATAACTTGTAACGAGAACCTTTAACTATTGTATTCCATATAAGGAAGGATAGAGTTCAGTTAGATGATACTTGAATGATCCTAATGTAACAAGACCAATAATTGACGTCAATCGTGTGACATTCCTGTACCTATTAATAACTTCCACCTTACTATAAAAGGGCTATAAATTTAATAAAGATTTTAGTATTAACTCAAGCTTCGGTTGTTTCACTTCGTTCCTATAACTCCCCACATTATACCACGCGTTACTGGCATTAAAATACACTTGCAAAATTGGCGGGCAAGGAATGAGCTGCGGTAGCCCAGATGGAAGAGGCGTCGCCGCTAGTAATGCGAAAGTAGCAGGTTCAAATCCTGCCCGCGCTTGAAAATTTTGCAAGTTTTCAATAAGTGTATTCCTTAAAGGTTAGGACAATATAAATACTGTTATTATTATTAGATTTTAATTTTTTTCGAGTTTTTTTGGTCTATTTTTGATAAGATACGTATGATTACAAATATAATTTTCGATAATATACGTATAGATACGTATATGACAAATAGTTGAGGGTAATTCGGAAAATTGTGTATCGCCATAGTGACAGGTTGTCAGCCCATAGCCTAAAATTGCAATACACACCCTCGAGTCCTTTAGTCGCCTCTTACAATTCCCACGGGAAATAAATGGGGGGATGCTATTCTAAGCCGGCATCACACGGATAATACACAAGGGCTACTAAAACAACAAGAAGCTTTCGAAGGGTTTTCATGATCTGTTTACCTGGTTAAAAAATCTGAAATAGTAGAAATGCAAAAACAAGAAGATAAAATTAAAGAAATATTTTCGGGTGATTTTCCAAAAATCTCCAATGATTAACTTCAAACGACTTGCGGACATCGTGCCGATCTAATTCAGCAAAGATGCGACGCGATTTTACTCTCGGTCAAAGATAAATTTATCAGAGCTAATATTCGATTTTTTTTCCCTCAAATAGCTTTTTGTTCAATCTTGAATCTCTTTTATCATCAATTGAGAAAATTGGGGGTATTAACAAATATTTTACCCTGCCAAGTTACAGTCAGCTATGACAAACCCTAAAACACCTACACAAACTTCCAATACTAGCGAATCTTTTCAAACTTCTATGCCTCACCGAAGCTTGATACGTCCAATGGCACCAGCGCATGGTTTGCCTTTTTACTCATTCCCTTCTGCGCAAGGAGCTTTGTCTTTATCGCCTTATAACCATCAATTTATGCAACAAACCTTTGACAATGCACGTACACCTAGACCAGCACAGGGAAAGTTTTGTCCACGCGGTCCTAGACCCGTTGATAACTCAATTAGATCAAAGTCTTCATCCCGCAGGGGTAAGACAAAACGGGGATACTGACTCTCAGTTCCAAGAAAAGCGCCTGAACCTCTTTTTTTAGAATTGGAAAAAGTTACAATTTAAAAAATAATAAAAAATGGATATCGAATCCCATTCCTAGCTCGACTCCCACTGTATATGCCAAACCTTACATGGATACGAACACTCCAGCCTTGAAGGAATTGGAAATTCAAATCCAATCATTAAGGCAAATGGGAGTCCTAGAAACTACCTAACTTTCGCCAAGCTTCCTGTCAAACCTTTTCCTCCGATAGAAACCCGACGGGACTTATCGGCCTTTATTCAATCTGCAAAAGCTAAACCAGTATATTTATGTAACATAGTTCAAATTGATAAAACAATGGAAAGTGGCGACTTTCCTACAGCCAAACGATTGGCTTGCCAAAATAGACTTATCCAATGCGTATTTTCACGTGCCAATAGCGGAAAGCCCGTTCCAGTTCCAGTGAGAGAAACATCAAAAAATACAAGAAACATCATTTCTCATGAAAAGACTATGTTTGAAGGAAGCGCAGAGTCTCACAGACATATTGAACTACATAGTAGTCCCGTACGGCAGGCTTCACTTCCGCAATCTCCTAGCATTCGCAAACAAATTATTGAAATTAAATCCTCAAGTAAAGTATGCACTTCCTCAATCGGTCATTGCAGAACTAATGTGGTGGCAAAAATTCCACAAGACAATCACTCCAATAAACACACCCCCACCAAATCATTTTATAGTAACCGACGCATCGGGACTCGGCTGGGAAGGTCGTCTGAACAACCACCAACTAAGCGAGTTGTGGAGTCCACAAGAGCAGAGTTTACATTCATACCAAAAAGAAATGATTGCGATTTTCAAAGTATTATCAAGTAAGTCAATGTCACCACCTAGCAGACTCCACAGTTTTAGTTCAGTCAGACAATACAACGGTCATATCGTACCTCAAAAACGAAGGTGGCACGAGATCACGTCCTCTAATGTGGCTAACATATCAGATTTTCCATCTTCTCCAAAAACATAGAATTTGTCAAAAATTTTATCACCTACCCGGAAAATACAATGTCGACGCGGACAATCTGTCCCGAGGAAAAAAACTTTCGGAATGGCATCTCCTCCCAACCCTCACAGAATTAATCTTTGCCAAGTGGGGCACCCCGGAAATAGATCTTTTTGCATCCAAGCGAGCCCATGTGGTTCCCCAATACGCCTCGCTAGATGTGACAGACTATCAGGCAGCATTCGTGGACGCATTTTCCCAGATATAGAAGTACAACCTGGCATGGATATTTCCACCACCATTTCTGATTCCCCGAATCTTGGCGGCAGTCAAAAGGCCTTTACCTAATAAAAGTGCCCCGGTGGGAAAAAGCGTTCTGGCGCCCCAACCTCAAAAGGAGAACGGTTGCACCACCGTTCACAATTCGCAATCTCAATACGGTACTTATCGATACAATGACAAATCGTGCACGAACTAGATCTGGAAATATGGAAGTGTGGGGGTGGAATATTTCGTTAGAAGACTGGTCAGCAGAGCAAATATCACTTTTACAAAGTAGCTGGCGTGACGCTACTAAAAAGTATTTTGGCCCTTATTCGGATCAAAAACTGATCGACACAATTATAAAAAATCCGGTTAAAAATTGCTAGCTAACCCAGATAATGACTGTTTAATATTTAGCAGGGAATGCGGCGCTGCCCGCACGCGCAGACATCGCTCTGAGCATATGTTATCCCTTTCTGACTCGCAGGGCGAGAGATATTGTTGTCGAGGTCGGGCGTCGGCGCCCGATTTGCGTAGGCGGCGGCTTTTTCGCCGCCGTACCCTACCAGTCACCCGGAAGCCTCACTGCGGGCAGCCCGTATCGTTTTTTGTGCAGACTTTCTGCCACGTGTTTTCGTGCCGCGCTACTGGACGATACAATTTGTGAGATCGCGCGAGTTGATGCATCGTATTGATAAGTTTCTCCTAGGTTATACTAGAATTAGTGATTGTTTGATATTCCGAAGCCCTCAGCGTGAGCGGTCGCGTTGCTTGAGGCATTGAGTAGCCATCTTGGGCTCGCGTGTTGCACGACTCAAATTCGTAATGAGTCACGCGTAATAACTAATATTAAAGTGAAATACGTACAGAAATCGTGTGTGGTTTGACGTGAATAACGCGCCAAGGCTGTGCAGAGAAATACTGGGTGTCGATACCTTTTCCACCCAGTCCCGTAAGTACCAACGGCTCCCAATTTGATCCTTTTCCTAAACTTCCTATCTCCGTTGTATACTGTACGCATTGTGCCTGCGATATTGGACTGTAAGTACTAAACCTATTTGCTTTGTTATAAAACTGTTTCTTCTTGTTAATGGTGTGTTCCTTTTGTTCATATTTGCTCGTACCATATCATTTGTGATTCCTTTGTACGAATTGCGGAATTCGTGGAGTTGATATAGTTTTGGAGGTACCTACTTTTCTAATCTAGTGCTTATACATGGTAACATAACGCCAGAACGGTAGACGGTATTTACTACGGACTTGAGTTTTGTAAGGGTTAGGGCACAAGCTTTGCCACTTTTACTCAACTTAGTTAATTAAGTTAACATAGATTTAGGTTCACGTTTAATTCATAGTATGCGCTGCTAATTTTGTGCTGCGTATGCTATTTTGCGCTGCGTAACGCGGCCATTGTCTGCCTCCGGTCAAACTCCTGGTAAATTTCTCAATATTTACCCTTTTAAAGCGCTTCCACTGCAGGAGTTTAGCTCGGAATTAGACAATGACGCTCTTAACCCGATTTTCTGGATAAAGTTAATGATCCAGCTTTCATCGGACAGAAGAAACTTGTGTAACGTAAATAACTTGTTCTTAACGCGCGTTACACCAAAAACTGCATCCAGAACGGTAATAGCAGATTGGGTTGTGGGACGCTAGTTGCGAACTACGAGTGAGGGTTGAAGGAGTGGAAACGCTAGTTGCGTACCACGAGTGGGTGTTGAGGAAATGGAAACGCTAGTTGCGTACCACGGATGTATGTCGAGGAAGTGGAGACACTAGTTGCGTACCACGAGTGAGGAGGCGAAACGAGAGAAAGGTTTGGTTCGAGCTTGGGCAGTCGAGTGCCAATTTATTCAAGTTCTCACCGCTATTTGGATGTAGTTACACAGAAAGGACTCAAGCCACATCAGGTCACTTTTGACCAATGACGTTTTAAAGTTCGGATTGGTATTCTTCAGGATAAACGTCTTCATGGTTTTTTATTCTGTTTTATATCAATGACTTGTTAAGTATACATTATATATTTAAAAGAAACATGCTAGTTTTATTGTGCGTTTGTCTCCGAAAAACAGAGTTGAGTCATTTCTGTAAAATTAGTATTTGTATGAGACAGGTTACAAAAATATTTCTTAAAAACGATTTATATTACTTGCACCAAAATATATGTATTAAAAAAAATCAAACAAACATAAAGCAAAAAAAAATATTTTATTCAAAATTGAGATCATGAGCACTAAAATTAAGTTCACAGAATAGTAATAAGGTTTGGTTCGTAATAGGTTAATTATGACTAATTAAGTCATGATGATTTAATCCAAACGTAATGACCCCGTCCAACTCGATTTTGATGATAAAGCAAATTTATGTGTTTCTTGTTGTTTTCTGCCGCCGCTGCCCCCGCACGATTTACGAATGAAGTAATATACAGAGGTGTAATTTTTTTGCTCTCCATTCCGCATCCGTACACGTTGATGGAAATATTGTTTAGTTTTTCAAACTTTTTGATGTCTTTCAACTCCACCGGAAACGTTATCCCATTGAGTTGTAAAACTTCCATGTAGTGTGGATATGATGTAATTCTGTCCGCATTAGCATCAACCGGATATAAAGCTGACACTACCGCCCACGCAAAACACGCTTCATCCTTGTTCCTCACATTCACACAGGCGTGTTTAAGCTGTATCCATTTTGGTAGTGGTAGGTAAGACTCTCCTTTCAGAGGTGAATATTTATTAATATTTACGTCTAAAAACTCAATTTTTTCTAGAGCCCACCCACTGTCACGTTCTTGAAATTCTTCGCTTTTACGAGCTATTGATGTAGAAATATGATCGAAGAAAGTAGCAGGGGTATTTACCTCAGATGATTGTTCTAGACATAAATTCCTGGTGTTAAACGATTTTAAATCACGAATGACGTTTTCGTTCTTGGCAACTTTAAAGTAAGTGCAAAATAGCTCTGCGTTTGCTTTTATTCTCAAGTGATACTCAAGTTCTGTCTTTATTACTTCTTCAATCCTTTCACGAATTTTATAAAAATAATCACGTGGAGATATTAGGGATGATGTACCATTTATATGGTATGTTAAAAGCCTACATTTGAAGGATGATTCCTTCACGTAGGAACCAAAATCTTCGCTGGTGTCACTGATACAAATTAATTTATGCCTTTTGCTTCTCGAATGGTGAATCAAATTGTTGATATGCACATCCTCATTGCAAACATGACAATGGTAAGACATTCTGGAACAACTTCAACACAACAACTTTCCACCGGTTCAAATAGTAAGTGACTGAAATTATCGAGTACTTATTTAGTCTTTTTATAGATACAAAAGTGAGATAAAGGCGGGAAACATAATTATCCTAAAGAATGCGTTTATCATTTACAATTATAAACAAAGACCTGACGCAACGTGTCGTTGTCGTCATCATAGAGGGACCGGTTTATCGCTCACGTTATTCCGTATGGTTGGTATAAAGTTCATAAGCGAGCGGCGATCTTGCATAAGTAGCAAAATTGTAAAGGGTTGGTCCAAGTTACAAGCTGTTCCACTTATTATAACCAGATGATGTGTTACAATCAAAATACAGATGTTGATAAAAGTTCTCATTTATTTATCATATAAATAAATAACAGCTAATGATAGTATTTCCATGTCAATTATAGAGTTCCAATCACATTTTTTTTCGAGTATGTTACGAGTCTGTTGAAGGGTTTGAGGATTTTCTCTGCGCAATTCTTTGGTGAAAAAGTTGATTCGGTGTTCATAGGATGGCTTCAAATTTTGCAGTATTTGTATCCGTTTCGATATGCATGGTATAATATTTCGGATGCTCTCCCACTTGATGTGATTCACAGTGAGAGTTGTTTGATAATTTTCCGAGAAAATCAATAAATAACGGTCTTGATTCATCGAGGAGATTAAGTCAAATCTTCCCAATCCACTCACTATTGAAGTTGTACATGCGGGAACGTTGTTAAAGAAGTCAGTTATCACTTGTTGATTCTTCACAATTATTGAAAACCACTCTTCTTCGCGCAAGCATAGAAGACCGCTCATATTCACTTTCACATTCAAATTTTGGTTTAGATATGTTGATATATAAAATCCATCGTAGTTAAAATCGTAATAAGATCTAGTAAACATGCAGTGATCCTCTTCAAATGGGTAGTATGCCGGAGCAGCAGCGGCGAAAACGTTTGACACAGCCGTCATGTTGTGAATACAAAGGAGAACTGTTGTTGTTGTTTTGTTGTCACCGCCGCGCCGCCGTGCTAACTACTGTGATATTTTCCTCACGGTGTTAGCAATCACGCTATGTTCGAAAAGTACATCGTTAATTATCAAGCAATAGGCGGTTGTGTTTGCGGGGAGAGGTTTTCTAAAGTCCATTTCTACTTTTATATCAATTGCACCGCTCCCGTTGAGATAAGTGTCGCTGTGACGTGATGTATCGATAACGATTAACGGGTATTGTGTTTTATAGTGAGCTGGATTGATTAGCGGTCTCGCCTCACGCACACCATAATATACCCGTTGAAAATTTACAAATGCATCATACAGTAGCGTGAACAAGCTCTTTTCAAAGTTGGCCGCTTGCGTTTCATACGGATAGCACTGAGAATTTAAATATACTTTACAGTTTTCCAAATTACAGTGATCAAAACGACTCATGTCTTTTGATTTATCAGCTTTTCTCCCTGTTTGTAGACCAATGATGATGAAGCGTGGTTTCTCCATGTGTGTGGCGGTTTTTATAGGCCATATAGTTTTTTGTGATACCGGAAGCGATGGGTGCTCATACAAATCCCAGGTGCGGAATGCTATAGGTATGGAAATGTTCTTTGTGACGATGGACATTAAGCGAAGTTTTTCTTCATCAGACACCTTGATAACGGGTACACGCCACACCACACGTTGAATTTCGATTTCAATCTCTTTGGTAGCGTCAGCTTGGGTAGCTGCATTATTATTGGTACTTGCTCGATTAAGAATCAGTTCATGTTTCGAATTCAGTATAACCTTTTTATAATCTTCAGCAAACCCCAAGAAATGTGAGAGCGGGATGGAATAACTGAAAACTCCATTAGAGATTGCATTTATTGTGCCCATGTTGTATCCGGCATTTTCCAACGCCTTATCACTCCCTTCGCTATAAGAGATCAACCCCTTCATGGTGGAAGTGATTCCGCAGTTCCTCGATCTATCCACTTCCACACCATTCAGTTCATAACGAATCTCTTGGAATAGAAACATGGGTGCATTATTTGCGGGAACTGAACTTTTATCTATTGTCCCTTCTACAAGAAGATAACTTTCGCTAGGCAGCACGATCAGGTCTTGTCTGTTGATGCATATTCTAATTTCATCGTTTGTATTGTATGATTCGTGGTAAGGGTGGTACTGATGATACTCTATGCTTTCTATGGTGCTATCATAGTGCACCTTTTCGGTGATGCTTAAGACCGATTGCGTGGGCATTTTAGCTTATAACCGAGTAACTTTAAAAAATTAATATTTTTCGTAGTTAAATGTTGTCCTTTTGAAGGAGTGCTCGCTGCATGCAATCGATAACTACTGACATGATGAGGGTCAGTACTTTCACTTTTATACACAATCATTTCGTGGTTCTTCTTCTAATGTGTAGTCTGATAGAGATATTCTCACCCCTAAAGTTTACAAGACGCCCCTTCTCATTCACTAACCTCACTTCGATACGGTTTGTTTTAACCGGTAGATAAACAACGTTTGAAGGACACTCGATTATTTGGTAACCAGGTGGCACTGACGGAGAGAATTCATGTATCACATGCGCTGCTTGGTTGTTGATAAATGAAGCTTCTATGATGTTACACTCTACTCTTATAGTGCTCGCATACAGGACTTGAATCACCCCCTCCGACCAGTGAGTCTCTCCCGCTGGTAATGGTCTTTTTTCAAAGCCGAGCACGGGCGCAACTGATCTTTCCTTCTCAAAATGCACATCATAATAAGGTGAATAAATCATAACCTTGAACGTGTTGCGATTTGCCAGCATATCTATCAGCTTTGAGGGATAATTTTTCGATATTTCCACCAACTTGTTGTTAAGGTATTCAAAAATATCATCCAATTCATACGTGCCGGGAGGAATTTCTATTACATGATCATTACCAACATGAAACAGATTGTTATGTTTATCAATGTTTGGTATAGAATTGTAGGTTTTTAAATAAATCAATCCACATTCAAATTCTCCTCCGCCGCCGCCGCTGCTGCTGCTGCTGCTGCTGCTAACATCATCACCATTTAGCTCGATGGCGGGGAGATAGTCCGCACTGAGCGCGGATTCATTACCGTTTAGCGTTAAGGAAAAGTTTGTGGGCATATCCGAATCGTTTGAGAGTAAGATGTGAAATGAAAAAAATATGTATCATATTATCTATTTATTGAAAAACTTTTTTTCATATTACATAGAAACATTAAACATAAATGACCGCAAATTATCTTGTTGGTTTTTTGCAGGTTTGTGTAATTATAATTAATGTCTGCTGCATCATTCATATATTTTACAAACTCTATAGGCGGTCTCAGATCACCAAAACTATCAAAGTAGACGCAGCGATCCCCATTTTTTGTATACGCTGTCCAGTGAGTACCTAATCCTTTTGAATCGTCCTGGTTAATAACTCCAGCCTCCCTAAACCATGGTGTAGATGGTAGACTATCTCTCATAAACACACCTCTAAAATGCGGGATGCGTTCATTTTGTACCAACTTTTGAATGTCTCCATCGGTAAGAGGTCTGTTGTTTGGTAATTGGGAGCGTAGTAAATGGAGATTCAGTTTTAGTTTTTTGGAGTGAAAGGGCTCAGATACAACCCCATTCCCTGTTTATATGGTCGTACGTAGAGACCTTTTCCGACAATTTTCTCGCTATGTCCTCCTCCTCCACCACCATTCTTTGATTTCTTAACCATTTCATAGACATTCTTTGCTGCGGTGGTGACGCCTCCTGCGAGGGAACCGGCGGCGGCTAAAGCACCCAACAGCGGTATCAACGGTAGAAAACCGCCGGTTTTTGGAATGGGTATGACACGCGGAGTTTTCACAACGCGACCTCTAGATACCTTTCTTGCAGCTTGTACGGCCGCCTTGAGCAGATCATTGTGAGATGCTTTTTTTCCTTTTCCTCGTATCGCTTTTCTACTTTGTTTCACCACTTGAGCGAAGGAAATACCCATCCCGCGCTTGACTTTAAACTTCATAATTTTGCCAACTGCCAAACTTGTCAAGCGTTCACCGAGAGGAGTGTTGGGGTCGCGTAACCGACTTTCAGCTGCTGCGGCCAAATCCAAATCGGCTTTATGTCGCTCCTGCAGTGACGTTGGATTGTTGTGATAAGCAATATCGTGTCGCTTACACGCCTCGTCCAGCGGATTTACACCCTTATCACCACGTATCAGACGTTCACGTAATTTAGTGCCGGGCCCGCAATAATTGTAGCCGGGCACGTGAACTTCAAACGGTAGATTGTTTATTAAATTGTTGATTAAACCACCACCACCACCACCACCACTAGTTGTTGCTGCTGCTGCTTTTCGTGTCCTACAACGTGTACGTTTCTTGCAGAATGATTGATATTCAGGTATTAACATGTCCTTTTATACGGAGGGTGTACGGTCGGATTCATAAGTGGAGTCATAGTTAGACCACTTGACAGAATGCAATACGGGTTATTATCCTCTGTACTTACTTCACTAACTTACGCACACACGTAAGATTATCGACTGTAAGTAGAAAAGTCCACCTTAAGGCGTAGCATTAAAACTTAAACAGATTACCACCTATAAGCGACATCTATGTAATCTTTGAAATAATTACTCGGTGATAGCCTATTCGCCACTACATCACCACAAAGTATACATCACACTGGTTTGTCTAAAACTGTTTATAGTTATCCTTATTCGTTCACTTGTAGTAAAGCAATAGATTACATATCTTTATTTCGTCGTATTGATCACAAGCTACCGTAGCTTAGCGGTAATAGTTCTTACCTTCTAATCAGAACGGAACCGGGTTCCCATCCGATCTCTGTATGTTGAATAATGTTTTTTAAATGTTTTTACCATATTTTCTCCAGTAATAATTATTTTATATAATAGTTCTTACCTTCTAATCAGAACGGAACCGGGTTCCCATCCGATCTCTGTATGTTGAATAATGTTTTTTAAATGTTTTTACCATATTTTCTCCAGTAATAATTATTTTATATAATATTTTTCATTAAATTCATCTATGTATTATATCTATAAATGTTTATTGTAAATTATGTATCAAAATATTATATCTAAAAACATAAGCCTATAATATTGTAATAAAACAAAAAGTAAGGTAAGAAATTATTTTATTGGTAGGTATGGTATCACTTTATGTAAATAACAAAATGACATGAATGAGATCTTTTGGTAACCATAAGATACGAGTATGTAAAACTACATAAAATACTTGCTGTCGTAATACTTAGTTAATAGTTTTGTTTGAATGATAAAACACAATATTATGTAAAATGATATTAAGTGTTCATTAGCTGAAACATCGATAGGTAATTATTTATAAGATCATAGGAATGATCCAAATCTTAGATTGAATCTTTCAATAAAGTTATTTAAGTAATAATTTCGTTAGTAATTATTTTATTGTTCTATGTTTAACGATGATGCACTTTCCTCGGAAGTAAAAGTAATTGTAATAATAATAAATCAGTTATTTGCCTACATCTCAAGGTTTAAGCTTAAGTACTCGTTTTCGTAATGAAAAGATATTGAAGCAAGGCCTTAAGATAACTGACTAATAATGATCAATCTTATATAAATATATATCGATGTTTTAGCATAATTTAATTGCTAATGTAATGCTCCACAAATACCTACTGCAATAGTAGGCGGGTAAGCAGGTAAACAGAGGTTGAGTGAGCAACGATTTATCGGGCCCGCTTCGGCATACATTGCTGATTATCAGATTATGTGTATATTCGTATATTATAATGAAATACACAAGATAATCAGCAATGTATGCTAGATCGGGTCTGATTGGAATCTTAAGTAAAAATCGCCGCTTACATAATTAGTATTTGGTGTTACCTCCGCTGTTTTCAACAACACTTAATAGACTCGATCAAATAAGTGCATATATCTGTTCCTCTGGTACTCTCCCACACTCCCAGGCAGTGAGCCTCTAAAGCTTCTGTAGTTCTTTCATTGCGCATGTCCCACCTTTGCACCATTAAACCCCATAAATTCTCTATGGGATTCAAGTCCGGAGATTTTGCTGGCCCACGAATAACTTGGATATCTGGGTGCTGGCTAAACCAATTATACACCACGGCAGCTCGATGCACTGGACAATTTATCCTGGACAAATGCAAAACGAGGAACTTCACTAGCAGGATAAACAGTTAAACATTTCGCACCGTCGGCGTCGTCGGTAGCATGCTTTCCTGTAGCATATCAACATAATTAGCGGCAGTTGCACGCCCTCTTTCTTGTGCTACTAATTTGCCTGGACCAGCGGCAGAACCATTTTCTTCATATTGTTACACCATCATCCTCCGCTGTGAATCATTAATAAGACGAGTCGAGTTTTTACGCTACCTTCCTCTTCAAAACGTGTAACCCAACGTTTAACAGTCTTCCACTAAAACAAAGTAGCATTATTAATAAAAAAGTTTATACTAATCGGTTCACAGCTACCAACATACTATGAGTCAAAGTTTTTAATATTTAAAATACAATTGTAATGAAATAAAACTATACTTACGGCCAGACCAGTCTGATTAGCAATTTGAGTTAAATTGAATCCAATATCATGCAGCGCCACAGATAATTGCAGCGCAACAATACGCTGCTTATCCTGCAAACTGATAATAGTATGCATTTCGAAGAAATAAACACTGAAGTTTAATAAATAAACTTAGGTTAAAAAAAATCACTTAGCACACGCACTATCTCGCAAACGATCTAGCAACAACTAAAATGTAATTCAAAATTTACTAAATTTTGCTTCATTTGATAAAATAAAAATTACAACTAAGATATCGGGATTCGATCCATTGTCTCCACAATAACGGTCAAGAATTTGCTTGACCGCGCTACTGACCACGCTACCGAAGCTAATGATTCATGTAGTGAAATAGTCAATACTACTCATTCTATTATACAATGGTAGTTCGTCAAATAATAGTATGTTATACGTCATTTGTGTCATTGTGTGAGTGTAGCCGCGGGTGCGAGCGACTTGTTTTCTGAGGTTTGTGTTAACTATGACTCCACTTTAGAACGCGACCGTACATTTGACTGATGCAGGCTTATTGCAAATCCATGTATATATATAAAGTAATCACGGTACGTGTGTGAGACTTGTTTAGAGGCACGAGCATGGAGCAAGATTCACCATGTTTTCAATTTTCCCACACTTACAATTGATGCAAGCAGCGGGTGAACGTGGAGGAGAATCTTCGCTAGAGTCGATTTCCATAATATTATCTGAGTCACTGGCAGTAGTAGTAGTAATATTCATTTTCTGCTGATCGGTTGGATTTTTACACCATGGACAACTGCGTCTAATAAAATAGGCTAAATCTAATTGAGTCTCTTCGGGATTGCTGTTCAACAGGTGATGATGCTCAGTACAGATCAAATGTTGTCTAATATCAGGGTCTTTTAGCAAACACTGCGGCAGTTGGCTCTCCCACAAGTGTAATTGTTCAGCGAAATATTTTATTAGTAAACTTTTAGGAATTTTCTCCAATTCTTCGGTTGACGGCAGCGGCGGCGGCGGCAGTGGTTGCGGCGGCGGCGGGTCGGGTAAAATTAAACATTTTTATTCCAATGAGGTATAAAAATCACGACGTTTCACTGCGGTTGATCACAATAAAATGAAGGTTAAAAAGCAAAAGACGTGTTTAAAAGTACACGACTGGAGTGATTTTAATGTTGAGGGTGATGTAAGCAGCAGCGGCGGCAGTCGTACACATGGCCCCCTTCTTCGCAACACTATAAGATGTCTAATCTGTGGTCCATCTAGTTGCGGAAAGACAAAAGTACTACTCACTCTTCTTCTCGATCCCGCGGGAATTAAATATAAAACTGTATATTTATTCTCAAAATCTCTATACCAACCAAAATATTTGTTTCTCGAGGCAGTTTACAAACGTGTAAGAGGTTTATCTTTTTATAAATGTTCAGATAAAAGCAAAGTCACTCAGCCTGTAGACGCGAAATGTGGGAGCGTAATAATTTTCGATGATGTAGCCTTGGAAGATCAAGAGGCTATCCGACAGTACTTTTCGATGGGGCGACATAAACACTTAGAGTGTTTTTACCTATGTCAAACATACAGTAAAATTCCTAAGCAGTTGGTGCGTGATAATGCAAATCTTATATTACTATTTAAACAGGACGATCTAAATTTAAAACACGCATACGATGATCACGTAAACACCGATATGCCTTGGGAAAAATTTCGTGATATTTGCCGTCACTGTTGGGCGGAGCGATACTCATTCCTTGTAATCAATAAAGATTGTGAAATCAACAACGGACGTTATAGAAAAAACTTTGATAATTTTATCGAGATATAAAAGAATGAGATATGACTGAACTAATTCACTTTTTCAAGATGCCTACTGCCGAACAGATGTTTGGTAATAAAAAACTCAAACGTAAATTGGTGGAGTCGGTCAAAGCGGTAAAAGCAAAAGTAAAAGCTTTACACGATGAAAATACTGCTCTCACTGAAACTATGGAGAAAACCTTTAAACCAATAACTAACCCACTCAACACCTTGCTCAAAAATAACGAATTGCCAACGTTTAAACAAAAACAACAATTTTTACCACTTAAAAAAGGGGAAAAGTTTAAAAAAGAAGTTAAATGAGATCAAGAAGAAGAAAAAGAAGAAACTCTAGACGATGCAGCAGCAGCAGCAGAGACAAGTGTTGCAGGGTTAGCTGAAAACAATTTTAGCACACCTAATTCAAGCTTTCTCGATGATGATGATGATGATGATGATAAGTTATCGGTTGAATATGCTGATGAGACCTTGTCTTCACCACTAGAAAAGAAAAATATTATTAATGAGTATTTGAAGAGTGAGCATCGATATACTAAGCCTGAGCTGTACATTGTGTACTTCTTAAATGGAGAACCTCATATAGGAAATTCAAAAGTTATATTTACTGACGATCATAACTTACAAATTGGGAATAAATTTTTAAAACCACCCGAGGTTTAGTTGATTTGTTGTTTAACAAATCAATGAGTGGAGATTTTTACACCAAAAAAGATGTGAATACCTATAAAGATATAGTAGAGATGACCAATGCTAATCGACAAGAGTTTGATGAGAATAAGCAGAGACGAGGGGATAGAAGTAAAAAATATACACTAATTTGGAAACAAGAAGGAAATTGGATGGATAACGTCGTCAACACCACCACAATCACCACCACCACCACACCAAAACCAGGGGCGACGACGACGACGACGGCGGCGCCGATGAGGATGGGTGATAAAAAATATGAAGGAAAAGGGATAAATCTGACATTGAAGCGATACCGACCAAAAACTGATTACGTGTACTGGGACGACGCAAACGAACTCGTCGAAAGATTACGCTTACTTTACGCGTCGCAGATGGCTGGCAACACTGGTCATGAAAATGAAATAAATTCTATAATTGAGGAGCTTATCGAAGCCGGTATAATAGTACCTTAAAAAGGAAACTTGTCTCATTTACAAAATGACCCTCGATAAGTTCGGTCATTATCTTTACGACGGCGGTGGTGGTGGTGGTGGTGGTGGTGAAAATAGCGGGACTGGTGGTGGGTCAAAAAAACAAAAATACTTTCCTTTACAATCTGCGCAAGATAAGTTTGAGATAAATTGTAATGGAAAACGGTTGACTCATGTTGCACAAGGAATTCATAAAGGTGATGCAACAACAAAAGCTCAACTAGAAGAAATTTGGAATAACTCTCTTGGAAAAATAAAAAATCTACGAAAGAAAATTGAATTGCTTGAAAAGAGGTTAAATACACCTCAACCACCCGCCGCCGCTGCCGGCGCCCCCGCCGCTGCTACAAAAAAAAAAATAGCGTTGGTGCCATCCGCCGCCGCCGTCACCGCGGCTGCTGCTAAAAAAATATAGACGGCTCAAGCCACCACTCCTGCTGCTGCTGCTGCTGCTGCTGCAATGAAAAAAAAAACGCTACTTCAAGTATCCACACCTAATGAGTAAAGCACAAGTCGTTAAAGAAATTCACAAAAGCGTCAGAAAGAATTTTCCCCTTAGAAGATTCATCCAAAAAGGTTTTGATGACACTTGGCAGGTGGATTTAATTGATATGCAACCCTATTCAAGAGAAAATGCAGGAAACAAATATATTTTGGTGTGTATAGACACTTTCTCCAAGTATGCATGGGCTCAACCGTTGCGAACAAAAAGAGCTGATGATGTAGGACGAGCGATGACTGTAATATTACAAAACAAGCGCGCATGAAGACCTAAGAACATTCAATCTGATGATGGAACCGAGTTCTTCAATAGCACCTTCAAAGCGCTAATGAAAAAGTATCAAATTAATCATTATTCTACATACAGCACAAAGAAAGCGTCTATCGTTGAAAGATTAATCAGAACTCTAAAAAACTGGCTATGGCAACATTTCAGTTTGCAAGGATCCTACAGCTGGACCACGTACCTACAAAAGTTATTATCAAGATACAATAATAGAGTTCATCGCACTATCTCTATGACGCCCAACGCTGTGACGAGAGCCAATTCTGATAAACTCCTTAGTGGGCCATACAATCATATCAAGTTTAAATATCATGCTAAGTTTAAACCACACGACTTTGTACGCATAAGTAAATTCAAATCAGTCTTTGCTAAAGGTTACATTGGAAATTGAAGTACGGAGATTTTTAAAATAAGAAAAGTGCAAAATACTTATCCAACTACTTATTTGCTTCAAGATGCTAAAAAAGAGCCCATAATGGGAAGTTTTTATGAGCAGGAACTTCAAAAAGTTATGTATCCCGATGTGTATCTTGTAGAAAAAGTATTGAAAAGAGAAAGTAACAAAGTGTATGTAAAGTGGCTGGGTCTAAACGAAAAAAGTTGGATTGAAAAATCAAATAGATTGTAATATGTGTAAGTGTGTGCGTGTGTGTGTGTGTACTCGTTTTTCTTAAATAAAACATCACGTTTGAATTATAAATAAGTTTTTTTATTTAAATATCCTTAAATATACCCCAAAGTAGACAATCAACTATTATACAAAGGAAAAAATTAAAACATAGTAAAGTAAAAATATATACTTGTAAATACCTACATACAATTCGCAATTAAAAGATTCGCAATAGCGTTGCACATAACATAAAAGTTTTTCAGCCCTAAAAGAATACATTAAACGCAAATTGGTACGTCTTATTCGAGTAAAAGTAGAGATTAAAAATAAACTGTTCAATATAACCTAAACATAATATAATTACCCAGACAAAAAATAATGTAAATAAAAAGTTAGTAAAGCACAAATCTACAACTAATGTTAGTGTATATATAATTATCAAAATTCTTTTACATTTAGAAAGATTTAACATAACCTAGTTTTTTACTATAGGTATAATGTTTTTTTTTAAAGATTATGCAGCTCAAAAGTTGCTGTTAAAAAGTAATACTAGCGATTACTAAATAGCGAAAAAAAAAAGCGAAAAACAAAAGTGTAACACTTGCACGTTAAGGGTAGTTCCTATGGTCAGCATTCTGCAAAAATAATTAATACCTATTGGCCTGCAATGCTTTCCATAGAAACGCCAAAAAAGTGTTACAGCGTCTATGTATACTATAAGGTTACAGCGTATACTACCTCAGAAGATTTTAACCATTAAAATCACAATGCACATTTACATAATCATTTTGCAAAGTCGATATAATCACCAAGGACGCAAAACATAGTGTTTAACAACTTTATGAATACGCTTTCGCTGAACATTACAGTGGAAAATGCTTCTGGAGGCACGTGGTGTAGCGCGTTATACCACTCTGCAAAATTAATATTTATATCTCCCATACGTTCTTCGAGGTCGGAAGATATCTCATTCCAAAATTTCTCTAGTAAATAATATTGCTCACAATTGGTAACCTTATACAACTCGCGAATTATTCTTCCCACTTCAGCTGAAAGAACATATAATGGAAGCGGTGCCCACCATTGTTGTAAAAGCTGCACTGACCTAATATGTATCAACCACGTCTCCTTACACGAAAGAAAATGACGGTTCAATTCTTCTTGTCCATCATAGTCATCAGCATCATCTACCATTTCTTCGTGACATTCTAAGTTTTGCTGTGTGTCTTCCAATAAAAATTGCTGAGTGTCTTCCGAGAAAGTTTGCTGCGTCGTGTCTATTGAGGAGGCTTGCTGCGTCATGTCTACTGAGGAAGTATCTACAAAGAAAACAAAAAACATATCAGTAAAACAAAACATTGAGAAGTTTTGCCATCTACACAGAAGATTAGGAAGGTAGTCACATTTAACGCGGTTGTAGGGTTTAGCTGCTGTTAGCCTCTCCTTCACTTAGGCAGGGAAACTCTATAGTCTGCGGAGTACCCGGACTATAGTGGATTTGTAGGCATATTTATAAACATCTCAGAGAATGGGAAATGAACTAGAAAATAAAAGAACCAGTTCAACCTTTCAAATACTTACTTAAACTTTGCTTAACTAAATCGTAGATTGATGCTTGAAGCAAATAGTTTTCTTGTAAAATAGTAGGTACCTACTTAGTTTCAAGTTTCTCAAAAGCATGGGAAATCTTAGAAGTCACCGAATAGCAGCATAGCACAACGTACCAACCTTAGGTTTCAAGTAGGTAATACAAAACCCTTGAGAAATAAGGCTCGATTCATTTCAAAATAAAACTCTCACCTATTTGACAAAACATTTTAATTCAGAATAGTAGAATAATTCTTTTTAGATCTATTTTAGATTAAAATTGAATAAGCATGCAGAAGCAAATATTTTGGTTCCCCTATCTTATCTACAAACGTTAAGAACAAATGCCATCATCAGTTTCTAAAAATAACTAGTACAAAATTAAAGATGAAAAATAACGTAAGAATCAAATTCTCCTATTACTGTTGAAATAATAAAATGAAAATTAAAGAATTGTTGAGACAAAGAACTTTGGATCTAAGAATTTTACTAAAATGAAAAACTACTTTTACCTACTTAAGAGGGATTCAAGAAAGATAAAATTCATTATTGTATGCATGAGAATTAAGATTTGTTCAAGATAAAATATACCCACCTATAATACATACCTACCTACTTAATATCAGAGTTGTCTGTCTAAGAAGGCTTAATAGAATCGCATGCTATGGAATTATAAATATTCCTAATAATCTGACATATCGTACCATATGGGCGATTATGGTTATTTAGCTTGAGATTTTACCAAAAGATAAAAATGGAAAGCTCTCTAAGGATGTGACAACTTAGCACAGAACATTTATTATAAAAAAGTTTGAATGATTTTTAATTCTCTGAAAAAAGGGGAAACGGGGGACACTTTCTTAATGACCACATGACAATAGCTTTGATGATCCAAGTAGAATCAGTAATAAAGTAGATTGAGATAAAAAGAAAACTCTCCAAACACTTGGCATTGAAAACGTAACTTCCTTTGATTTAATTTAGCGCCTTAGATACCTATTTGACAAAGCTGGTACTCTCTGGACGTGGACAACCCAGATTTAACTCTTATTGTTACGTATATATTTATTCATTATTATAACTCCTCTTTTTGAACATTGCAAGTAAATGTAAACTAAATTCTAAGGCGTTCTATATTGTAACAACATTAAATGTAGAATCTAGCATCGTTTGGAGACAGAAGGGTGGAGTCTATCCCGTCAGGTGACGCATGACACGATTCACATTTGCATAGGATATTTTCAGAATGAGGGAAAAATCTAACTTTACAACCCTCCGAGAAATTAATAACTGGAAATACAAATGTGGCCTCTAACTTACTTTATACTTACACAGAGGCACCGCGGAGAGCGGGGCGGTAATCTTAAAGCCCTTTACAAAATAAGTACTAGCACTACGACATTTTACAATCTTCTACCTCTTCATGTTGTAACTTGGGTTCTAAAAAAAAAGATATCACAAAGAAATTCTTACATCCTTAGGAAGTCTAACTAAAAGTCTCACTAAATGATAATTACTTATAAAAATAAAATAAAGTAGGAAGAAGTTAACATATCAGGTAGTTTGTCGACTCGATGTTCCGCACATCTGAAGTAGAAGAATTCAAACTGTATTTCTACCAGCTTCACTTTATTCACCTCCAAGTGAGGAAATAATTAACTATGCTAATTTAAATTTCAATCAAAGAAGATTGATAAAAGTTATCAATAAAACATCTTTGATTTTCATTATTGAAATAATTAAAGGTACTTATCTCAACTTCTCACTATCAACCTATTGTAAATACCCCCTATCTCCCCTTTAATTCATTTTAGTAATAAAAGACAGGCATATCTTTATTGTTTCCAAGTAAATGTTGTCAAGCACATGAAAATAATAAAAGGCAGAAATAATTAGAAAGTTGAAATGGTAGTGTATAGAAATATTATATACTAAGGGTTTTTTTTTATTAAAATACAGCTGTTGTAGATCTTGTGAGGGTTTTCATCTTCTCTCCATGGCAGGGTAGTTTATCCGTTGAAAATCTGTAAGATAAAACCACACATTTTAAAATTTAGGTAAAATATTTCTACAACCTAGGTAGCCCTAAGTATACCAACAAATTCTTTGAAACTCCTTTGAGAAACGAATAAGAAATAATTTCATTTCTAATTGTTATTATGTAGTTCCTGATATTGAATAGTACCTACTTACTTATTATTGTTTTGGGAGATATCAATCCCGTTTCAAAAAATTACAAATTAAAATTTTGCTTACCGCTTCAAGTAAGGAACCGAATAAACTGATTCAATATTCATCTTCATTTAAAGAAGATCCTTTAGTCCTCCAGGTAAGAGATTTCTGTCAGGTCATCCCTGTATGTAATAGAAATAAAATAAAATAAATATTTACTAGAGAAAGTTAAAAGTTAAATAAATTTCTTAGCGCTATTCACCATCACTTCCTACAATTGTCCAAAGGAACAAATACGATACTTACCTAAACATTAGTAGTAACAATACCTACTTCCATTCGCACATTACCTTCTTCTGAGAGTTCAAAGTATCTAGTTAAAGTTGAAAGTCAAGGTAGCTTGTCTTGGATGGAGTACTAGCTTAATCTTGGATCAAATTTTACACCTGTAAAAGAATAATACCATTAGTAACTTCTTAATATGGATGAGTGATGAAACAGCGCCTTCCAGGAATGAAATAGTATTAAGATTCTTGTAAATTGAATGTTTTGAGATTTAGGTTAAGTTGGATGACTAGAGAACACCATAAAAAAAAACTAGGAGTATAGACAAGCTTAAAACAAAAGTTTTTCAAACATACCTAGATATTTAGCTGAAACTCTGTAGGTTGATTGAATTCCTTTTTATTTAATAAGTAACTTGTTGTAACATGGATAGTTATTAGTGTAGCATGCAGCACTGAAGAATATGGAGTTGTGAAACTGAAAAAAGAATACAAATTATAGTTGGTATTGTCCAACAATATTTACTGGAATTATAGTAGAAACTTTAACCTTCTAGTCTTTAAATTAATTTCTCACACTGTTGTACGGTTGTTGAGTAAAAAATCAATTTAATTAGATCAGTAAAACTATTAGTAGGCAGGTAAAAATCATAAGCAAAACTTTATGAAAACACAACAAAGAACTTACCAAACTTATGAGAGTATCTTTGTTCCACTGGTTTAAAAGGCGCACAGGGTTGTTTAAACTCTTTAAGTAAATACAAACTAACTAAATATTAACCTTTTGTACGGTCGCGTTCTAAAGTGGAGTCATAGTTAACACAAACCTCAGAAAACAAGTCGCTCGCACCCGCGGCGACACTCACACAATGACACCATTGTATAATAGGCTGAGTAGTATTGACTATTTCACTACATGAATCATTAGCTTCGGTAGCGTGGTCAGTAGCGCGGTCAAGCAAATTCTTGACCGTTATTGTGGAGACAATGGATCGAATCCCGATATCTTCGTTGTAGTTTTTATTTTATCAAATGAAGCAAAATTTAGTAAATTTTGAATTACATTTTAGTTGTTGCTAGATCGTTTGCGAGATAGTGCGTGTGCTAAGTGATTTTTTTTAACCTAAGTTTTTTTATTAAACTTCAGTGTTTATTTCTTCGAAATGCATACTATTATCAGTTTGCAGGATAAGCAGCGTATTGTTGCGCTGCAATTATCTGTGGCGCTGCATGATATTGGATTTAATTTAACTCAAATTGCTAATCAGACTGGTCTGGCCGTAAGTATAGTTTTATTTCATTACAATTGTATTTTAAATATTAAAAACTTTGACTCATAGTATGTTGGTAGCTGTGAACCGATTAGTATAAACTTTTCTATTAATAATGCTACTTTGTTTTAGTGGAAGACTGTTAAACGTTGGGTTACACGTTTTGAAGAGGAAGGTAGCGTAAAAACTCGACTCGTCTTATTAATGATTCACAGCGGAGGATGATGGTGTAACAATATGAAGAAAATGGTTCTGCCGCTGGTCCAGGCAAATTAGTAGCACAAGAAAGAGGGCGTGCAACTGCCGCTAATTATGTTGATATGCTACAGGAAAGCATGCTACCGACGACGGTGCGAAATGTTTAACTGTTTATCCTGCTAGTGAAGTTCCTCGTTTTGCATTTGTTCAGGATAAATTGTCCAGTGCATCGAGCTGCCGTGGTGTATAATTGGTTTAGCCAGCACCCAGATATCCAAGTTATTCGTTGGCCAGCAAAATCTCCGGACTTAAATCCCATAGAGAATTTATGGGGTTTAATGGTGCAAAGGTGGGACATGCGCAATGAAAGAACTACAGAAGCTTTAGAGGCTCACTGCCTGGGAGTGTGGGAGAGTACCAGAGGAACAGATATATGCACTTATTTGATCGAGTCTATTAAGTGTTTATTAAGTGTTGTTGAAAACAGCGGAGGTAACACCAAATACTAATTATGTAAGCGGCGATTTTTACTTAAGATTCCAATCAGACCCGATCTAGCATACATTGCTGATTATCTTGTGTATTTCATTATAATATATGAATATACACAAAATAATCAGCAATGTATGCCGAAGCGGGCCTGATAAATCGTTGCTCATTCAACCTTTGTTTACCTGGTTACCCGCCTACTATTGCAGTAGGTATTTGTGGAGCATTACATTAGCAATTAAATTATGCTAAAACATCGATTTATATTTATATAAGATTGATAATTATTAGTCAGTTATCTTAAGGCCTTGCTTCAATATCTTTTCATTACGAAAACGAGTACTTAAGCTTAAACCTTGAGATGTAGGCAAATAACTGATTTATTATTATTACAATTACTTTTACTTCCGAGGAAAGTGCATCATCGTTAAACATAGAACAATAAAATAATTACTAACGAAATTATTACTTAAATAACTTTATTGAAAGATTCAATCCAAGATTTGGATCATTCCTATGATCTTATAAATAATTACCTATCGATGTTTCTGCTAATGAACACTTAATATCATTTTACATAATATTGTGTTTTATCATTCAAACAAAACTATTAACTAAGTATTACGACAGCAAGTATTTTATGTAGTTTTACATACTCGTATCTTATGGTTACCAAAAGTTCTCATTCATGTCATTATGTTATTTACATAAAGTGATACCATACCTACCTACCTACCAATAAAATAATTTCTTACCTTACTTTTTGTTTTATTACAATATTATAGGTTTATGTTTTTAGATATAATATTTTGATACATAATTTACAATAAACATTTATAGATATAATACATACATACATACACATATATCACGCCTTTAATCCCTTGCGGGGTAGGCAGAGCGTAAACAGCCGCATAAAACGGACATTTACGCCACGTCTGACAAATATTTGAGGATTATTTGGAAAATTGTGTATCGCTATAGTGACAGGTTGTCAGCCCATCGCCTAAAATTGCAATACACACCCTCAAGTCCCTAAGTCGCCTCTTACGACTCCCACGGGCAAGATATGGGGTGATGCTATTCTCAGCCGGCAACACACGGCAATAGATATAATACATAGATGAATATATAGAACAATATTATATAAAATAATTATTACTGGAGAAAATATGGTAAAAACATTTAAAAAAACATTATTCAACATACAGAGATCGGATGGGAACCCGGTTCCGTTCTGATTAGAAGGTAAGAACTATTACCGCTAAGCTACGGTAGCTTGTGATCATTACGACGAAATAAAGATATGTAATCTATTGCTTTACTACAAGTGAACGAATAAGGATAACTATAATACAGTTTTAGACAAACCAGTGTGATGTATACTTTGTGGTGATGTGGTGGCGAATAGGCTATCACCGAGTAATTATTTCAAAGATTACATAGATGTCGCTTGTAGGTGGTAATCTGTTTAAGTTTTAATGCTACGCCTTAAGGTGGACTTTTCTACTTACAGTCGATAATCTTACGTGTGTGCGTAAGTTAGTAAAGTAAGTACAGAGGATAATAACCCGTATTGCAATCTGTCAAGTGGTCTCACTATGACTCCACTTATGAATCCGACCGTACATATTTCACGATTTTTGGAGAAAGAAAGTAAAATAAATAAAATTCCGCGTTCAGTGTACTTGACAATTGTTGTTTTTTTAATGGAATGGAAGTTGGAACGGGTAAAGTGAACTAAGACCATACAGCCATTCAATGCTACTATCTTTTAGATGAGTTACTAGGCTTTTGGGGCTTAGATCACATGTTAGGATTTATGTGTAGTAAATGGCTTCGTATAAGTTTACGGGATTTGCGAGAATAAATAAGGATAAATTGATCAAAAGTAATAAGTTTAGTTGTTTATGAAACGGTAAGTTCAAAACCAAACAGCCACGTAAGCATTTCAGCCAAGGTCAATATTCAATTTTGCGTAGATGTATAAAGTAGAGATTTAATTTTAACTGTAGGTGTTTCTTTAGACTGTCTTCCTCTCTCTGAGGTTACTCACACAGCGTAGGGTTCCCACTATACGATATCCAAGGCCAAGATTTCAGTTCTTATACGTTAGTTTATAGTAGGCATATAGTTCCAGACTTTAATAATTATCAGATAGGTAGTTGAGTGTATATGCATAGGTTTATATATAGGATATATATATAGGGTTAAATAGATTAAATAGAGGGGGGGCGTTACAATGTGGAGGCCGTGACCAGGATTTGGTTAAACTGGGTTACTACGAATCTTTTCTTTCTTCTTCGCTTCATTTGGGTTTTTGGTTTATATGATCATGAATATATTGTGTGGTCACGTCACCTTACAGTTTGGTGGGTGCCGTTCATAGATTGAAGATGAGTTACTACGGAGTCCCATTGTGTTGAGTAATTATTTGTAGGTATCAACATAGGTAGGTCTATTTTTAGTATTTTCGGTGGTCAGACGGTGACCACAATTTGTTGCTGTGAAAGAGATCGAAAATGAGGAAGACAGACTACCTAAACTTTTGCATAGTGTAAGATTTTTCAGTCGGGGGGCTGTAAGTCAAGCTTTTGCGTATTATTGTGCTATATCCTGGATTGCAATCTTAAAGGAGGGGGGCTGTTAAGTTAACAAGTAAGTTTAAATTATATTTTATAATTCGCTACTTTGGAGGAGAGTGTGGTCAAATAGGTGAGTTTAGTAGGGGTTTTCAAAATGAATAAACTAAAACCCAAAGATAAAACGAGGTTTGACAGGACTGAGTCAACATGCTGGTGTATTACAGACATTAGATGGCTTGTTTTAATTGATTGATTTAATAATATCATGTTATCCTGATGCCACAGAGGAGCTCTTAAACAAACTTGAGCGTATCCAGAACCTCTGTATTCGTTTTGTCTTCGGTCTGCGTAAATACGACCACGTCTCTCACTTCCGAAAACAGCTCAAGTGGCTCCCAATCCGATTTCGCAGGAATACTCACATTCTCTCTTCCCTCTTCAATGTTTTACACAACCCACGAACTCCTGCCTACCTCAGTGAACGTTTTAACTTTTCTCGTCCTCAGGACAAAGCTTGTCGCTCGAACATTCGAACTCTTCTTTCTATTCCTCTTCATCAATCTGACTTTTACTCTTACTCGTTCACTGTACATGCGGCTAGGCTGTGGAATTCGCTTCCTCACACGATCCGAGACAGTCCCTCTATCAATATATTTAAAAAAAGAGTGAAAGAGTATTATCTATCTCTAGACTGTTAATATTATATATATATATATATATATATATATATATATATATATACACATATGTATTGTATGCGTATTTTATTTATTATTATATTATATTATATTGTGTAGGTATATGTTAACTTATGTATATTTACTGTATATGTATTGGATATTATAATGTTATTATAAGTATATATTGTCAGGTTAGGTTAGTGTAGTTAATATACTATAAGTGATTAAATTTTAGTTATTAGAATAACTGTGCTGTTGTACACGTCTTTTCTGCCTTACTTTGTAATGTCTCACTTCCGAGGGTCAGCTGGAAGAAATTTCTACTTAGAAATAAGCTGTACCTGTTGTGTCGTATTAATATATTTAAATATTTTTAGGAATTCAGTGAAGGAACTTATAGAATGCCAAAACCAAATAGGAAACGCACAGTTCCAGTGAGGTATAACGATACCGAAGATGATTTAGTGACGCAGCTGCCGGGAGATCAAGAATGGGGATAAGCCGGCTTTAGATCGACAAGAGAGTAGTTTGCCAAGTGTTGAGATTGTTCAACAAGAGAGGGCAACTATAAATAATCAACCAGCGATGGTAGTAGAGCAAAGCGAGCCTTCTAATCAAAGTGTCAGGGCAAGGGTCAAAGTAAGGTAGGACAACACGGGTTTTACATTTTATAGCGAAAGAGGTGCGTCAGGATCATAGCAAGTGGAAAGATGTAGTCTCTGCCTACCCCTATGAGAAAGAGGCGTGATTATATGTATGTATGGTAAATCTTATGTGTACAATGTTCTGCCTCAAGGACTTAAAACGTCAGTCGGAAGTTTTAGTAGAGCTATGGACATAATATTAGGGCATGAAGTAAGAGAATATTGCGTAAATTATCTTGATGATCTAGCTATTATAACAACGGGTACATGGGAAGAACATTTAAGACATATAGATACGATACTAGGAAAGTTACAAGCGGTAGGGATGACATGTAACTTGAAGAAATGCGAATTCAAAATGTTGGGGTTCATAATATCCACTGACGGCATAAGGACAGACCTTGACAAGGTAAAGGCAATACAGGAGTTTCCAGTCCTAAAGAAATTGAAACAGATGAGGGCATTCTTAGGGCTGCGCAACTTTTATAGAAGATTTATTCCTAATTATAGTGTTGAAATCCAGCCTTTATGCGAGCTTTTAAAAAAGGAAAAGGTATGGGAATGGAAAGATAGAGAACAGACGGCTTTTGAGAAAGTGAAATCGCTTTTTGTAAAAACAATACAGTTACAATATCCTGATTTCTGGAAAGGGTATTATCTACAGACGGATAGTTCAGGGATTGGACTGGCGGGAGTATTGTATCAAAAGGATGACGGAGGGGAAATAAGAGTTTTAGGGTTTCACAGTAAATATTTCGTGGGTCCCAGTTGAGTTAGACAGTAACTGAGCAGAAATCATATTCGGTGATAAGTTGTTTGGAAAAATTTGAAACCTATCTAAGGGGATCCAGAGTGATTATTCAAACTGATCATAAAGCAATTATATTTGTCAAAATCATGGAAAATATATAGCGCTTGTGTTACTCGATGGATCAATTTTTTGGAATAATTTCAATACAGAGTAGAACATATCAAGGGTAGGGACAACATACATACATACATACGGTCGGATTCATAAGTGGAGTCATAGTAAGACCACTTGACAGATTGCAATACGGGTTATTATCCTCTGTACTTACTTTACTAACTTACGCACACACGTAAGATTATCGACTGTAAGTAGAAAAGTCCACCTTAAGGCGTAGCATTAAAACTTAAACAGATTACCACCTACAAGCGACATCTATGTAATCTTTGAAATAATTACTCGGTGATAGCCTATTCGCCACCACATCACCACAAAGTATACATCACACTGGTTTGTCTAAAACTGTATTATAGTTATCCTTATTCGTTCACTTGTAGTAAAGCAATAGATTACATATCTTTATTTCGTCGTAATGATCACAAGCTACCGTAGCTTAGCGGTAATAGTTCTTACCTTCTAATCAGAACGGAACCGGGTTCCCATCCGATCTCTGTATGTTGAATAATGTTTTTTTATATGTTTTTACCATATTTTCTCCAGTTATAATTATTTTATATAATATTTTTCTATATATTCATCTATGTATTAAATCTATAAATGTTTATTGTAAATTATGTATCAAAATATTATATCTAAAAACATAAACCTATAATATTGTAATAAAACAAAAAGTAAGGTAAGAAATTATTTTATTGGTAGGTATAGTATTACTTTATGTAAATAACATAATGACATGAATGAGAACTTTTGGTAACCATAAGATACGAGTATGTAAAACTACATAAAATACTTGCTGCCGTAATACTTAGTTTGTAGTTTTGTTTGAATGATAAAACACAATATTATGTAAAATGATATTAAGTGTTCATTAGCTGAAACATCGATAGGTAATTATTTATAAGATCATAGGAATGATCCAAATCTTGGATTGAATCTTTCAATAAAGTTATTTAAGTAATAATTTCGTTAGTAATTATTTTATTGTTCTATGTTTAACGATGATGCACTTTCCTCGGAAGTAAAAGTAATTGTAATAATAATAAATCAGTTATTTGCCTACATCTCAAGGTTTAAGCTTAAGTACTCGTTTTCGTAATGAAAAGATATTGAAGCAAGGCCTTAAGATAACTGACTAATAATGATCAATCTTATATAAATATATATCGATGTTTTAGCATAATTTAATTGCTAATGTAATGCTCCACAAATACCTACTGCAATAGTAGGCGGGTAAGCAGGTAAACAGAGGTTGAGTGAGCAACGATTTATCGGGCCCGCTTCGGCATACATTGCTGATTATTTTGTGTATATTCATATATTATAATGAAATACACAAGATAATCAGCAATGTATGCTAGATCGGGTCTGATTGGAATCTTAAGTAAAAATCGACGCTTACATAATTAGTATTTGGTGTTACCTCCGCTGTTTTTAACAACACTTAATAAACACTTAATAGACTCGACCAAATAAGTCCATATATCTGTTCCTCTGGTACTCTCCCACACTCCCAGGCAGTGAACCTCTAAAGCTTCTGTAGTTCTTTCATTGCGCATGTCCCACCTTTGCATCATTAAACCCCATAAATTCTCTATGGGATTTAAGTCCGGAGATTTTGCTGGCCAACAAATAACTTGGATATCTGGGTGCTGGCTAAACCAATTATACATAACGGCAGCTCGATGCACTGGACAAATGCAAAACGAGGAACTTCACTAGCAGGATAAACAGTTAAACATTTCGCACCGTCGTCGGTAGCATGCTTTCCTGTAGCATATCAACATAATTAGCGGCAGTTGCACGCCCTGTTTCTTGTGCTACTAATTCGCCTGGACCAGCGGCAGAACCATTTTCTTCATATTGTTACACCATCATCCTCCGCTGTGAATCATTAATAAGACGAGTCGAGTTTTTACGCTACCTTCCTCTTCAAAACGTGTAACCCAACGTTTAACAGTCTTCCACTAAAACAAAGTAGCATTATTAATAAAAAAGTTTATACTAATCGGTTCACAGCTACCAACATACTATGAGTCAAAGTTTTTAATATTTAAAATACAATTGTAATGAAATAAAACTATACTTACGGCCAGACCAGTCTGATTAGCAATTTGAGTTAAATTAAATCCAATATCATGCAGCGCCACAGATAATTGCAGCGCAACAATACGCTGCTTATCCTGCAAACTGATAATAGTATGCATTTTGAAGAAATAAACACTGAAGTTTAATAAAAAAACTTAGGTTAAAAAAAAACACTTAGCACACGCACTATCTCGCAAACGATCTAGCAACAACTAAAATGTAATTCAAAATTTACTAAATTTTGCTTCATTTGATAAAATAAAAACTACAACGAAGATATCGGGATTCGATCCATTGTCTCCACAATAACGGTCAAGAATTTGCTTGGCCGCGCTACTGACCAAGCTACCGAAGCTTATGATTCATGTAGTGAAATAGTCAATACTACTCAGCCTATTATACAATGGTAGTTCGTCAAATAATAGTATGTTATACGTCATTTGTGTCATTGTGTGAGTGTCGCCGCGGGTGCGAGCGACTTGTTTTCTGAGGTTTGTGTTAACTATGACTCCACTTTTGAATGCGACCGTACATAAATCACGCCTGTATCCCTTACGGGGTAGGCAGAGCATTAACGGCCGTAAAACGGATATTAACACCACTTCTGACAAAAGTTTGAGGGCCAATTAGATAACTGTGTATCATTATAGTGACAGGTTGTCAGCCCATCGCCTAAAATTGTAATACACACCCTCAAGTCCCTCAGTCGCCTCTAACGACACCCTTAGGGACAACATAGTGGCGGATATTTTATCTCGCTATCCCCCTCAAAGTGAATTATTACGAGAGGAAAAGATACAGTTACCTGAAATTAGATACATGGAAACAAAGGTCAATAAAGATTTATTAATGAAGCTTCAGGATATCTCAAAATTACAAAAGGAGGATAAAGGTATCAGTGAACTGCGTACAAAGATAAGCAAAGAAGAAAAGGCAGGAAAAGAGGATGATAAAGCAAAAAGAGAGTTAGTGGTGTCTGATGATATCTTATATTTTGTTCCACCAGGGACTAGTATAAAATTAGTATATTTGCCTGAAGTACTGAGATAGGAAATAGTAATTCAAATCCAATCCAAGGGGCTCATAAGGTCATTAAATACATCAAGGATAGATTTTACTGGAGAGGAATAACTAGAATGGTAAAAACCCTGGTTAGGAGTTGTCACGATTGTCAAATTACAAAAAGCAATAATATAAAATACTTTGGGCCCTGTCAATCTACTGTAACAAAAAATATTGGGGACGTGGTGATGGTTGATCTGTATGGACCTCTACCATCTGGAGAGTTTGGAATGAATTATATCCTTATGATACAAGACTCTTTCAGTAAATTTGTGAAGCTGTATACATTAAGGAAGGCCCAAGCAGTTGTAGGAAGACCGAAAAGTTTTTGAATTAATTAAACCAAAGGTAGTTTTGTCGGACAACGGTTCACAATTTGCGAACAAACTGTGGAAAGAAACAATGGCATCAGAGGGGATTAGGGTTACGTATAGTACTGTACGCAATCCCCGCCCAAATGGGACTGAGAGGGTTAATAAAGAACTTGGAAGGCTGTTCAGGACATATTGTAGACAAAGTCATAAAAGTTGGGTATCGGTCTTGCCAAGGATCGAAGAACTTTATAATCATACATTTCATGAATCTACAGGTTTTACGCCTTGTGAATTAATGTATGGTGAAAGAACACAGCTGTCATTTGACTCTATAGTAACGAAAAGAAGTGGAGTGTCTGACATAGAAGAAGTAAGAATAAAAGCTAGGGAAAATCTAACAAAAGCAAGTGAAAATCGCCAAGAGAAGTTTAATCAAAGGTATCGGTTGATTCAATATGAGATTGGGGATTTAGTAAAAATTAAGCGACTAAATAAATCTGATGCGCAACAGAAAATAACGAAAAAATTTGAGCCTTTATATGAGGGACCTTATCTTATAGCCTCTAATCCATTTAAAAATGTCTACGTGCTAGTAGACCCAAAAACAGGCAAAATCAGGGGTAAATTCAATACAATACATCTTTCTAGGTATTACGTGCATAATAAATAAATAATTAAAGGATACCAATGGTTGGGGTTGGTTTGGGGAAGGACTAGTAATAAGAAGATTAATTTAGTTATTTAAGTTCTGGTTTAGTATAGGATAAAGTTTATATTAATTCATTTTTTTGTTGGTGCAGGTTTAGTTATATAAAATTAGTTAGGTATAAGCTAGGTTAATTTATAATTTTTCCTTTTAGGATAAGTTTTAATTGTGTAAGGTTAAATTGGGATGGAATTGGTTATATTAATTACTACGACGAGATCCGCTATCCTGCTTCACCGTTTCCACTTCGCTCTGTCCTGGACATTTTCTTCCGCCAATTTGCAGCAAGCTTTATCCTATTTCATTACACTCAACCATCGGAGCGGTTTAGTTAGCTAATTTAACATACTTCTTTCAAAATGTATAAATAGAAAGGGAAAGATGATGTATAGATAATCAGAATATTAATCAAAAGAAAGTCATGTATATTTTATTTAAGATTTATCAAATGTTTGGCTTGTCTCAAGCAACTAATTAAGTTTGTTGTGACAAAGGTGATAAAAGAAAGCTAATAGGTTGTTTTACTAGCGGTTTGTAAGTTAGTTGATACTTAATTAACTATGATAATTGATAAACATTCTATTGCAAGGCAATTAGTTCGAAAATTTGGTAAAGATTAAAATTCTATTGTCATCGATTTATAAAGCACAAAGAATTAATTGTGGATCTGTATCAATAAATGATTTTTGAACTATTTATAGAAATAGTTATTTAGCAAAATTTAGAAATAGCCATAAGTTATTGTAAAAAAAAAAGGAAAATAGACAAAACATTGGAAACAATAAAATTTTATTATGAGTTTTGTTTAGAGTCCAAGTGCGGTTAGGGGGAAGCTTTTTTTGAGTTTAATAACATTTTGTTTGTTTTCTTTCGAAAAAAAATAGAAAACTTATTACATTTTTATTCTGGTAGACAAAACTTATGCGTTTAGCACATGAAACTTACAAAAGTATTGAAACTAAGCTCAAAATTAAGGGGAGTGTTGGCGGCTTCCTTTAGATTTAAGATAGATTAAGTAAATAAAGAAATAAAACATAATAAAATAGTTTTTTCCCTTATTACAAGTGATTTCTCGTGTGTTACTGAATACTGTGATGTTTTAAGGTATGGTTTTTGAAGGTAAGAAAAAGGTGTTGTTGACAATAGTGGTAAAATCGATAAGATGGTAATTTTGGTATGGTAAATAGTAAGTTTGCCAGGTAACAGAAGGTACATATGGTAAGGATTCATTCTTTTTATCCCTAATAGGTTTAAGCTGAGATAATAAAAACAAGCAGAAACAGAAACGGAATACAATTTATAATAAAGAAAAGCAAAGTAAACATGAATAAAATTTAATTAGGTACAATAATTACAGTAATAATAAAAAAAAAAAGGTTTGGTCAAAGTCAGGGAAAGGAAAGTTAAGTCAAAAGTCAGTAAGGTTGGGTAAAGGTCTGTTCGAGTTGCAGTAGGTAAGTCATGATGTAAGAACTACTATAGTGTTGCCTTTATCTGCCTTCGTGACTATAAGATTGTTACTATTAATCTTGCGTTTCAATGATTTCACTGTTCTTATCTCAGGTCCGACGGTGTTATTCAGATTCTGCTTCTTTAGTTCATTAGCAACAATTCCTTTCACCAAGCTATCTTTACCATTAATCATGCATGCTAGCTCTGTATCTACACCTAATTCCTCAACAGTTTGTTGGGTCAGCCTAGGAGTCATGTTGTACTTCAGACCTTTAAGTTTACTGTACGTCGGACCAATATCTGAAAAGATATCAAGAATTTTGAGGAACAACGATGTTCATGTGGCGTTTAGGACTAACAACACCATTCGTCGGGCGGTTTGCAACGGCAAAGAAAAGACTGAGGTTGGTAAGAAGTCGGGCGTATACAAACTTGCATGCGATGTGTGTAATGGGGTTTACGTAGGTCAAACTGGTCGAAGCTTTAATATACGTTATAAAGAACACACTTCTGCGTATAGGAATGGACGTCCAGAAAGATCGCATTTCGCAAAACATTTGCTAGATTCTGGGCATAGTTTAACAGACAGCCATTCCTATAAAGTTTTACATACTTGTAATAAAGGCCAAAGGCTGAACGTGTTGGAACAATTAGAAATTATACGTCACGGGTGTACTGGAACTATCTTCAACGAGCAGGTAAATGTTTCCTCTTCTCCGTTACTGCGTATTTTTCAAAATAACCAATCGCAGAGAGCCACCTGACCAATCTGCACTCTGATTGGTTCTCGTACATTGCGTCACCCAAAGGCGGGGAGGAAGCATTTATAAGCTCGAGCCGACAACGACGGTTACTCAATCAGTGCTCGGAACTCGACTGTCGAACATCTCCTGATGATGCTCCGTGGAGGGGCGAAACACGTGTAGAGTGTAAAACGGTGGAAGTAGTGCGAGTAAAGTGCATCGCTTGTGCATTTGCATTAACTTGCGGTCGTACGCGTGGTGCATTCAACTAGCTGCATTACTAGCCATCATAAGTGCGGAAGAAGCTAAATACCTTGCTATCTAATTCAATCAAGATGGACTTCCGCAAAGTAACGCCTGATACAATTACTTACTTTAAAAATCTTTTTTTTAGTTTGGTTATCTAACATGTAACTTCAGGTTCTTACCTCTTATTCTTACTTACTATTGAATTGGTCATCAGAAAAACAGTTCCTTTTGTTTTTCTTTCATCAAAAAGATGCTTATAAACAAGTACTTATTAAACTTACCCATATTCAACTTTGATAGAGTAGGTATAACTGTAACTTTCAATAGCAACAAACTAAACAAGCAAATAAAATACCAAACATTTATTATTCACCAGTACAATTTACTTATATCCAAAAAATTGAGATGATAACTTAATTACCAGTTTTAGATGTATTTGAACCTGAAATATTAAGTTAATACTTGCAATTTTTGGTGAAAGTCCATGTTTTATTAATTTCGACAAAAACAAATAAAAAATATCCTGGACAACTCACACATTGCCATCTATCCCCGAACTAAACAAAGCTTGTACTATGGGAACTAGATAGCTGATATTAATACATATGCACTTTTTTTGTTAATAAATACATATTATACATAGTTATACAAACACAAATATCTGAAAATGACGTAACAAATATTTGTATCTTGTGGGGATCGAACCCACATCCATTGGCATAGCAGGTACTGTCCCAGGTCCCAGTGCCATCAGCCCAGTCGCAAACAAATGTACTTGTTTCACATATTTATTGCCGGTTAACCCAACTGGTTTAAGAACATCACATCTTCAAAATTATTATTATTTTAATTACCTATTTGTTGTACCTGTCTGATAAATGGTATATTTACTTTAAATATTTCTTTCTTAATATTTACTACAGTCAAATTAATACACAAACAGAAATATACTTCACAAATTTATTATGATCAACACATAAATAATAATCCACTGAACATAATATTTGATGAAGTTATTTTAAAATACAAAGCATCACAGTCCCTGTCCTTGGGATTCCATAAATTAAAATCACATGTCCATCCTCAACCAAAATTATTTATTATCTTCGTCCATCTCAATCATCTCGACATAACCTGGTCAGAATATATTCTTCGCCTAAAAGCACACCATAATCAGCTCAAGTCCAAGACCAAATCTTTGTTCTGGTGTAGGTACCAGAAACACAAACGAAGATAAACATAATTTGACCACCTGCATTCTTTTCTTGACTGAAGTGGCACTGTAGTCTGGTCACATCTGGTCATAGAACCAGCAGACGGAGTAAGACTCGTGGTGGACCGATGACGGCTGGTAGCTACTTGATCACAGGAACGGGAAATCCTGTAATCCTTATAACGTACTCTGAGGGAGGCCTATGTCCAGCTGTGGACTGGTATAGGCTACTGTGATGTGTGATGAAAACATTCATTTCTTGTATATCATAGATTAGTATTTACATTTCATTACGCCATTACTTGACGGGAACCATCACTGGCTCACTGCAGGACATTGATTTAGTACGACACGATTATGCTTGACAGTGTTTTGTATAGCATGATTGTGTACGACAAAGTCACTCGATCGTCGTTGTCGTCGTCCTCAATAAAGCTGGAAACATACTGACGCGTCAATTGGCCGTGGCCCTGGACAGTGTGCACGGTGTGTCTGCGGACGGTTTTTTTATCTGTGGACGTTTTGAAATATCCGGCTGACTTGATCGCTCTCGGGTAGGTCCGAAGGTTCAAGTTCACGTCCGCGACTTATAACAGATAGTTTGCACAGCTTCATATAAATGTACTGCTCAAATTCAATTTAGTCACGTCTTTCAGTCGCAACTGATTGACATGTCGGATAGTAAGTTTCCAGCTTAACTGGCGCACCATGAGCGAATGACTGGCCAATCGTTTTTGACCGCCTATTTGTTGTTATAGAAACTAAGGGCACTTGTACATACATGACTAAGTTAGGTGAGCCGAGACATGAATAAGAATTGGTGACAGTAGGTTAGGGTGCGGCGGGGTGGCCCTTGGGCCACCCTAAGCCGCGAACATGTAAGAGCATGTACTCCTCTCCCTCCAAAACCACTTCCTCTCCTAAAAACTAATGTTTATATACGAATTTTAAACATAGGCGTAACATGACCTCTATAATAAGAAAAGAAAAAGGGGTAGTGTCCTAATCTCCCCTATTGAGAGATGAGTCCCCGGGGGTGTTATTTCGGTTAGGTACTGTAAAATCAACGATTAAGTCGCATCACAACTAGCAATTTTGAAAATGAATCACATATTAATTTTCGATAGATGTGTCTTGCATTTCGCCCCCGTAAATTATTGTTACAGGGGCGCGTTTCGTAGCTCTTTTATGCTAAAAAAGTCTTTCGTCGTCGCTGAACGGTATGTTTATGGACGACGAAAGACTTTTTTAGTATAAAAGAGCTACGAAAGATGGTGCATTGAACGCGCCCCAGGTTTGTTATTGGCGACTTTGATACCATTTCTAACGCATAAAGTGTACATTCTGGTGTCAGCCATTGTTATGCTGTGCAAAACAATATCGAGCGTAAATTGAACTCGTTGAAATGTCATGTTAGGATGCGTTCAGAAATTATTTGCAAAAAATGAAATATCCATAAGTTTCAATTCACAAATTGTTTCTCATCACAATTTTTTTTTATAGTTGAATAGGAAATTTTCTAGGGATTCTCGAGTGTCATGTAGAGAGCGCTGAGCTTAATTGAAATAACGTTTCTTTACACAAAAACTGTACGACTTTATAAATTATTCTTTATTTTGTGTTTATTGAATTGTTCTAAATTTATTATTGGTAATTTGTTCACGAATGACTCTCAATATAATAGCAAGGCGATAAGTTTATTTTGTAGTAAATCAAATTATCATAATTAATTTGTAACGGACACAACGTGAAACGGAACCTGTGATAAAGCCAGCCATATTGAAACGTCAAAATTTCATTTCAGTTTAGCACAGTGCCCTCTGGTTTGACATTCAGAACCATCAACAGAACTGTCAACAGAAAAACTCCCATTGAGGCATGTTTTATGTTTAATTGAAAATATACAAACCTTTGAAATAACTTTTTCAATAATTACAGAAATTATCGCAGAAAGGAGGAGGCCGCCCGCCAAAAACCAAACGCGGACGCAAGGCCCAGTCTTCGGAGACCACTGATGATGCTGTTGTGGTAGTAAGAGTATACTTAAAATTTTCATTCGATACTATGCGACGTAGCTTTTCAATTTCCCGTGAAAAGAAAATATTAAACCACAGTAATAATATAATAACATTTTGTATGATCACTGTACAATTATGTAAAGTAGGTATTACTATAGTCAGTAATTTAAGGTACTCATCTTTTTGTAAACAAATAAAAACTGGTGTTTTATTTCAAGTTATTAAGTATTACAGAGTTAAATATATTGCGAACAAAACAATCTTATTTCTAATGGGAGTTTTTCTATGACAGTTCTACTCATAGTTCTGAAGTTTAAACCAGAGGGCGCTATGCTAAATTTTTTACGTTTCAATCTGGCTGGCGGCAGCCATAGTTTTGTCACAGGTTCCGTTTCACGTTTTGTTCGTTACTAATTAAGTCTGTTAATTTGATTTGGTACAAAATAAATATGTCGTCTTGCTATTATATTGAGTGACTTTCATGCTAACGAGCAATTATTCAACAAGAAACTAAAATCAATTGACAAAAAAAAACCGGTACAGATTTTAGTGTAAAGAAACGTTATTTCAATTAAGCTCGGCGTCCTTTTCATGACACTCGAGAGTCCCTAGATAATTTCCCATTTAAAAACACTTAAATAGCACTGCAGTAGGTAGTTGTTATTTATAATGCTGTAAATACAATCAAAATAATAAGAAACAAAATATATTTTTTCATGATCCTGAAAGTTCTATGGTCGCCTCTTATGACACCTATAAGGAATAAATGGAGTGGTGCTATTTTAAACCTAAATCACACGACAGTAAAAATATTTTACTAATAAATAACAATAATTATTTATTAGTAAAATAATTATTGTACTAATAAATAATTTTTACTAAACAGATGCCAGGAGCAGCAAAGAAGATGAAGATGGAAGAGGAAACTGACGTTGTCGTTGCAGTGAGTATAGCTTCTTTGGTTCTTTTACCTATATGAGCAAGCAATATTTTCCTATAATATACAGCTGCAGTTTAAAGATGAACATTGAACTAATATACATTGAACGTACTAGAACAGACGGAGCATACAAAACTAAAGTTGAAAACTAAAGCAAACACGGTAACACCGAGGACAGTTATGAATCAAAGGTGCAACATTACCCTCATAGATGCGACACTTTGTAATTTAAATTTTGCCTGGTTATCAAGTTACTCATCGGTGAAAAGTTATTCCATTGCTCTTTGCTAGATTACTTGAATTATTTGTGCAATATCGTAACACGCACGTCGGCCTTATTAAACGAAATTTTGTGAGTTTATGTTTTAAATCAAATTCGAAACAAACAAAATTTTACCGCTTAAAAGCTAGCAAGCAACTAAGTGATGACTAAGTGTCACATGCATGGAACTCCTAGGTGGTGGGTGGTGTCTTCTCTTTACGTAGTAATAGATCTCAATGATGATGAACGCACCCTTAGTAGCGCCATACTTGCCGCACAGTTACTTCGCATCGAATCAGCATGTGTGACAATATTTAAATTTGTTTTAACGCTAACTACACACTTTTTAAGCTACTAATTAACAACGAGGTTAAAATTGATCAGAATTTAATGATTTGGTTCTGAATCAGCAACTTTTTTGCTAAACATTTTAAGATTAATCTATACCTGTCAAATTTATTAAAGAATATACTAACGGCTAGCCCAGCGGATTCACCCGCTGCTAACCAATTTCCCATGAGAAACAAACCTTTTCCCAACATAAATCATACATAAAAATCTACCTCTTGAATCACTCTATATTTTAAAAAAAAACCATCCAGATCCAATAGGTGGTTATGAAGATTTTAGCGTACATACAAAGAGACATAGGGACAGACGCGAGAAGCGACTTTATTCTAAAGAAAAGAATGAATATATTGTTGTAATGTTCCGGAACAAAACAGTATAGTTCCGGAACAAAACAGTACAATATCAATAAGTACCTACCTGATTATATTGTTCATTTATAACTTACTAACGGCCTGTCCACTGGTTTCACCCGCTGTTAACCGTTTTCCTGCGGGCATAAGCATCCAAATCTCAAATTGCAACATTGCACAAAAGCAACAATGATACGGGCAAACTGGAGCTAGATTATTACATATATCATATATCACGCCTATAATCCCTTGCGGGGTAGGCAGAGCGTAAACTGCCGCATAAAACGGACATTTACGCCACGTCTGACAAATATTTGAGGGTCATTCGGAAAATTGTGTATCGCTATAGTGACAGGTTGTCAGCCCATCGCCTAAAATTGCAATACACACCCTCAAGTCCCTAAGTCGCCTCTTACGACTCCCACGGGCAAGAAATGGGGTGATGCTATTCTTAGCCGGCAACACACGGCAATTTATTACAACATTTTATTACTGTAAAACAATAATTAACCAATAGCGAATCCACCAAGTAATTAAAGTTAACATTGCCGGTTAAAAGCACCTTCATACAAACAAAAACTTGTAATGCCTATAATTTTGACCTATGTGCGGCGTAGCCTAAAACGATTACGACAAAAAAACTTATACTTACTAGCGCTCTATTTATACAACCAAAAATTGCAAGAATTTTTTAAACCATATAAAGTTTTGAAGCAGGTAATACTAAGACTAAAATAAATCCTACAATAATCTGTATATAGTTATTATAGACAGTGTCAGTAGTTTTTTATACTTATGCAGGTTTCATATTTCGATATTTTTATCTTAAAAAAACGGTTTCATAAGCTTGTCTAGCCCTCGAAACATTCAAATTGTTTCATTTTAACTTTTATCATATAATTAACAAACAAAAACTTTTTTTTTAATTTCAGACCACCTTCAAAAAAGGAGCTGTAGGACGTCCTAAAAAGAATAAACGAGGGCGGAAGGGCCAAGAAACAATTGCTTCTAAACTACCGTTAGAAGCAACTGTCTCTTTGCTCGCCGGCGATACGGCTCTTAAAGTTGTAAGTTTCATTTTATACTCAGTCCTATCATCAAACCAAATTCTCAAGCCTAATCACAGTTATAGACATAAGTTTGTCAAGTCACTGTACATAAGTACCTACTTCTTAATTTATCCTCATAGATATAAACATCACAATAAAACAATTTTAGATGCCGGCTTAGAATAGCATCACCCTATTTCTTTCTCGTGGATATCGTAAGAGGCGATTAAGGGACTCAAGGGTTACTTGTGTTTTGCAATTTAAGCGGTGGACCGACAACCTACTACTATCTGCCTGCCCCGCAAGGGATATAGGCGTGATATATGTATAAATGTATTAGTGTCGTGCAACTCATCTCAAAAATATCTCATCAAAATTGGAATGATAAATAAATAAAAGCAAAATCTTTAATTTGCAGGTCCCAAATTTGGGGAATAACAACTGCTCATACGCGGATGTAAGTAATACATTTCAATGCATAAAAACTACCGCGGGCAGGAAAAAAAGGAGTGATATCACGGTGATACATATGTATGAGCAAACATTGATCCATTTCTTCATAAATAATATAAATCTTCTAGCTGTTACCCGCGGCGTTGCCCGTATAAATGGTGATAAAAACTGTCCAGTCTGTTAATCAATGTTACCTTCTATATGTGTGCCAAATTTCATTACAATCGGTTTAGTGGTTTTAGCGTAAAGAAGTAACAAAGATACAAAACTTTCACTTTTATAATATTAGTAGTAGGTTTACCCCTATCGACTCGGCGAAGAGACGGTGTTCATGTTACTTTCCTCAGGGTACATAAATATGTTAGTAAACAAAAAAAATATATTTTAATACTATGTCATCTGCTGATCATGAATTTGTATGGTATAAATTTTATCGAAAAAATAACTTGTTTTCCGGAATTGACTCCATAAGGAGAATTGATCAGTCAGAAAAAATAGTCTGAAGGTAATTCATTGAATTCTAATCTTGTTTTTAGGTTGCAAAGAGGAACCTCTCAAAACTATCGCTCTCACTATCGCCAACATTTACTGAGCACAGCGAATCTGATAGAGAGGTAAGTTTTATTCAATCAATCAATCAATATAATATAAGTATTTATTGGCAAACCGGTGTAGGTACTATGTTCAATTACTTTGATCTCATTATTTAAGGTAAAAAGCAATTTTGATTTATAAAATTCAATCAAAAGTAGCTAGCATTATACCAAAACCATAACAACAGATTACAAAACGTCAAATAAATGCCACGAAAAATGTAAAACAACTTCGCGCGTTAGAATATTTATCTTAAGTAAACGCAATAAGTCCATTCAGCGTTCCATTCTGTCTGCTAAAATATTACAGACACGTTCCGTTTTACAAAAGTTTTGACAGTTACATCTTTTTCTCCTCTCTTCTCCCGAGAGGAGAAAGTGTGATTTGTATGGATTATCCCTTCCCGTTGATTTGAAACGTGAACAATGATTCACGTTCCTCTTTATGTTTGAAAACGCTAAAGGGCACTTTCTACGTAGGTGTAGTATAAAATTATTGAAATAAAAAAATTGTCATTTTTACATTCTAGGTTCCTACAAAAAAGATACGGGATGAAAAAGAGCACCGACCAACAACACTTTACAACCAGGTGCTCCTGGCAAGTCAGGACATGACTAGCCAGGAATCCCAATTGTCTGGTGATAATGTTAGTAACCAACTACGTATTGTAAATAAATAAAAAATTGGGATGTTACAAAAAAGTCCATATATTTTTCTTCAAATAATAAGCTATGACTTTCAAAAACATACATTAAAATCTCTGTCGTGTGATGCCGGCTTATAATAGCATCACTCCATTTCTTCCCGCCTGTGTCGTTCGAGGCGGCTAAGGTCCTTATTGGTATCAAGTATCAATTTAAGGCGAGTGTAGCCGTCAACAACCTCGGCAGTGGCGCCACTTTACAATAAAAATATATTTATTTTATCTTTATACAAACAATCTATCAGAAAATCCGATGGCTATGTTTTTTTTAGTCTTATCCTTAATTCTGAAGTAAAATTATAACCAGTAAGCTCAATGAAATATTCGCTGCAATTAAAGTTAAGGAAAAAAGTAACTAAAAACTGCCACTTTTGGTATTAATTGCCATAACTTTAATTAATTTTACAGCGAATATTTCATTGAGTTTACAGGTTCTAATTTTACTTAAAGATAATACTAAAAACTTGGGCAACGGATATTCTGATAAATTGTTTGTATAAAGCGAACATTTTTTTTGTGAAATGGCGCCACTGTCGTGGCCGTTCACGACTACGAGTGAGAGTGCCTTAAAACAACAAGCTAACAACCTATTTTTATAATGATAAACGTTTCTGAAACGGGCCTAATATGTTGTTCAGATGTGGCGATGACGTGCGTGACAACGACTTATTTTTACGTCCGTTAAGGCTCTGCCTACCTCGTAAAGGATAAAAGCTGTATATGTGTTCATTAATGGCAAATCTCCTGATTTTATCTGATAGTCTAGGGAAGGATTACAAAGTTGATTTCTGAGAGTTTGTATGTAGGTACGAAACTGTTTCTAATTATTTGTTTTCTTTCAGGTTAAAGATCAACCTATTAACATCAAGCAGATGAATGTTTGGGAAGGGGAAACCATTCTACTGTCCAAGATAGATCCCCTCAATCTTTAACATTATCAACAGAAACGACTCCAGACAATGTTGTTAAGGTAACATTAAGTTACGTTTTAATCTTGTAAATGAATTTACTTATAATGCAAATTACAACCTGTCACTATGGCGATACACAATTTTCTGAATGACCCTCAAATGAAACGGCTCGGCTACTCCTCGTGTGATATACCTACAGAGACTAGCATTGTAATTAAAATCAAGTCATATTACGTTCATAAATTGAATTTGACTTTGTATTGGACCTAGCAATCGCCAATGCGGATGTTTGGAAAAGTGTATGACTGAGTTTTTTTCTACAGTGTTAACAACATAATGTATGCGTTTGAGTATAAATAGGCATTAGAATGCTCGTGTAAAACTATTATCACACTCGGCTACACCTCGTGTGATATGCAGAGGGACATGTGACATGCATTCTTATTCCCCCATTATATGACAGTTACGTGAACTACTATTCTACTATTACTGTCATTAAAAAACTAACTGGTAACTTTCAATAGTTTCAGATACCAGGCGCGAGCAGCAATGCCGGTACAAGCAGAGATACAAGTGCAGCTACAATGACAGCTATGAGCCCATCAAAGAGCAGCACTACACCACACACTGCTACAGATAAGTACACAAACTTTAACTGCATAGCAAGTGGGAGTATTAACCAAAACGATCTTCCCACCGGTGGTGGCTTGCAATGCGTCGTTATGTCCTCATCGGCGTTTAGTTACGCTGCTATGAAAACTAATATTTCCAATTCGTGGTCATCCAAACATTTAACGATGGCGGATATCGACGAAATCTTGCAAGATGGTAATAATAATTATTTGAGTTTTCTTGGTGGCCAAAGTCCACGTACCATAGAACCGGAGGAGTTGCCACAGGTGTTGAAAGTTTGCAACCACTCCATCAAAGTAACAAGGCCTAACTGGGTTAAAAATGGCTTGAATCCTAAGCGATTGGATCAACTAAATGAATCCATACAAATATTATCCAACGAACTGTGTAAAATATTTTCAGAACCTGAATATAAAAGTTCTAAAAATGGTTTTTTGTTTACTGGAAACTTTTACACAGTTAGTTTTTGGAGAAAATATGAAACGTCAGAAAGTAATATTGCGGACGACCCAAAAAATGGTGTGTATTATTTATTTAATTCGCACGCCGTCGATGAACATTACAAAACAGACGGAATAACTGGAAATTTAGGTGCTAAATTATTCAAGATAATTGGTACACAAACTTAAGCTTCTCTTTTAATAAACACAGCACCGAGTTTTGGAAATGAATACAGCATACACCATGTAAAACTAATTGACTGACAAATCATAGAGTTGAGTTCCAACATTAATGAGAGTGAAGCTAGACATAGTCTCCAAAATGACAAAAGCACCTGTATAGGTGAAATAAAAAAAGCCGGTCGTTCCAAAAAAGTAAAGAGGGGAAAACAAAAACAAAACAAAACCGACACCTGTATCGATGAAACATTGTCAGACGATTCCTCTCAGATGAATACATCTATAGATACATTCATCCATAACACAACTGATTATATCAACCTAAGCAACACCCGATCAATTGAAAATATTGAAATAGACGCTTCATCAGTAACTGCTACTAAACGCGGACGCCCTAAAAAACAAACTAGAGGCCAAGATAAACAAAAAGAAAACGCAAATTTAGATGCGTCTTCAAAATACAACAAAAATAACCCTGAGGTACATCAGGTAGCAGTTCGCCGCTACACCGATAGCAACCCAGTGGTCCATCAGGAAACGGCTCGCCGCTACTCTGAACGTCACCCAAAGGTGAACCTGATAGCGGTTCGCCGTTACACTGAAAATAACCCCAGAGTGAATCAGGAAGCGGTTCGCCGCCATGCTGAAAGAAACCCTGAAATCCAAGAGAATACACCACAATATTGTACACCGCCTGCTGCACTGTGTGCTCGCGTATTCCAATTAAAACTGAATGAATTATTAAAAGATTTACGCAGCGGATGCTGGTTCGGCAAACTCATGTACATATTTTATGTCATCGAGTTTCAAAAACGAGGCCTACCTCACGCACATATATGTTTCAAAGTAGAACATGACCTGGCTACATCCAATTTAGAAATAGATAAGTTTATCCGAGGATCTATTCCACAAGAAAGTGAAGCTGGGGGAAGACTGCGAGCCATTGTGCTCAAGCACATGATTCACGGTCCATGCGGTCCCAATCACCGAACCGATCTGCCATGTTGGGATGCAGAAAAATTGAGGTGCAACAAGCGATTCCCTAAACCCGCTACCGAAGTTACTCATATTGATGATCGTGGCTTTGTTCACCTAAAGAGAAATGAATTGAATACGGGTACCATCCGTTATCGTTCGCATGAAATAACTGTGAACGATCGATGGGTAGTGCCATACAACGCAGCACTTCTTTTAAAGTACGACTGTCACATCAATTTGGACGTTGCTGCTACACGGAAGGTAATCAAATACCTATTCAAGTATATGACTAAAGGTCCTGACGAAGCGAGTGTAGCAATTGTTCCTGACGAACATCGCAATGACGAAATAGAACAGTATGTCGTAAAGCGATACATAGGAGCTTGCGACGCGGCGTGGAGAATGTTTGAATTCGACACAACAGCCCGTGAGCCGACTGTAAAACAACTGGCAGTTCATCTTGAAGGACAACAGTCCGTTTTCTTTAAACCAGGAAAGATCCAGTTCCGATTTAATAAAATACTTTAATCGCCCTTGCGGTGCTGAGTTTGACGTTCTGACATATCAGGACTTTTATGAGAATTACATCATATATTCGAAAAAACCAAATTCCAAAAATGTGCCAGTTTATCCTATTTGCAACGGCAAATTCTTTGTCAAAAAAAGGGAACGCGGCGAAATGGTTGCACGTTTGTTTTGGGTTACTCCAAACAGAGGTGAACAATTTTATTTACGAATGCTTTTAAGCGTTCGCCCTTGCCGGAGTTATAGTGATTTAATCGCACTAGGTGGTCCAAATTGTACCACATTCCAAGATGCGGCTCGAACGATTGGCATCGCCAACGACGAACGAGAATACGAGCTATGTCTGCAGGAAGCTGCCGCATTCTACACTGGTAGAAGATTGCGACACTTTTTCGTGTTGCTCATCACCAATGGTGCGCCTGCGCTTATCTTTTGGGAACAATTTAAACAAGCGTTGAGCGAAGACATTTTAGAACGGCTTTCGGACCAAGATCCACAACGTGCGTATGATACTGCGCTTATTGAAATAGGCAGACTCTTACGCAAATACGGTAGCCGCCTCCAAGACCACGGCCTTCCTGTTGTTGAAGACTCTACTACAGAATTGAGTAGAGAACGTTCAGAACATGATAGCAACCAATTGAGTCAATTCGTGGAACATTGGGTTCCATTATTATCACAAGGGCAAAAGCAAGTGTTTGATTACGTCTGCACTTTGCTGAACAGCAACGATTCTAACGATTCACACAAAGCTCTGTTCTTAGACGGTCCGGCAGGAACAGGCAAGACATTATTGCTCAATTTGCTTGTTGCCTATGTCCGCGGTGTGTTGAAAGGCGTAGCCATATGCACTGCGAGTTCCGGGATCGCAGCGCAGAATTATGAAGGCGGCTGTACTGCTCACAGCATGTTCCGCTTGCCTTTAGATTTTGTAGACGATCAGGGTTATTGGGGTTTGACCAACGGATCAGAACGCGCCGAGCTCATACGTGCATCATCGTTAATTATATACGATGAAGCTCCGATGGCGCATAAATACCTCATACACATTCTTGATAGATCTCTACAAGACTTGATGGGATCATCTCTGCTGTTTGGTGGAAAATTGATAATATTAGCTGGTGACTTTCGGCAAATTCCTCCAGTGGTTACGACAGCTAGATGCCCTAACGATGTATTCGTAGCTTCTCTTCGCAGTTCTCCAATTTGGGACAGTCTCAAAAAGTTTTCCTTGACTGAAGCCCAAAGAACAAGAGAGGACGAAGGTTACTCTGAATTCCTTTTAAACTTGGGATCTGGAGTCTGCGAAAATCTCACCTTAGGCACGGGGCAAAATCAAGTCACTCTTATAAGTCTTCGCGACGTAAGTTTTGTGACAGAGTTGACAGACTTGATATCGTTCGTCTTTCCTGATGATATTTTACAAGACCCCGATACTTGTGCGAAAAGAGCAATTTTAACTACGCACAATATCAACATGAGACAAATAAACCATCTCATTCTTGAAAAAATGCAAGGAGAAGTTATACACTGTTACAGTGTGGACTCTGTAGATCCTGAGCATGCTGACGACTTCCACTTGAGTGTAGATACACTACACCGAGTTGAAGCCAAGGGCGTTCCTGATCACGACCTTAAAATTAAAAAAGGATGCGTGTGTATTATAATACGCAATCTAAGTTTTGTCGACAGACTTGTTAACGGAACAAAAGTTATCGTTGAGGATGTGTCACCAAGACTCATAACAGTTCGAAAACCGAATGAATCGGAAACTTATTTGATTCCACGAATCACTTTCAAGTGCCCGATCGAACCAGGAAGCCCTATTGAAATGAATCGGCGGCAATTCCCGATAAGCCTCTGTTTCTCTATAAGCTTCCACAAGAGTCAAGGTCAGACTCTTGAGTCGCGAGTGGGAGTTGACCTTCGAGCTGATTGCTTCTCACACGGGCAATTATATGTCGGCCTAGGCCGTGTGAGAAACAAAGAGAACATTAAAGTACTCGTTAGAAGAGAACGCGTTATGAACGGCGTGCCTTTAGCAAATAATGTTATTATCAGAAACTTGATTGAGTAGTAGGCAATCAATAACTGATAATAATATTATTTGTCCCCCTCTTCTCACGCACAATTGCGTCATTCAAAGTGGAATTTTTGAGAGCTGGTATAAAGTATGACAGTTTTGTTTAACTAACTTAATCGATGCTTTTTAAATCACCTGTTTCAGAAAACACTCTATAAGAGCGGGAGCTTCGATGTTGTACACCGCTCAATTCCATTCAGATAAGTAAAACTTTACATCTGATCTTTTCGAAGGGATAAGACAAATACCTACGCACTGATTGGTCATGTTATCTATCAATCAAGTTTTGATATTGACATTTTATTGCCGCCTGTTACTAACTGTAACATTCATCATTAAAATATTTATAAAACAGTTGGTAATACAACTTCCAAATCCACTTTCAATATTATTAATTAATAACAAAAACTTGATCTAAAGTATGATTGCCGGATGTGTTCCTATCCTTCTGTATGTGATACAATACGAGATACACTCCCTAAGGCAAGCAAACAAAGACAAACACCTTCGGCCAACAGCAGCCAAGGTAGCTTCGACCAGGTAAGAAGTGTTTCAATTTAAATCCTAACAATGGAGACGGTTCACAAAAAGCTTTTCATCCTTTAAGATAATGACATGTTGATATAATATTGCACTACCAACTGAGTGTTCTTCACTTACACATTTATATAATTGGTCATAAAATATATTTTAAAGATAAATAATTTTATTAAAAATACATGTATGTGCATTAATATAAAAACAGTCGGCAAAATATTTTTGATAAACTTGATTTCATTAACCAGCTAACCCAGTATCATAAATCAATGTTACATATGTTTGCTGTTATGTGTTCTTATCCAGCTGTATGCGATGCAATGAGAGAAACACTCCCTAGGCAAGCAAACACCCTCGGCCAACAGCAGCCAGGGTTGCTCTGACCAGGCAAGCAGTGTTCCCATATAATTCCTTACTAATGGAGACGAATCACAATCAGCTCTCATTTAACGACATCTAAATGTAAATTTATTATCAAATGCAATACTTTTGTTGATTGTCACATAACTTTAAAACTTACTTATCTAAGAATGAATGAAATTTAGTGTCTCACTATCTATTACATATTTTATCTATTTATATATTTTATGATTATGATACCTATCTTATAAAAAAATAAAATGTATGTGCATTACTATGAAAACAGTCGGCAAAATATTTTTTTACAAACTTTTTTGCATTAACCAGCTAACCCAGTATCATAAATTAATGTTACATATGTTTGCTGTTATGTGTTCTTATGCAGCTGTATGCGATGCAATGAGAGAAACACTCCCTAGGCAAGCAAACACCCTCGGCCAACAGCAGCCAGGGTTGCTCTGACCAGGCAAGCAGTGTTCCCATATAACTCCTTACTAATGGAGACAGATCACAATCAGCTCTCATATATAACGACATCTTAATTTAAATTTATCATCAAATGCAATACTTTTGTCGATTGTCACATAAAATAAGTACCTACTTACTTATTATCTACATAAAATCCTAAAAATATATTAAAAAATTAATAATTTTATTATCATCTTTATTGCATTAATAACATATATGTATATTTTTAGTATGAAAACAATCACCAAAATAATTTTTACAAACTTGATTTCATTAACCAGCTAACCCAGTATCATAAATCAATGTTACATATGTTTGCTGTCATGTGTTCTTATCCAGCTGTATGCGATGCAATGAGAGAAACACTCCCTAGGCAAGCAAACACCCTCGGCCAACAGCAGCCAGGATTGCTCTGACCAGGCAAGCAGTGTTCCCATATAATTCCTTACTAATGGAGACGGATCACAATCAGCTCTCATTTAACGACATCTAAATGTAATTTTTTTATCAAATGCAATACTTTTGTTGATAGTCACATAACATTAAAACTTACGTATCTCAAAATAAATAAAATTTAGTGTCTCACTATCTTTTACATATATTTTATCTATTTATGTATTTTATGATTACCTATGACATCTTATTTTTAACTTAACGAATATAATATTGCACTACCAACTGAATGTTCTTCACTTATTTTATTAAAAATTCATGTATGTGCATTACTATGAAAACAGTCAGCAAAATATTTTTTTACAAACTTGTTTGCATTAACCAGCTAACCCAGTATCATAAATCAATGTTACATATGTTTGCTGTAATGTGTTCTTATCCAGCTGTATGCGATGCAATGAGAGAAACACTCCCTAGGCAAGCAAACACCCTCGGCCAACAGCAGCCAGGGTTGTTCTGACCAGGCAAGCAGTGTTCCCATATAATTCCTTACTAATGGAGACGGATCAGAATCAGCTCTCATTTAACGACATCTAAATGTAAATTTATTATCAAATGCAATACTTTTGTTGATTGTCACATAACTTTAAAACTTACTTATCTAAGAATAAATGAAATTTAGTGTCCCACTTTATCCATTATATATTTTATCTATTTATATATTTTATGATTATGATATCTTATAAAAAAATTAGATGTATGTGCATTACTATGAAAACATTCGCCAAAATATTTTTTTACAAACTTGATGCATTAACCAGCTAACCCAGTATCATAAACCAATGTTACATATGTTTGCTGTTATGTGTTCTTATCCAGCTGTATGCGATGCAATGAGAGAAACACTCCCTAGGCAAGCAAACACCCTCGGCCAACAGCAGCCAGGGTTGCTCTGACCAGGCAAGCAGTGTTCCCATATAACTCCTTACTAATGGAGACAGATCACAATCAGCTCTCATATATAACGACATCTTAATTTAAATTTATGATCAAATGCAATACTTTTGTCGATTGCCACATAACATAAGTACCTACTTACTTATTATCTACATAAAATCCTAAAAATATATTAAAAAATTAATAATTTTATTATCATCTTTATTGCATTAATAACATGTATGTACATTTTTATTATGAAAACTATCACCAAAATATTTTTTACAAACTTGATTTCATTAACCAGCTAACCCAGTATCATAAATCAATGTTACATATGTTTGCTGTCATGTGTTCTTATCCAGCTGTATGCGATGCAATGAGAGAAACACTCCCTAGGCAAGCAAACACCCTCGGCCAACAGCAGCCAGGGTTGCTCTGACCAGGCAAGCAGTGTTCCCATATAACTCCTTACTAATGGAGACAGATCACAATCAGCTCTCATATATAACGACATCTTAATTTAAATTTATCATCAAATGCAATACTTTTGTCGATTGTCACATAAAATAAGTACCTACTTACTTATTATCTACATAAAATCCTAAAAATATATTAAAAAATTAATAATTTTATTATCATCTTTATTGCATTAATAACATATATGTATATTTTTAGTATGAAAACAATCACCAAAATAATTTTTACAAACTTGATTTCATTAACCAGCTAACCCAGTATCATAAATCAATGTTACATATGTTTGCTGTCATGTGTTCTTATCCAGCTGTATGCGATGCAATGAGAGAAACACTCCCTAGGCAAGCAAACACCCTCGGCCAACAGCAGCCAGGATTGCTCTGACCAGGCAAGCAGTGTTCCCATATAATTCCTTACTAATGGAGACGGATCACAATCAGCTCTCATTTAACGACATCTAAATGTAATTTTTTTATCAAATGCAATACTTTTGTTGATAGTCACATAACATTAAAACTTACGTATCTCAAAATAAATAAAATTTAGTGTCTCACTATCTTTTACATATATTTTATCTATTTATGTATTTTATGATTACCTATGACATCTTATTTTTAACTTAACGAATATAATATTGCACTACCAACTGAATGTTCTTCACTTATTTTATTAAAAATTCATGTATGTGCATTACTATGAAAACAGTCAGCAAAATATTTTTTTACAAACTTGTTTGCATTAACCAGCTAACCCAGTATCATAAATCAATGTTACATATGTTTGCTGTAATGTGTTCTTATCCAGCTGTATGCGATGCAATGAGAGAAACACTCCCTAGGCAAGCAAACACCCTCGGCCAACAGCAGCCAGGGTTGTTCTGACCAGGCAAGCAGTGTTCCCATATAATTCCTTACTAATGGAGACGGATCAGAATCAGCTCTCATTTAACGACATCTAAATGTAAATTTATTATCAAATGCAATACTTTTGTTGATTTTCACATAACTTTAAAACTTACTTATCTAAGAATAAATGAAATTTAGTGTCCCACTTTATCCATTATATATTTTATCTATTTATATATTTTATGATTATGATATCTTATAAAAAAATTAGATGTATGTGCATTACTATGAAAACATTCGCCAAAATATTTTTTTACAAACTTGATGCATTAACCAGCTAACCCAGTATCATAAACCAATGTTACATATGTTTGCTGTTATGTGTTCTTATCCAGCTGTATGCGATGCAATGAGAGAAACACTCCCTAGGCAAGCAAACACCCTCGGCCAACAGCAGCCAGGGTTGCTCTGACCAGGCAAGCAGTGTTCCCATATAACTCCTTACTAATGGAGACAGATCACAATCAGCTCTCATATATAACGACATCTTAATTTAAATTTATGATCAAATGCAATACTTTTGTCGATTGCCACATAACATAAGTACCTACTTACTTATTATCTACATAAAATCCTAAAAATATATTAAAAAATTAATAATTTTATTATCATCTTTATTGCATTAATAACATGTATGTACATTTTTATTATGAAAACTATCACCAAAATATTTTTTACAAACTTGATTTCATTAACCAGCTAACCCAGTATCATAAATCAATGTTACATATGTTTGCTGTCATGTGTTCTTATCCAGCTGTATGCGATGCAATGAGAGAAACACTCCCTAGGCAAGCAAACACCCTCGGCCAACAGCAGCCAGGGTTGCTCTGACCAGGCAAGCAGTGTTCCCATATAATTCCTTACTAATGGAGACGGATCACAATCAGCTCTCATTTAACGACATTTTTTCTTTTTTTTTTTTATTATTTATTCAAAACATTAAAATTACAGAAAAGTCTTAAACTATAGCCAGTACCTCGCAAACCTCTGAGGGTTTATCTGTGTACTGACGAGTCTTATGTTAAGTGACATCATTATTCGTAAGGTAGTAAGTTTTCAACTTACCCCGGTATTTACAATTTTGTGTGTACATGTCCTGGAGGTCTAATGGTAATTCATTAAGGTAGGTAGGTATTACATAATCCAATTTCCTCGATCCGTATTTATTTACGACTTTGGGTAGAAGATAGGTATGAGTGTCAGATAAGGTCCTCAGACGTGAATTCCTTCGTTTTTCTTTTAGAATACCTTGTTGATTTACTTCAGTTAATATTGTAAATTTTATTTTATTCTGGATGCTCATCAACTGACAATGATTAAATAAGTTGTGGTAGTTATCTTTATATTTATTTTTAATATGTTTAGGGACTATTGTTTTTAATAACCGTATCTGAAGATCATAGATATCCTCTAAACAAGTCTTGTTTGTCCTTCCGTAACTGCTTAGACCGTAACCGATCACAGAATCAGCTAAGGCCAAGTATATAAGCCGAAGAGTTTTGTATGGTAGCTTATATTTTAAGATAGCTAATTTGCTCAAAACGGATCTTAATTTATTGCATACATGATCTTTATGCGGGCCCCAGCTGAGTCTGTCATCGATTACAAGACCAACATAAGTGTGCGTTCTAACTTGTTCTATAGGATCGCAAGAACATTGACTAGGTAGTACAGAGTGCAGACATAAGTGGTCATGGGCCACGATAATTGGTTTAGTTAATACTTTGTTATGCGATGAGTGAATATGTATATATTTAGTTTTTTGTGCATTTATCACTAGACCAACATCGTGTGCCCATTTACATAGAAGGTCAAAGTTTTGCTGCAGTAGGTCCTGCGCCTCAGTAATATTTTTATGAGCTACAAGCAAACAGGTGTCATCCGCGAATTGGTAAACGGAACCCCTGTCAATGATGTTAGACATGTCGTTCACGTATAATAAGTACTCAGTAGGTCCTATTATTGAACCTTGAGCCGTGCCTTGGGTAGTCAAGACGAGATCACTTGTCTTATCAGCTATTTTAACTGTAGTGTATCGACATTTATGATAATTTTTAAGTAATTCTAGCAAGGGTCCTTGTATACCACTTCGCGAAAGCTTGTTGAATAAGATATTATAATTTAAAACGTCAAATGCCTTGCTAAAATCGATGAATAGGACCAGCACGTGAAGTCTCTCATTTAGGTGACAGTTAACCTCATCTAAATGTAAATTTATTATTAAATGCAATACCTACTTTTGCCGATTGTCACATAACATTAATACTTATTATTTACATAAAGTCCTAAAACTGAATGAAATATAGTGTATTACTTTATCCATTTACTTTCATTGTATAACTTATGCCTTATTCAGATGTATCTACAAAGTATTGTGTTACATTGTAGTGAAAAAACGATATTGTTCAAATACTAGCTACTAAATCTTACTAATTATATCCTTAGTTCAAAAAGCGCCTCGCGAATCGTTGCCAATATTTGTGTTAATTGCTTGTATAAGACGCTTTGAACAGTATCGACAACAGTGTCACAGGCCGGGTGCCAACCGTCAGTACTTGTTTAAAGTACTGTTTCCTTAATGCTATAATTCATTTTGCTAAAAGAAGTAGGTATTTTTCAAACGGTTGGCTCTGGGAACCACTTTAAAAGTTAACGTACTGAATGCTGTACCTCAAGAGCTTGGACGAAATTATAGTAGTATTATTATTAGTACTGTAGTATTTTAATTAGTTCGTCCAAGCCCGTGGGTAGTAGGAAACCAGCATATAAAATAATGATATCGTATGAATCGTATCGTACCTGCAAAGATTAAATTTTTCCCTGATTTCTATTTCAGATCCACGTGCGAAGCCAAACTACCGAGTACTAGCCCACAACCAACAAAACTTCGTCAGCGTATTATTCTATAATAACGAAGGTACCTTCAATACCTCCTTTAAAATGACCTAAAACACTTTTGTTCAAATGTTGGTACTCCTCAAATCCTCAATACATACATACACATATCACGCCTTTATCCCTTGCGAGGTAGGCAGAGCATTAACTGTCGTAAAAACGGTCGCTATCACCACGTCTGACAAATAATTGTAATAAACAAGCCCTCGAGTCCCTTAGTCGCTTCTTACGACACCCGCGTGAAATAAATGGGGTTATGCTATTCTAAGCTGGCATCATCACACGGCCTAAATGTAGAATTTGGGACATATTAATACTCATACAAACAATTAGAGATATGAAAAATATATAAACTTTCAGTGGTGGTAACATCGGTACGGATACCTGTCACAGGGGATGAGGCGCTGAGTAGCTTAGTGTGCTATCGATCGATTGAAAGTTAACCAGACATTTCAAGCCAATGCTTGTAATGCGCACCTTTCGTGTTCACAGACGCCCGCGCCGCGGTGGATGCTACTATTGTTGCGTCGTGCACAGAGGGCGCGTGTGCTGTGCGAGGTGCGACTCTCCAACTAATGTCAAGACAACCACAATCATTTTTATGTTATAGGTATGCTTTTAATTCAGCTCTCTGACATTGCCTTTGGAATTGGTTTTTCTTTCCTGAACTTGGTACTACGGTACTATAAATTTAGTTATTTACAAAGAGTAACCGCCACCAGAATGGGTATAGCAAGCTAAACAAATACTCCTCAAAACTCTTTCAATTTCATATCTTCCGACGATGTGTATGCTCACCTGAGCCATTTTTTTACATTAAAGTGTTGATGCTGTGTGATGCTGGCTTAGAATAGCATCACCCCATTTCTTACCCATGGGTGTCGTAAGAGGCGACTAAGGGACTCGAGGGTGTGTATTACAATTTTAGGCTACGGGCTGACAACCTGTCACTATAGTGATACACAGTTATCTAACTAAATGACCCTCAAACTTTTGTCAGACGTGGTGTTAATATCCGTTTTACGGCCGTTAACGCTCTGCCTACCCCGTAAGGGATAAAGGCGTGATTTATGTATGTATGTATGTATGTAAAGTGTTGAGATGATTCACAGACTGACAGCCTGTCATTATAGACATAGTACGTCACATATTTTTCTGAAACGGCCCTCAAATATCTGTCAGGCGTGGCAATAGCTACCGTATCTTTACGACCAATAACGCTCTACCTACACCGTGTGGGATAAAGGCGTGATAAGTACATTTATGTATGATTTAATACTTATCTATATTTATGGGCAACAAATTTCTACTACCAACCGCAACAGTTTATGTTTTATATTAAAATCTTATGTTTTAAAGTGACTATTTATTTTTCAGATAACAAGAACAACAATCTGGAAAAGAACAACGAAAAACTGACTGAAGATAGACAAAAACACATTCAAGCAAAACGAAAACTCTACAAATTTAATTTATAAATTGTTTATCAGAATTTCTAAATATTTTGAACGGGGTATTTTAATTTAGTGAGCGAAGTTAATTGTAAGCAATTAACAAATAAATAAATTCATATCAAAATAAACAATTTGTGAGATTAATTTCTGTTCCTTACTTATTTTATTAACAGACCCAAGCCAAACAACCATAGCTAATAATAAGTTTCTAGAATTACTTTTATCGTATTTACTATTATAAATTTTGTTCTTAAATGTAAGTAAGACGAAATCAATGGTTTTTGAAGAAGAAGGTATGACGGAGTGTTATATTATGATAGAAGAAGAGAGGGTGGAGCAAGTGAAAGAGTTTGTATATTTGGGATCGAAGTTTACATCAGATAGAAAGTGTGAAAGTGATATTGAAAGGAGGGTAAATGCCGGCAACATGGTGAATGGAGCGTTGCATACCTTTATGAACAGCCAGACAGTGTCTAATAAGGCACGTCTGGCTGTGCATAGAGGAGTGTTAGTTCCAACACTTATGTATGTATGAGAGTGAAAGTTGGGTATGGCAGAAAAAGCATAAAAATAGAATAAATGCGGTAGAAAACAGAGCGCTAAGAAGTACCTACCTATGATAGGAGTGAAATTGAGTGACAGGACAAGGAATAGCGTGATTAGAGAACGTTGCGGTATAAAAGATGACATAGTGACTGGTATAGAAAAAGGAATGCTGAGATGGGTTGTAGCTTTGAGGCGGTTTCGAGGCAGACGCGTATTTCTTTGCTCTCATAAATCTCACGTTAAAATATAGTAAAATTTAAAATTCTGTGTTCAAACTTAGTGTTAAAATAAACTGTGAAAAATACTATATAAAGTGGTGAAAAAATATTTTCAAACAGTGCAGTGGTTCATAAGATATAGCAATAAACATTTAATCTAATTTCTAAATCATGACCTACCGCAACAAAGAACTACTATAAGGAACACCTGTCGACGCTACACGAAGTCCTACGAAGAGGGCCCGAGTGAGTCGGGTCATTGACCGGCCTTGGCCGCTCCATCGCTACGCAATCTCCGCCGCATGCGCCGTCCTGTTGTATCGCTACGAAAACGCTACGAAGATCCAAGCGAATATCTATTTCGTCGGCGCAGCCAACGGTCACGATAGCCGAATGGGCGAGTGGCAGGATTATCTACTGCGCTGTGGCACAAGATCCGAGTTCGATTCTCAGTGGGAAAGTCAAATATATATATATACTAGCTTTTACCCGCGACTTCGTCCGCGTTAGACAGTTTTTTAAGGCACAGGTTCTAAAGTAGAAATTTATATTCATAGTAAGTATGACAGTAGTGATATTAGAACTGTTCTTATCTCTACTGTTTAAAGATGACTTCTTGCTTCTGTTGTTAAAGGGACAATTCAAAATTTGCTATCCGGTGTACTGCCCTGAAAGATCAATATTTGTAACCATAGAATACAAAGTCAGTAGATAACAAAAAAATCCTCGGTAAAAAGTTGCCAATATCCTTTTTCAACTTATTCCCATTATACTAAACAACTTTTTGGAATCATTTCTGTATCTCTAATAGTTTAGGTGGGCTCCTGATGGTACACCTGGTGGTCTACATAATTTACTCCAGATCCTCAATGTCCTTGTGAAAAGAAGCAGCCAATCATATTGAAAACCTTTTGTTTTGGAACCATTTCTGTATCTTTAATAGTTTAGGTGGGCTCCTGATGGTACACCTGGTGGTCTACATAAGGTACTCCAGATCCACAATGTCTTTGTGTAAAGAAGCGGCCCATCATACTGAACAACTTTTGTTTTGGAACCATGCCTGTATCTCTAATAGTTTAGGTGGGCTCCTGATGGTACACCTGGTGGTCTACATAATTTACTCCAGATCCTCAATGTCCTTGTGAAAAGAAGCAGCCCACCATATTGAAAAACTTTTGTTTCGGAACCATTTCTGTATCTTTAATAGTTTAGGTGGGCTCCTGATGGTACACCTGGTGGTCTACATAAGGTACTCCAGATCCTCAATGTCCTTGTGAAAAGAAGCGGCCCATTATTATGAACAACTTTTGTTTTGTAATCATGCCTGTATCTCTAATAGTTTGGGTGGGCTCCTGATGGTACACCTGGTGGTCTACCTACAGTACTCCAGATCCACAATGTCCTTGTGAAAAGAAGCGGCCCATCATACTGAACAACTTTTGTTTTAGAACCATGCCTGTATCTCTAATAGTTTAGCTGGGCTCCTGATGGTACACCTGGTGATCTACATAAGGTACTCCAGATCCCAAATGTCCTTGTGTAAAGAAGCGGCCTATCATACTGAACAACTTTTGTTTTAGAACCATGCCTGTATCTCTAATAGTTTAGCTGGGCTCCTGATGGTACACCTGGTGATCTACATAAGGTACTCCGGATCTTCAATGTCCTTGTGAAAAGAAGCGGCCCATTATTATGAACAACTTTTGTTTTGGAATCATGCCTGTATCTCTAATAGTTTGGGTGGGCTCCTGATGGTACACCTGGTGGTCTACCTACAGTACTCCAGATCCACAATGTCCTTGTGAAAAGAAGCGGCCCATCATACTGAACAACTTTTGTTTTAGAACCATGCCTGTATCTCTAATAGTTTAGCTGGGCTCCTGATGGTACACCTGGTGATCTACATAAGGTACTCCAGATCCCAAATGTCCTTGTGTAAAGAAGCGGCCTATCATACTGAACAACTTTTGTTTTAGAACCATGCCTGTATCTCTAATAGTTTAGCTGGGCTCCTGATGGTACACCTGGTGATCTACATAAGGTACTCCGGATCTTCAATGTCCTTGTGAAAAGAAGCGGCCCATCATTATGAACCACTTTTGTTTTGGAACCATGGCTGTATCTCTAATAGTTTAGCTGGGCTCCTGGTGGTACACCTGGTGGTCTACATAAGGTACTCCAGATCCTCAATGTCCTTGTGATAAGAAGCGGCCCATCATACTGAACAACTTTTGTTTTAGAACCATACCTGCATCTCTTATAGTTTAGCTGGGCTCCTGATGGTACACCTGGTGGTCTACATAAGGTACTCCAGATCCTAAATGACCTTGTGAAAAGAAGCGGCACATCATACTGAACAACTTTTGTTTCAGAACCATGCCTGTATCTTTGATGGTTTAGCTGGGCTCCTGGTGGTACACCTGGTGGTCTACATCGGTACTCCAGACCCTCGAATGGTGATAAAAAGTAGCCTATGTCCGTTCTCGGTATGCTAGCAATCTCTGTGCCAAGTTTCATGAAGATCGGTTCAGCGGTTTGGCCGTGAAAGCGTAGCAGACAGACAGACAGACAGACAGACAGACAGAGTTACTTTCGCATTTATAATATTAGTGTGGATATATATATTTTTTTTTTGTTGTTTATTTTTTTGAAATAATTCTTATATACCTTTGCAATGGCGCCTAAATGCGTGAAATGTGATAAGAAACTACCAAGAACACATTTTTTAACCTGCATACTTTGTAATCATGGTTATGATTTACAATGCGCAAAGGCAGAGAAACGTTTCACAGCAATGACTCCTTATCACAAAAACAATTGGAAATGTGGACCATGTTTGACAAAAAAATCTAGTACACCAATTGCTATAAAAAAAACAAAAGACACTGGGAAGAATGAGTCGTCATCAGTTAGACTACCTATTCAAGAAAGTACAACACAAACAAAAGCTGATGTAGACCCTAACGTCCAGACTACTGAATCTAAGTTTAAAATCTATGCCAATCCTGTGAATATGGATTTATGCGAATCACAGCTTAACGACGAAACATTGAACTCACTACAAATATCTGCGATCCACACAAATGAGCCATCTTCTGTACAAGATTATGTAACTCAGCGTAAAAGGGAAAAAGTAATAATAAATGTCCCGACAAAGAATTCGTTCGATTCACTGAATGATTCACTGAATGGTTCCACTGAAACTGATAGTGAAGAAGACTATAATAGGTCTCTCAACTCTACTAGAAAATCGGGTGACATTAGAAGAAGCTGTCCCGAATTAACCATCTTTACTGCGACAAGTGAACTCGAGGAAGCTAGAGAAAAGGTGTCATCTTTATACACACAGCTTGAATCGGCGGAAAACGAGATTGAGAACTTATTATCAGAAAATTATGCACTGAAGGAAGAAATAAATAAATATAGTAACAGATTAAAAACATTATCAAATTTATGTTTAAATATAAATACGACCAACAAGAAAAAAAAGAAAAAGAAACAGAACAGAACAGTACCAATTAGGCGACAACAATTAGAAACTTCAGACTTAGGGAGCAGAAACGATAAAAGCTTTTCACAAGTAAATAATCACGTTCAAGATAGCCGATCAGAGCCCGTAGAAAAGATTCTACAATCAACGGAGGCATACACCGAAGTCACCGAACGTAATAATGCTAAAACACAGTTCTCCACAAAGGATTCTCAAACTCCAGCCAAAGAAAGTTACGTAAATGAGAAGCCGCTTTTTTTGTTGTTAAGCAACAATAATAAAAACAAAATTCTTCCGGCTATAAGAAAAGAATGTGATATTGATACTTTTAATTACTGTCACCATATTAAGTCAAAGGTGGGCATAAGACTTCTGCTTAGGAACCTTCCAGCTACACTTCTAAATTATACGGAAAAAGACTACTGTGTCATCATGATAGGAGACACAGATTTTAAATGCAGTTCTAGTCTTAAATGTCTACAAGATTTTGAAGATCTAATAAAGTTCATCAGAGAAACATTGCAAGCAATCACAAATACGAATATCATAATTATAACACCAACTTACGTACGAGGAGCGATGATATTTAATTCTAATGTGGAGCTTTTCAATACGCTTCTGTATGAGGACATCAAAAGTAACAATTACGCCTATTTCTTTGATTCAAACACAAACTTACCTTATGAGGTGTTTTCAGAATACTCGGGAAAACTTACAAATTACGGACATAAGGAGCTCTTCAAGAATTTAAGCTATTTCATGCAAACGATTATAGTTCTCTATAAAGATAACCTCGAGAAATTGACCCATTTAGAAGGACAGAACACTCCTTTAGATTTATTACCTGACGGCGAGCTGGGCGGAGAGAAATATGAAAAAGCTACTACAACAGAAACCGTAGACAACCTCCATACCGCCAAAACAAATGAAGTAAAAAATCAGTTTTTTCTATCATAACTCCATTTACTTGCTACATCAAAATATATCTGGCCTGATAACGAAATCCGATGAGCTAACTCTGCATCTCGATAATCTACAAAAGGAAAGCAAAACTGTTAATATAGTATGTGTCACTGAACATAACATGACTCCAGATCGTGAATGTTACTTGACTATTCCCAATTTTCGACTTGCGACAAGCTTTTCAAGAAACACTGCGGACGGAGGCGCTTGTATACTTATTAGAAATGGACTGAAATATAAAACTATTGATAAGATTTTAAATGCATCTGTCAAATCTGTAGTCGAGTTTTGTGCCATTGAATTAGTCGAGCACCACATTGTTATAGTCTGTGTTTATAGAAATACTAAATACACTAGAACGTTCCTTGAAATATTTTATACAAAACTTGAATCAATACTTACATACCTGTGTAACATGAAAAACAAGAAAATTGCAATAATCGGTGATTTTAATATTGACAACTTAAAGAAATCTAAAATGGCATTGGAATTTAAGCAATTATTATTAAGTTACAATTTAAAATTAGAACTTGAAGAAATCACTAGACCGAAAACTAAAACATGCTTAGATAATATTGCACATAATATAAAAGGGTGCAAGTGTGAAGTAATCGAACTAGGCCTATCAGACCATACAGCACAACTTGTAAAAATTCCCGTCAAAAAGTTTTCCACTCTCAAATCTTGGCAAATTAAACGACGTGACTATTGCGAAACTAACATTGCGAAATTTATAGAATGTATGAGTAGTCTATCATTTTCAGAGGTCTATGAAACAGACAACCCTGACAGAGCATACGACTCATTTCTAGAGCTATTTTTATTATTCTATGACCTTTGTTTCCCTATGAAGACTATTAAAATAAATAGTGTAAAAAAACCAAGATGGATTTCTAAGGGTATAAGGAGTTGTTGTAAGCGAAAACGCGCGATGTTTTGGCATTATAGACTCGATAGCAACTTGACCATCAAGAAATCCTTAAAGGGTTACACCGTTCGACTAAAAAAGATCATAAAATTAACGCAAAAATCACAAAATAATCAATTTATTGTAAACTCATCAAATAAAAATAAGGCAACCTGGCAAGTTTTAAATAGTAACAAACAAATATACCCTAAAGAACCTATTACAAAATTAATAACTTCTAACAAAACTATTGATAATCCGACAGACATAGCAAGGACACTTAATGATAACTTTGTAGACCAAATTAAAATTGAGGGAAAACCCGTGTTTAATCAATCAAGATACCTATCTGATTGTAATTTTTCAGGATCTTTCTTCATGGGGCCTACTATTCCTAAAGACATAATTGCCGTAGTAAAAACACTAAAGAACACTAACAGCGTGGGCTATGATGGCATAAGCACTAAAATAGTAAAAGCCGCCTGCGAAAACATCTCTGCTCATCTTAGCCACATAATCAATTTGTCCATCGTCAGTGGTACTTTCCCTGCAAACCTTAAATGTTCCATAATCATACCTATACACAAAAAAGGCGCAAGAGATGACATTAATAATTATAGGCCCGTAGCTCTTGTTCCTGTACTGAGTAAAGTTTTTGAAAAGGTGATATTTAATTCTTTAAATAGTTACTTTGAAAAGAATAATATTTTTGCAAACGAACAAAAGGGCTTTCGTAAAGGAAAATCTATAAACATGGCAATAATGGATCTAATTCGACCTGCAACTCTAAGCATGGATAAAAGGTCACCTATGTGCGCTATTTACATGGACTTGTCAAAAGCCTTTGACTATGTAGATCATGAAATATTGCTCAATAAACTTAACATATATGGCGTGCGTGGTAGTGTCCTTAACCTTATAGAAAGCTATTTAAGCAAGAGAAAACAATTAGTGCAGATCAATCAAATTTCGTTGGATTCTGCCTCTGAGGTAGAATACCGCTCTAACTATAGAGAAGTTAAATTCGGGGTCCCTCAGGGCAGTATTCTAGGGCCGCTTTTGTTTTTAGTCTACATTAACGACTTTCCAAAATGTACTAAACACCCTATGGTATTATTTGTTGACGACAGCACGGTCCTAATAGAAAAAAAGAATACATATGATAACAAAAGATTTGAAATTGAAATTAATACCACAATAAATAATATTATCAACTGGACTCAAAATAATAATCTTAAAATTAATTTAGGAAAAACCAAAATAATGTACTTCCAGCAAAGGACGCCATCACCAATTTTAAACATAAATTACATGGGACAACCTCTCGCTGCTGTACAAACTACTAAATTTCTTGGAATTATGATAGACAGCAATCTATCTTGGGTCTCCCATGGACATGAGTTATGCAATAAACTACTACAACATTCCTACGCTCTGTACAAGTTGAGAAAAACGGCTCACTTGCAAGCTTTATTAGCAGCATACCACGGTTTCGTTTCATCAAACTTGCGGTATGGGATAATTTTCTGGGGCAACTCAACATCCATACCTATGATATTTAGGGCGCAAAAAAGGTGTATTAGAGCAATATGCGGTCTTAAACAGATTGATAGCTGCCGTCCACACTTCAGAAAACTAAAAATACTTACGCTGCATTCGCTCTATATCTACGAAGTATCTGTCTTTGTTAAAACTAACTTAAACTCGTATAAAAAAGACTATGAAGTACATAGTAGAAATACGCGTCATCGGGACGGTTTGTGTTTGGTCTCATCAAGCACTGCCATGATGCGAAAAAGTTTTATATGCCTGGCCCCTAAAATTTATAACCACTTGCCGCCATTGATAAAAAGTCTTCCATTACCTTTATTTAAAAATAGTTTGTTTGCTCTGTTAGTGGATAAGTCGTACTATAAATTAAATGACTACTTTTTAGATAAATTTTGATATTATGTAATATTATTGAATTATAATTATGACTATAAATGATTGTAAATTGAAGATGGCTGACATAATGTATTGTTTTGACTATGATTAATTTATTATTATATTGTGTAAAATTGTAATGAAATATTTGCATACTGACATAGTTGGTAAGGCACATTGAAACTTTAGTGCTAAACTTAAGATCTTAAAAACCCTGTACATGTGTTTAAAGCAAATAAATATTGATTGATTGATTGATTGATTGATGGTTTGGTCACATTGAGAGAATGAATGAAAGAAGATTAACGAAACAGGTGTAATATGGTGAGTGTGAATGGGAACGTTGAAAGGGGAAGACCAAGACGCACGTACTTGGATCAGATCGGGGACGTTCTAGAGAAAGGTCAGGTCAAGAGTACCCTAAACCGACGAGCATGTATGAAAAGATTGATGCATGTTGAAGTAGCGAAAGAGGTGTGTCAGGATCATAGCAAGTGGAAAGATGTAGTCTCTGCCTACCCCTATGGGAAAGAGGCGTGATTATATGTATGTATGTATAATTTAATAATAAAAAGCTTATTTCATTTCAAAGCTGATACTAAAAGCATTCCCCTTTATTAAAAAGAAAACACATGAGGGCAAGTCTTTATCTAACCTTCATTCTGAAAAAAATGTAAGCCCTTTGAAAAAAAATAGTACTTAGAATGTGTACCTACCTACTTTGTGCAATGAAGTTGTATAAAAATGAGCTGACAAGGAACTCTTATGAACCACGGTAAATCAAGGCATTTAACACATAGGTACCTAATTATTAAATTTGTTCGCCAATCAATCCTCTTGCCAAGTGTAGTAAGTAAGGCAATACCCCCCAGTAGTTGGAGGCCCATGTACAGCTGTGGATTGTTAATGTATGTATGTACCTATGTATTGATTAGTAAGTACCTACTAAGTTGTAGTTGAAAATAAACAATTTCTTTTTTTTAATTATTTATATTTTGCCAAAATGTACAGTGGCCCCTTGTTGGACCACCAAATTGTGAATATAGTACCCCCCCCCCCCCGTGTAAAATTTATGTTTGAGGCATGGCGTTTGCCACGACCTCGGCGGCCGCCGTGCCCTCGGCCGCCACGCCCTCCTCAGCCGCCGCCGTGCCCCCTGCCGCCGCCACGCCCTCTGCCGACGTGCCCCCTGCCACCGCCGCCCCCTCTGCCACCGCCCCGTGCTGTCTCTCCTGGAGCTGCTGTTGTGTTTTGTGATGAAGAACCCTAAAAACAGAAAAAAATATCAAACTACCTATTCTACTTATAAAATCTTTGAAATAGGTAAGTATTATGTTCTTCTTTAACACTATAATCGAAGATTACTCATAGTCAACATTAGCTAATTAATATAGTTACCTAAGTAGGAACACAATATATTTTTATTAAAGTTTTTTTTTCATAGTATGTAATGATTTTCTTGACCATCATCATTATTTTCTCTTGACAGTGGACCATTTGTTTGATACAAAAGGTAATAAAATATTGATATTTTATCAGCTCCTACTAATTATGCTGTAATTTTCTGTTTATTGTAAAATAAATGTTTGAGGTAACCAAACCTACCTAACATATTTTAAATAATGTGAAAAAAGTTACTTACTGTTCCTTCTTCATCCATAGGGGTATGGGTAGCAGCGACGACGATGGTGGCAGGATCACCATCATCCTTTGCGTCCTGAAAATTACATTAAGCTATTTATTAGTTTTGTCAAAGCAAACGAATGTGAGTGAATATTCATAAATAAAAGTACTTATGAAATTTACATGTTGTACCAACGATATGTTATGCAGGTTCCTACCTTGTTAGCGCTGGGCATTTCTTTAACAATACTCATAGTTGTTAAATCTTTCAACTGGAAACAAAAGCATGTAAACATTTAAGATACGTTGAAGTTTATCGGATCGTTGGTCGACACGAAAAAAGAGAGAGAGTAAAATCTTTCACGAGCAAATTCAAGAGAAACAAATTCAAATTTCTTCTACATCTAAGTAGGTACCATGGTTTGACCATGGTGCACCAAATCAACAAAAGATTTAGCGTATAATCAAGAAAAATAAAAGGGGGACATAAATTCGTTTATCCTCCAATAACTACCTTTATATCGACATAAATACAACAAAAAATAAATTTATAAAATCTTACCAATCTGTCCAATTCACTCATAGTGCATTGAAAATTCCCGCGCTATTTTTATTTTTTTTGAAATCTTTAAGGCTAACTTCGATTGGATGCATCACAATCAACGCGCGTCGCACGCAATTAGGTGTACACAGGCAGGATAGTGTCTTCCTAAAGTCAGGTCACTTGCGGCAATTTCTTTTTTCAAAATTAAACATCGATGTACCTACATTGTGCCCAAACATTTCGGGATTTCGCAACCGAGGAAAAACAAAGATTTTGTGTTTTGTTTGGGAATTGTCGGGGGAAAACATACACAAGAGTCATGTCTTTAACGCCAACGCTGCGTTAAGTGAGCAGCACTGTTTTAGTATTCGGCAAAATACTAAAACAGTGCTGCGTGACGCGAATCGCCTAGCCCGCTCCGCGGCGGGTCCACCAACACGCAGCGCGGATGCGGTAAATATAACTCGTCCGAACACGACGACACTTCGCCGTATTACAGCTACTTAGGCACAATGCGCCTTCTAAATTCCTGCTCGCTTAACTTGACGGAGCGTTGGCGCCGATTTTACAATACCGTATGTAAATAATTATGGACAATCTTAATAAAGTTCCAAATTTTTACCAATACAAAACTTAGCTCCACCATTAATTCGTAGACTGTGTCATAACTGTTATAAGCTAGCATTGACCGGCTATGTCACGTGACGTGTACATTTACGCAGGCAAGATGCTCGGGTAATAATGCATGGAGATGTTTGAAACAAGCTACCACAAGATGCGCCTCTCAACACACATGCACGCACGCACGCATGCTACATCTGGTCTGTTGTAGCCTTTAAAACTGTTTTTTTTTTCGGAGACCATCACTTCATTACAATGATTCTGCACAGCACGATTATACCTGACTGCGTTGTTTACAACATGACTTTGTTCAAAACAGTCATTGGGTCGTCGTCGTCGTCGCGTCGTCATCTTCAATAAATGGCCTGGACATATAATGTTAAGGGGATCAAAACAAAGTGACGCAATTATGATGACTTTAATCGACTCATTATCATACCTATCAAATAAGGCAACCCGCGGAGGAGGTGAACAAGGGAGATTAAGCGAATTAGACTTACATTGGTGGTTAGAGTATCTAATCGGATGTGATCTTGACTACACATTGTTAGTACAGGGGTGTTATTGGCGAGATAGTTTTGATTCTATTACCACTGTGTGCATTCTTGGGTCACGCAGCAGTGTCGACCAGTGTTATGATGTACAAAACACTGTCATGCAGTATAGGGACTTGATTTAATGTTATGTTTGTTTATGTCAAATAAAAATAAAAGAAACAAAACAACCCGAGTATTACTAAGAAGCTATATATTATATAAAATTGAATTGATTGAATAAGTAGAGCTATGCAAAACAACAAAATCGTCGGAACTCATTTAATTTTTCACAAATTTTAACAGAGTAGTTCGCCGGTTTACCCGGTTAGAAACTCTGACGAAAACAGGATTGCAGGTTAGTTGATTCATTAAGCTGCTACATTTTGCTTACAGCTAATACATAGGTATAAATTTTAAATATTGAAATGATAAACTGATAATGATGTAATGATACTAACCATTGACATCAAAAGCAGTTTGGCGAAATAAATTGTTATTTACTTTTCCTATTGCATTAAACTTTTCATACTCTTATCTTATCATAAAATATAATGTGATGGATGAAGAAGCCAAACTAGGGTAAATTATTTTAAATTAATTTCTTCAATATACTCATAATTTACTGTTGTTTCAGCAATTCCATGGGAAGGATCAAGTACTTTAAGATGCAGAAAGATTTTTATGAATGCCAGTTTCAAGTCGTGACCCAATAACGAATAAAGTATACCTACTGTTCGCACGTTAGGCAAGGTAGACACAACCTAGGATGTATAAAATCCGTGATTCAATTGTGGAGTATAAGAAAATTCTTGATATTGAGTTGAAAAACTGATAATGAAGTGATGATACCTACTAACCATTGATGTGGAAATAAATTGTTAATTTCTTTTCTTATTGGATAAAACCTTTTTTTTAACAATCACACTTTGCACACTTTTATCTTCATACAAAATATGATGTGATGGATGAAGAAGCCAAACTACAGTAAATTATTATCACTCTTCTGATAAAATCCAACAACTGTAGGTACTTATCAAACTACACTATTGTTCAAAATAAAGCAACCTTGGTGCACTATGAATTATTGAAATAGTTGTGTATAGCCCCTATAAGACCCGAATGATCTGGAAAGTGATATCAAAAGAAAAAAAAATCCTTACACTGAGAGTACCTAATCAAAATACTATTAGACAACAAAAACCTATGATGTTTCCGTTTTTCCCTTTTTAGGTATGTAACACTAAAAACTATGGAACATACATGGGGGTGAATCAGATACCACTCACTAAAGACATTTTAATTTTATCTTTAGACATCAGTCTGTATGGACATCCTTATTTTAAGTTCAGCATGAATACTGTAGGAATATACTTTTCTATACTGACTCTACATGTTGAAGCAATTTAATACTATTAGTAGCGTTCCAAGTTATCAAGTAATATGCTGCTGCTGATAAAATGAGCAACATGTATATTTTATTGGACCTAAAAAATCATTTTAATATTTAATTTGTTACACATGAAGATAACTACTAAAAACACATAATCACCTAAATTTAGAAAGGAATCTGGTCATATGATTACCAATCTCAAGAATTCTCCAATTGGAGAAGAGACATGAACCTTCTCCTATTAGAGAATAAGTCTATCTATACCTACTCAACATGTTTGGCAGCAGGTAAGTAGGTATCTTTTATTGTATTAACTAGATCTCATATCAATTAGCGACCCATAGCACCGCCGAAGTATAACTGCCTTTCAATAAAACATGTACAGTCGGTTATAGCACATAAGGTACCAGGGGTACTTCAAAAGAACTGAATTATTTTTAGTTAATACACAATAAAAATTTAAACTTATTCTCGTAAGAGTAGTCATTTTCTACTTATAAATAGGTATTCATATAAAAAAAAAATATTGCTGGATACAAAAATATTCCAGTTCGTTTAGAGTAGGTACCCCTCTAAAAGGACTGGAATCTAAAAGGCTGCTATTTACAGTGTGTTTTCAATGTTTTCTCTTAGTGTGCAGGGTTGCCTGGAAGAGATCGCTTAGAGCGATAAGGCCGCCTTTGCTTATATTGTGTTGTTTGTTTTTGTTCTTGTATATGTTATGATTATTAATGTGAGCAATAAAGTGTTTCTGTCTGTCTGTCTGTCTGTACCCCTGGTACCTTATGGTGGTACCTTCGTGACTACCCAAAGGATATGGACATTTAAGGTTCTTTCTTTCAGAATAAATAGTGGTTTCGTAAAACAGTTTAAGGGAAAAAAGATTGGCGACAAGCACTATGCCACGCGCGAATCACTCATCGGTATTTGCATTCAGGATTTCATAGTGGTTTCATAAAACGCTTTGCGTTACGGTGAACGTTATTGATCTGCACTTTGGAAATAAGGTGGAGCAGAAATAACTACAAAACCCAACTACAAAAGTGAAAACGCTTTCTGATTATCAAAAGCGGTGACGTAATACGCTGTTCAACGTCATTATAAAGATGCACAACTACCCTTTACATACTGCCAAGCTGAATTTGCCTTAGGAAAATTAAAAGTGGTGACGTAAAACACTTTATAAAATACAAACTCACTCGAACTATGCGAAAGGCAAAGCACACACGACCCGCGGGCTGCTTGCAGCCCGCGCACCACCCAACCAACTAGTCCCATCCCATCCCATCCCATCTATCTAATCTATCTAATCTAATCTAACTTATATAAAGCTACACAACGACCACTCACTGATTGACATGATTGTTTGTGTTGAAAGAGTATAGTTGGAGGTTTTTGATGTATGGGCGAGTTTTATGGTTTGTTTGTTTGAGTTGGAAAAAATCTGACATTTTCAAAAAACAAAATGGCGGCTGCTGTGTGAATTTTTTTTTTCTAATTTTTTTACTTTTTTTCATTTTTGGTGTCGATTTCGGGAGATTTTTAGGTTTTTAATACGATTATGGTAGTGAAAAAATGAAAAAACAAGATGGCGGTCATTTTTTTTTACCGTGAAAATGGTGTTTTTTTCACCCGAATTGATCTCCAAGAAGGAGGCATGGTGGGGTTTGGTGATGTATGAGGGGTTTTTAGGGGTCGTTTTGTAGTTTTCAGGAAAATTCCAACATTTGGGAAAAACAAAATGGCGGCCGAGATATGACGATTTTTTTGCAAAAAGTAGACTCTAAAGTAGGCGAATTGTTCTACCAGATGCGCGTGCGGTGGATTTGTCGCTGTTATTGTGTTGGATGAGGTATATGATGTAGTTTACCAGAAAACTCCAAAAAGTTGGAAATTCAAGATGGCCGCCGAGTTATTAAAAAAAAAACAAAATACAATTTTTTTTCTCTGCCCCTTTTTCAGGTAGAAGGAGTCGAAATAGCTTAAAGTGATGTATGGGCAGTTTGTAAGTGTACTGGTAGAGATTACGTGAAAAATAAAAAAAAATGTTAAAACAAGATGGCGGAAAAGTTTTACAACTTTGTTTGAATTTTTGAACCAATTTGACTCCGGGTAGACTACAAAAGACCCGAATTGTTCTCCCAGATTTACGTTAGTTACAGTTTTGAATATTATATTATTAGATTAGGCATATGATGTAGTTTACCAGAAAACTCCAAAAAGTTGACATTTCAAGATGGCGGATGTGCTATAAAGATTTCAGTTTGGTGAAAATTTTCAATATTATTTTCATTAATTGCACCCATTTCCGTGTGTTTGCCATGTAATGATTGTTTGCAGTAATTTATCCTCACCATTGACCCTATCGATCGGCATCATAAAAATACAGGGTGTTTATTTTTTTTCAATTTTTACCGGTTCGACTCCCGGCGACTACAAGTGATTTTTGGAAAAACTTTGAATGTAGTTATTGTTTTTACTATAAACTAAGGGTAGCTTTCTTTCAGCGAAAAACCGTAGGTCGAATATTTAGAACACTTGCCCTACAAAGTTTACAATTTATGAGTTTATTATGAAAATGTGGTTCCCAATACATTTCAGAGGTGGCACCACTAGGGTTTCTAAAACGCGGTATCGAAATTATTTTCGTTTCATTCGTTAATTACGAGCCTTTCTGTTGCTTTGCGATAGTATGATTGTTCGCAGAAATTAATCCTTGCTATTAACATGCTCGATCCCCATCATAAAAATACAGGGTGTTTTTACGATTTTCTATGACGACAAGTAATTTTTTGAAAATCTTTTGAATGCAGTTATTTGCGTGAGTTTGCGATAGTATGTTTGTTTGCAGAAATTGATCCTTACCATTGACCTTCTCGATTGGCATCATAAAAATACAGGGTGTTTTTTTTAAAGATTTTCACCGGTTCTACTCCTGGCGTGACCAAGTGATTTTTTGAAAAATTTTGAATGCAGTCATTGTTTTTACTCAAAAATAAGGGTAGTTTCCTTGAAGCAAAAAAACGTAGGTCAAATTTTTGGGACACTTTCCCTACAAAGTGAAAGTAGTCTCAAACACTCTGTATACGAACTAAGCTATTTACTATGAAGAGTCGACTTGCGTAGGGGCGGAGGGTCGCGGCGCTTCGAGCGGGTAGGGGTGATCGAGACGCGAGCTGAGGCTGCAAGCCGAAGCTGCGTGGTGAGGGAGCACCTGCCTGCGAGGAGGTGCACGGAGTAGCGTCGCGAACCGTAGCGCCGAAGCAAACAGAGCAAAGAAAATTTTGCTTTTCAAAAGTCTTTTACGGAACTATGGCAAATTGATAAGGCGCACAGTATGCGTAGCGTCGCAGCAATCAGACAAAGGTTAACTGCCCTTTAGATAAACAAGTACATGACTCGCGGGCTGCTTGCTGGCCGCGCACTACCCAACGGATATGTACATTTTAGGTTCTTTCTTGCAGAATAAAAAGTGATTTCGTAAAACAGTTTAAGGGAATCAAGATTGCCGACATGTACTATGCCACGCGCCAATAGCTTATCGGTATCGGTAACTGCAATTACACACATACATACATACATAAATCACGCCCTTATCCCTCACGGGGTAGGCAGAGCATAAACGGCCGTATAACGGATATAACATACATACATACACACACATATCACGCCTGTTATCCCTTGCGGGGTAGGCAGAGCGTAAACAGCCGCAAAAAACGGCCATTTACACCACGTCTGACAAATGTTTGAGGGTTATTCGGAATTTTGTGTATCGCTATAGTGACAGGTTGTCAGCCCATCGCCTAAAATTGCAATATACACCCTAAAATGGATATTATGTATTATTATAAGTTTTCAACATAAAACCGTAGGTCTAATATATTATATGTAACACGTCCCCTACACACACACACATATCACGCCTATAATCCCTTGCGGGGTAGGCAGAGCGTAAACAGCCGCAAAAAACTGACATGTACGGACATTAATATTTGATGGTCATTCGGAAAATTGTGATGTGATGCCGGCTTAGAATAGCATCAACCCATTTCTTTCCCGTGGGCGTCGTAAGAGGCGACTGAGGGACTCGAGAGTGTGTATTGCAATTTTAGGCGATGGGCTGACAACCTGTCACTATGGCGATACACAATTTTACGAATGACCCAGAAATATTTGACAAAAGTGGCGTAAATAGCCGTTTTATTTGCGGTCGTTTACGCTCTGCCTACCCCGCAGGGGACAATAGGGGTGATATGTGTATGTATGTATCTTATAGACTTTAGATAGCTTTTTGGTACGTTCGTAAACGGTTTCCTGCAAGGACATTAAACAAACATACATACATACATAAATCACGCCTATATCCCTTACGGGATAGGCAGAGCGTTAACGGCCGTAAAACGGATATTAACACCACGTCTAACAAAAGCTTGAGGGTCAATCAGATAACAGTGTATCACTGTAGTGACAGGTTGTCAGCCCATGCTATTCTAAGCCGGCATCACGCGACAAATATTAAACATGAACTGTAATATCCTCGGTTTCCCGACTCGCTCGGTCATCAAGTAAGTTTTTAATAAATAACTTCTACGGAACTACATACATACATAAATAAATCACGCCTATATCCCTTATGGGGTAGGCAGAGCATTAACGGCCGTAAAACGGATATTAACACCACCTCTGACAAAAGTTTGAGGGTCAATCAGATAACAGTGTATCACTATAGTGACAGGTTGTCAGCCCATCGCCTAAAATTGTAATACACACCCTCGAGTCCCTCAGTCGCCTCTTACAACACCCATGGGTAGGAGATGGGGTGACGCTATTCTAAGCCGGCATCACACGGAACACGTCTACGGAACTAATACTAATTAATACGGCTCTTATCTCTCTCTTTTCGTGTGGGACACCGAGTCGTCCAACGACACGACAAACCTGGTGTCAGGTTCTTATGACGTGTGTTTATGTTGCTCTACGATCATCTGTTTGTTTGCAGAAATTGATTCTTATCATTGACCCTCTTGAATTTGAATCATAAAAATACAGAGTGATTTTACTAAGGGACTCGAGGGTAAGATGTGTATTGCAATTTTAGGCGATGGGCTGACAACCTGTCACTAAGTGATACGCAGTTATCTGATTGACCCTCAAACTTTTGTCAGACGTGGTGTTAATATCCGTTTTACGGCCTTACGCTCTGCCTACCACATAAGGGATATAGGCGTGATTTATGTATGTAAGTATGTGATTTTTTTCTTATTTTCACCGGTTTTTCTGCCACCGGCGTAATTGCTCGAATTTTTTTGAAAGCAACACAATATAGTGTATACGTATTAAGCTATTTACCACGGGAAGTCGACTTGTTTGGGTGCGTAGGGTCGCGGCGCTACTCCGTGTAGGGTAGGTACATCATCGCAGGCAAGAGTTCACTCACCACGCTGACTTACTTACTCATTGACATGATTGTTTGTGTTCAAGGAGTATATAGATGGGGATTTCTGATGTATAGGGAGTTTTTGGTTGGTTCTTATGAGTAAAGTAAAATCTGACATTTACAAAAAAACAAGTTGGCGGCCGTGGGATAGGCAATTTTTTATTTGTTATCGGATTGAGTTGTTTGAAACGGCATTTTCGGGAAATTTTAAGGTTTTAAATACGATGATGGTTAAAAAAATACAAGGTCACTATAATTTTGCTTTTTAACGAGAAAAGTGCGATATTTTCACCCGAATTGATCTCCAAAAAGGAGGCGTGGTTGGGGACGGTTAGGGTCGATGTTGTATGAACAAATTTAGAGTTATTTTTGTAGTTTTTAGAAAAATTCCAAAATTTGGGAAAAACAAGATGGCGGCCCAGTTACAAGTTTTTTTTCCAAAATAAGACTCAAAAGTTTTTTTTAACAATCACTTGAAATATATGCTGGTGTTTACCAGAAAATTCCAAAACAAATGGATTTTCAAAATGGCGGATGTGCTGTATGGATTTAAAGTTGTTTTTTCGTATTTTTCAAAAGGTAAATAAAAACCCTTCTGTTGATTTGCGATAGTACGCTTATTTACATAAATTAATACTTATCAATGACCCTCATGATGGGCATCATCATAAAAATACAGGGTATTATTTTGCGATTTTCACCAGTTCGATTCCCGGCAAGATCAAGGGTGTTTTCGAAAATATTTAAATGCAGTTATTTTTTAACTCAGTAAAAATTTAAAAGGTTACCTCTTAGCAAAAAAACGTAAGTCAAATAAGTGTTTGGAACACTTCCCAGACAAAGTTTAAATTTACGAGTTAATTATGAAAATGTGGTTCCACTTGATCCTAACCATTGACCCTCTCGATTTGTGACATAAAAATACAGAGTATTTTTATTGTGATTTTCACCAGATTGATTCCCGGCAAAACAAAGGGTGTTTCGAAAATCTTTGAATGCAGTTATTGACTTTACTCAAAAATGATGGTAGTTTTTTTTTTTCAGCAAAAAACCGTAGTTCAAGTATTTCGGATACTTCCCATACTAAGTAAGAGTAGTTTCAGACACTCTGTATACTGACTAAGCTATTTACTATGAAGAGTCGACTTGCGTAGGGGCGGAGGGTCGCGGCGCTAACTTCGTGTGCCTCGAGCGGGTAGGGGTGGACGAGACGCGCAGCTGAGGCTGCAAGCCGAAGCTGCGTGGCGAGGGAGCACCTGCCTGCGAAGAGGTACACGGAGTAGCGTCGCGAACCGTAGCGCCGGAGCAAACAGAACAAAGAAAATTTTGCTTTTCAAAAGTGTTTTACGAAACTATATTCATAAGGCGCACAATATGCGTAGGTGCGGAGGGTCGCGTCGCGACTTCGTGCGCCTCGAGCAGGTAGGGGTGGACGAGACAGTGGTAGCATAAAACGCTGTTATAAATACCAACTCACTCAAACTATGCAGAAGAGAAAGCACACACGACCCGCGGGCTGCTTGCAGCCCGCGCACCACCCAACCAACTAGTCCCAACTTATATAAAGCTACACAACGACCACTCACTCATTGACTCATTGACATGATTGTTTGTGTTGAAGGAGCATAGGTGGGGGTTTTGGAATCTAACATTTTCAAAAAACAAAATGGCGGCCGTGGGAGAGGCAACAACTTTTACATTTGTTATCGGATCGAGTTGATCGAAACGGCATTTTCGGGAGATTTTTAGCTTTTAAATACAATGGTGGTTGTAAAAAAATTAAAAAGCAAGATGGCGGTCATTTTTTTTAACCGTGAAAATGGTGTTTTTTTCACCCGAATTGATCTCCAAGAAGGAGGCATGGTGGGGTTTGATGATGTATGGGGGGTTTTTAGGGATCGTTTTTTAATTTTCAGGAAAATTCCAACATTTGGAAAAAACAAAATGGCGGCCGAAATATGACGATTTTTTTGCAAAAAGTAGACTTTAAAGTAGGCGAATTGTTCTACCAGATGCGCATGCGCTAAAGTTGTCGCTGTTGTTGTGTTGGATGAGGTATATGATGTTGTTTACCAGAAAACTCCAAAAAGTTGGAAATTCAAGATGGCCGCCGAGTAATTAAAAAAAAATCGAAAATCAACTTTTTTTCTATGTCCCTTTTTCGGGTAGAAAGAGTCGAAATAGGTTAAAGTGATGTATGGGCAGTTTGTAAGTGTACTGGTAGAGATTGCATAAAAAATAATAAAAATTGTAAAACAAGATGGCGGCCAAGTTTTACAACTTTGTTTGGATTTCTTCGCAAATTTTACTCCGGGTAGACCCCAAAAGACCCGAATTGTTCTCCCAGATTTACGTTAGTTACAGTTTTAAATATTATATTATTAGATTAGGTATATGATGTAGTTTACCAGAAAACTCCAAAAAGTTGACATTTCAAAATGGCGGATGTGCTATAAAGATTTCAGTTTGGTGAAAATTTTCAATATTATTTTGATTAATTGCACCCATTTCCATGCGTTTGCCATACAATGTTTGTTTGCAGTAATTTATCCTTACCATTGACCCTATCGATCGGCATCATAAAAATACAGGGTGTTTATTTTTTTTCAATTTTTACCGGTTCGACTCCTGGCGACTACAAGTGATTTTTGGAAAAACTTTGAATGTAGTTATTGTTTTTACTTTAAATTAAGGGTAGCTTTCTTTCAGCGAAAAACCGTAGGTCGAATATTTAGAACACTTGCCCTACAAAGTTTACAATTTATGAGTTTATTATGAAAATGTGGTTCCCAATACATTTCAGAGGTGGCACCACTAGGGTTTCTAAAACGCGGTATCGAAATTATTTTCGTTTCATTCGTTAATTACGAGCCTTTCTGTTGCTTTGCGATAGTATGTTTGTTCGCAGAAATTAATCCTTGCTATTAACATGCTCGATCCCCATCATAAAAATACAGGGTGTTTTTACGATTTTCTATGACGACAAGTAATTTTTTGAAAATCTTTTGAATGCAGTTATTTGCGTGAGTTTGCGATAGTATGTTTGTTTGCAGAAATTGCTCCTTACCATTGACCCTCTCGATTGGCATCATAAAAATCAGGGTGTTTTTTTTTACGATTTTCACCGGTTTGACTCCTGGCGTGACCAAGTGATTTATTGAAAAATGTTGAATGCAGTTATTGTTTTTACTCAAAAATAAGGGTAGTTTCCTTGAAGCAAAAAAACGTAGGTCTAATATTTGGGATACTTCTCCTACAAAGTGAAAGTAGTCTCAAACACTCTGTATACGAACTAAGCTATTTACTATGAAGAGTCGACTTGCGTAGGGGCGGAGGGTCGCGGCGCTAACTTCGTGTGCCTCGAGCGGGTAGGGGTGGACGAGACGCGCAGCTGAGGCTGCAAGCCGAAGCTGCGTGGTGAGGGAGCACCTGCCTGCGAAGAGGTACACGGAGTAGCGTCGCGAACCGTAGCGCCGGAGCAAACAGAGCAAAGAAAATTTTGCTTTTCAAAAGTCTTTTACGGAACTATGGCAAATTGATAAGGCGCACAGTATGCGTAGCGTCGCAGCAATCAGACAAAGGTTAACTGCCCTTTAGATAAACAAGTACATGACTCGCGGGCTGCTTGCTGGCCGCGCACTACCCAACGGATATGTACATTTTAGGTTCTTTCTTGCAGAATAAAAAGTGATTTCGTAAAACTGTTTAAGGGAATCAAGATTGCCGACATGCACTATGCCACGCGCGAATAGCTTATCGGTAACTGCAATCAGGATTTCATAAAACGCTTTGCGTTTCGGTAAACGTTATTGATCTGCACTTTGGAAATAAGGGGAGGCGGGAATAATTACAAAAACCAACTACACAAGTGAAATCGCTCTTTGATAATCGCAAGTGGTGACATAAACGCTTTTCAACGTATTATTAAAGACATGCAACTAACCTTTATATACTACATACGTATACAAACATACATACATAAATCACACGCAGAGCGTTAACGGCCGTAAAACGGATATTAACCCCACGTCTGACAAAAGTTTGAGGGTCAATCAGATAACTGTGTATTTCTTTAGTGACAGGTTGTCAGACCATCGCCTAAAATTGCAATACACATTTAACCATCGAGTCTCGTTGTCGCCTCTTACGATACCCATAGGTAACAATTTACAAGTTTATTATGAAAATTTGGTTCCTAATTCATTTCAGAGGTGGCACCACTAGGTTTTTAAAAACGCGCTATCGAAATTTTTTTGGTCATATTATAAGTAATGGCATAGATGTTAACTCTGTTTCTTACGATTAGTAGCCAAGTACATTATTTGTAAATGATATCTCGCCTCACTCGTACATACATAATATACATATATCACGCCTATATTCACGCGGGGTAGGCAGAGCGTAAAGGGCCACAAAAAAACGGACACACAAACGGACATATACACACGTATTGCAATTTTAGGTGATGGGCTGACAACTTGTCACAATGGCGATACACAATTTTCCGAATGACCCTCAAACTTTTGTCAGAAGTGGTGTTAATATCCGTTTTACGGCCGTTAATGCTCTGCCTACCCCGTAAGGGATATAGGCGTGATTTATGTATGTATGTATGTGTTTTTTTTCTTATTTTCACCGGTTTTTCTGAATTTTTTTTAAAGCAACACTATATAGTGTCCTGTACGTATTAAGTTATTTACCACGGGAAGTCGACTTGTTTGTGTGCGTAGGGTCGCGGCGCTACTCCGTGTAGGTACATCGTCGCAGGCAAGAGTTCACTCACCACGCTGACTTACTTACTCATTGACATGATTGTTTATATTCAAGGAGTATAGATGGGGATTTCTGATGTATAGGGAGTTTTTGGTTGGTTGACCCTATAGTGATACACAGTTATTTGATTGACCCTCAAACTTTTGTCAGAAGTGGTGTTAATATCCGTTTTACGGCCGTTAATGCTCTGCCTACCCCGTAAGGGATATAGGCGTGATTTATTTATGTATGTATGTAGTTCCATAGAAGTTATTTATTAAAAACTTACTAGATGGCCGAGCGAGACGGGAAACCGAGGATATTACATACAGTTCATGTTTAATATTTGCCGCGTGATGCCGGCTTAGCATAGCATCACCCCATTTCTTACCCATGGATATCGTAAGAGCCGACTAAGGGACTCGAGGGATGTGTATTACAATTTTAGGCGATGGGCTGACAACCTGTCACTACAGTGATACACTGTTATCTGATTGATGACCCTCAAGCTTTATGTTAGACGTGGTGTTAATATCCGTTTTACGGCCGTTAACGCTCTGCCTACCCCGTAAGGGATATATGCGTGATTTATGTATGTATGTATGTGATTTTTTTCTTATTTTCACCGGTTTTTCTGCCGCCGGCGTGATTGTTCGATTTTTTTTTAAAGCAACACTATATAGTGTATACGTATTATAAAAATACAGGGTATTTTTTAACGATTTTTTCCAGTAAGACTACCAGCGAAACCGAAAGATTGTTCGAAAAACTTTGAATGCAGTTATTGTTTGTTATCAAAATTAAGGGTAGTTTCCTTTCAACAAAAAACCGTTGGTCAATTATTTGGGACATTCCCCTACAAAGTGCAAGTTGTTTCAACATACATACACATATCACGCCTATAATACCTTGCGGCGTAGGCAGAGCGCAAAAGGCCGCATAGAACGAACATTTACGCCACGTCTGACAAACATTTGAGGGTCATCCGGAAAATAATGTATCGCCATAGTGACAGGATTTAAAGTTCGTTTCGTATTTTACAACCGGTAAATAAAAACCCTTCTGTTGATTTGCGATAGTACGTTTGTTAACATAAATTGATTCTTATCAATGAGGATACTTACCATACTAAATGAAAGAAGTTTCAAGCACTCTGTATACGGACTAAGCTATTTACTATGGTAAGTCGACTTGCAAGGGTGCGTAGGGTCGCGGCGCTACCTTCGTGTGCCTCAAGCGGGCAGAGGTGAACATGGGGGGAACAAGGACTGGTAAATAAACTCCTGCCAGCGAATGGTACACGTAGTAGCGCCGCAAACCGTAGCGCCCAAGCAAACAGAGTAAGGAATATTTTGGTTAATAGAAGTCTTCTACGGAATTATGGCAAATTCATAAGGCGCACAGTATGCGTAGGTGCGGAGGGTCGCGTCGCGACTTCGTGTGCCTCGAGCAGGTAGGGGTGGACGAGACGCGCAGCTGAGGCTGAAAGCCGAAGCTGCGTGGTGAGGGAGCTCCTGCCAGCGAAGAGGTGGCACGGAGGAAGCGACGCGAACCGTAGCGCCGCAGCAATCAGACAAAGTTTAACTGCCCTTAGAATAAGCAAGTACGTGACTCGCGGGCTGCTTGCTGCCCGCGCACTACCCAACAGATATGGAAATTTTAGGTTCTTTCTTTCAGAATAAATAGTGGTTTCGTAAAACAGTTTAAGGGAAACAAGATTGCCGACTCGCACTATGCCATGCGCGAATAGCTTATCGGTAACTGCAATCAGGATTTTATAGTGGTTTCATAAAACGCTTTGCGTTTCGGTAAACGTTATTGATCTGCCCTTTGGAAATAAGGGGAGACGGGAATAATTACAAAAACCAACTACACAAGTGAAATCGCTCTTTGATAATCGCAAGTGGTGACATAAACGCTTTTCAACGTATTATTAAAGACATGCAACTAACCTTTATATACTACATACGTATACAAACATACATACATAAATCACACGCAGAGCGTTAACGGCCGTAAAACGGATATTAACCCCACGTCTGACAAAAGTTTGAGGGTCAATCAGATAACTGTGTATTTCTTTAGTGACAGGTTGTCAGACCATCGCCTAAAATTGCAATACACATTTAACCATCGAGTCTCGTTGTCGCCTCTTACGATACCCATAGGTAACAATTTACAAGTTTATTATGAAAATTTGGTTCCTAATTCATTTCAGAGGTGGCACCACTAGGTTTTTAAAAACGCGCTATCGAAATTGTTTTGGTCATATTATAAGTAATGGCATAGATGTTAACTCTGTTTCTTACGATTAGTAGCCAAGTACATTATTTGCCGTGTGATGCCGGCTTAGAATAACATCGCCCCATTTCTTTCCCGTGGGGGTCGTAAGAGGCGACTTAGGGACTCGAGGGTGTGTATTGCAATTTTAGGCGATGGGCTGACAACCTGTCACTATAGCGATACACAATTTTTCGAATGACCCTCAAACATTTGTCAGACGTGGTGTAAATGGCCGTTTTTGCGGTTTTGTTTACGCTCTGCCTACCCCGCAAGGGATTATAGGCGTGATATGTGTATGTATGTGTATGTGTACATTATTTGTAAATGGTATCTCGCCTCACTTGTACATACATAATATACATATATCACGCCTATATTCACGCGGGGAAGGCAGAGCGTAAACGGCCTCAAAAAAACGGACATTTACGCCACATCGTACAAATATTTGAGGGTCATTCGGAAAATTGTGTATCGCCATTGTGACAAGTTGTCAGCCCATCACTTGAAATTGCAATACGTGTGTATATGTAATAGCATCACCCCGTTTATTTCCCGTGGGAGTCGTGAGAGGCGACTTAAGGACTCGAGGGTGTATATTGCAATTTTAGACGATGGGCTGACAACCTGTCACCACGGCGATACACAGTTATACGAATGACCCTGAAATATTTGTCTAAAATGACGTAAATGGCTGTTTTTTTGCGGCCGTTTACGCTCTGCCTACCCCGCTAGGGACAATAGGCGTGAGATGTGTATGTATGTATCTTATAGACTTTAGATAGCTTTTTGTAACGTACGTAGACGATTTCCCGCAAGGACATTAAACATGAACTGTAATATCCTCGGTTTCCCGACTCGCTCGGCCATCAAGTAAAAATATGTCGGTGATAAAAAAGTTTTTAATAAATAACTTCTACGGAACTACATACATACATAAATAAATAACGCCTCTATCCCTTACGGGGTAGGCAGAGCATTAACGGCCGTAAAACGGATATTAACACCACTTCTGACAAAAGTTCGAGGGTCAATCTGATAACTGTGTATCACCATAGTGACAGATTGTCAGCCCATCGTCTAAAATTGTAATACACACCCACCCTCAAGTCCCTCAGTCGCCTCTTACGACACCCATAGGTAAGAAATGGGGTGACGCTATTCTAAGCCGGCATCATACGGAACACTTCTACGGAACTAATACTTATTAATACGGCTCTTATCTCTCTCTTTTCGTGTGGGACACCGAGTCGTCCAACGACACGACAAACCCTGGTGTGAGGTTCTTATGACGTGTATTTATGTTACTCTACGATCGTCTGTTTGTTTGCAGAAATTGATCCTTATCTTTGCCCCTTTCGAATTTGAATCATAAAAATACAGAGTGATTTTACTAAGGGACTTGAGGGTTAGATGTGTATTACAATTTTAGGCGATGGGCTGACAACCTGTCACTATAGTGATACACAGTTATCTGATTGACCCTCAAACTTTTGTCAGAAGTGGTGTTAATATCCGTTTTACGGCCGTTAATGCTCCACCTACCCCGTAAGGGATATAGGCGTGATTTATTTATGTATGTATGTAGTTCCGTAGAAGTTATTTATTAAAAACTTACTTGATGGCCGAGCGAGTCGGGAAACCGAGGATATTACAGTTCATGTTTAATATTTGCTGCGTGATGCCGGCTTAGAATAGCATCACCCCATTTCTTACCCATGGGTATCGTAAGAGCCGACTAAGGGACTCGAGGGATGTGTATTACAATTTTAGGCGATGGGCTGACAACCTGTCACTACAGTGATACACTGTTATCTGATTGACCCTCAAGCTTATGTCAGACGTGGTGTTAATATCCGTTTTACGGCCGTTAACGCTCTGCCTACCTCGTAAGGGATTTAGGCGTGATTTATGTATGTATGTATGTGATTTTTTTCTTATTTTCACCGGTTATTCTGCCGCCGCCGGCGTGATTGTTCGAAATTTTTTGAAAGCAACACAATATAGTGTATACGTATTAAGCTATTTACCACGGGAAGTCGACTTGTTTGGGTGCGTAGGGTTGCGGCGCTACTCCGTGTGGGGTAGGTACATCATCGCAGGCAAGAGTTCACTCACCACGCTGACTTACTTACTCATTGACATGATTGTTTGTGTTCAAGGAGTATATAGATGGGGATTTCTGATGTATAGAGAGTTTTTGGTCGGTTCTTATGAGTAAAGAAAAATCTGACATTTACAAAAAAAACAAGTTGGCGTCCGTGGGATAGGCAATTTTTTTATTTGTTATCGGATTGAATCGTTTGAAACGGCGTTTTCGGGAAATTTTAAGGTTTTAAATATGATGGTGGTTAAAAAAATACAAGGTCACTGTAATTTTGCTATTTAACGAGAAAAGTGCGATATTTTCACCCGAATTGATCTCTAAAAAGGAGGCGAGATTGGGGACGGTTAGGGTCGATTTTGTATAAAGAAATTTTTGTAGTTTTTAGAAAAATTCGAAAATTTGGGAAAAACAAGATGGCGGCCCAGTTACAAGTTTTTTTTTCCAAAATAAGACTCAAAAGTTACCGAATTATCTCCCACTTGCGCATGTTTGAGCGGCTGTTTTTTTTACAATCAGTTGAAATATATGCTGGTGTCTACCTGAAAATTCCAAAACAAATGGATTTTCAAAAGGCGGATGTGCTGTATAGATTTAAAGTTGTTTTTTCGTATTTTTCAACCGGTAAATAAAAACCCTTCTGTTGATTTGCGATAGTACGTTTATTTACATAAATTGATACTTATCCAATGACCCTCATGATGGGCATCATCATAAAAATACAGGGTATTATTTTGCGATTTTCACCAGTTCGATTCCCGGCAAGATCAAGGGTGTTTTCGAAAATATTTAAATGCAGTTATTTTTTAACTCAGTAAAAATTTAATAAGGTTACCTTTTAGCAAAAAAACGTAGGTCAAATAAGTGTTTGGAACACCTCCCAGACAAAGTTTAAATTTACGAGTTAATTATGAAAATGTGGTTCCACTTGATCCTAACCATTGACTCTCTCGATTTGTGACATAAAAATACAGGGTATTTTTATTGTGATTTTCACCAGATTGATTCCCGTCAAGACAAAGGGTGTTTCGAAATCTTTGAATGCAGTTATTGATTTTACTTGAAAATAATGGTAGTTTTTTTTTCAGCAAAAAACCGTAGTTCAAGTATTTGGGATACTTCCCATAATAAGTGAGAGTAGTTTCAAGCACTCTGTATACGGACTAAGCTGTTTACTATGGGAAGTTAACTTGCAAGGGTGCGTAGGGTCACGGCACTACCTTCGTTTGCCTCAAGCGGGTAAGGGTGAACAAGGGGGGACGAGTGCTGGTAAATAAACTCCTGCCAGCGAAGAGGTACACGTAGTAGCGCCGCGAACCGTAGCGCCCAAGCAAACAAAGCAAAGAAAATAATGGTTAATAGGAGTCTTTTAATGGCAAATTCATAAGGCGCACAGTTTGCGTAGGTGCGGAGGGTCGCGTCGCGACTTCGTGCGCTTCGAGTAGGTAGGGGTGGACGAGACGCGCAGCTGAGGCTGCAAGCCGAAGCTGCGTGGGGAGGGAGCTCCTGCCTGCGAGGAGGTGGCACGGAGGAAGCGACGCGAACCGTAGCGCCGCAGCAATCAGACAAAGTTTAACTGCCCTTAGGATAAACAAGTACGTGACTCGCGGGCTGCTTGCTGCCCGCGCACTACCCAACAGATATGGAAATTTTAGGTTCTTTCTTTCAGAATAAATAGTGGTTTCGTAAAACAGTTTAAGGAAAACAAGATTACCGACACGCACTATGCGACGCGCAAATAGCTTATCGGTAACTGCAATCAGGATTTCATAGTGGTTTCATAAAACGCTTTGCGTTACGGTAGGTAAACGTTATTGATCTGCACTTTGGAAATAAGGGGAGGCGGAAATAACTACAAAAGCCAACAACACAAGTGAAATCGCTCTTAGATAATCGCAAGTGGTGACGTAAAACGCTGTTCAACGTCATAATAAAGATGCACAACTACCCTTTACATACTGCCAAGCTGAATTTTCCTTAGGAAAATTACAAGTGGTAGCATAAAACGCTGTTATAAATACCAACTAACTCGAACTATGCGAAAGGCAAAGCACACACGACCCGCGGGCTGCTTGCAGCCCGCGCACCACCCAACCAACTAGTCTAACTTATATAAAGCTACACAACGACCACTGACTCATTGACATGATTGTTTGTGTTCAAAGAGTATAGTTGGAGGTTTTTGATGTATGGGCGAGTTTTATGGTTCATTTGTGTGAGTTGAGAAAAAATCGGACATTTTCAAAAAACAAAATGGCGGCTGCTGGGTGAATTTTTTTTTCTATTTTTTTTAACTTTTCAACATACATACACATATCACGCCTATAATACCTTGCGGCGTAGGCAGAGCGCAAAAGGCCGCATAGAACGGACATTTACGCCACGTCTGACAAACATTTGAGGGTCATCCGGAAAATAATGTATCGCCATAGTGACAGGATTTAAAGTTCGTTTCGTATTTTACAACCGGTAAATAAAAACCCTTCTGTTGATTTGCGATAGTACGTTTGTTAACATAAATTGATTCTTATCAATGAGGATACTTACCATACTAAATGAAAGAAGTTTCAAGCACTCTGTATACGGACTAAGCTATTTACTATGGGAAGTCGACTTGCAAGGGTGCGTAGGGTCGCGGCGCTACCTTCGTGTGCCTCAAGCGGGCAGAGGTGAACATGGGGGGAACAAGGACTGGTAAATAAACTCCTGCCAGCGAATGGTACACGTAGTAGCGCCGCAAACCGTAGCGCCCAAGCAAACAGAGCAAGGAATATTTTGGTTAATAGAAGTCTTCTACGGAATTATGGCAAATTCATAAGGCGCACAGTATGCGTAGGTGCGGAGGGTCGCGTCGCGACTTCGTGTGCCTCGAGCAGGTAGGTGTGGACGAGACGCGCAGCTGAGGCTGAAAGCCGAAGCTGCGTGGTGAGGGAGCTCCTGCCAGCGAAGAGGTGGCACGGAGGAAGCGACGCGAACCGTAGCGCCGCAGCAATCAGACAAAGTTTAACTGCCCTTAGGATAAGCAAGTACGTGACTCGCGGGCTGCTTGCTGCCCGCGCACTACCCAACAGATATGGAAATTTTAGGTTCTTTCTTTCAGAATAAATAGTGGTTTCGTAAAACAGTTTAAGGGAAACAAGATTGCCGACTCGCACTATGCCATGCGCGAATAGCTTATCGGTAACTGCAATCAGGATTTTATAGTGGTTTCATAAAACGCTTTGCGTTTCGGTAAACGTTATTGATCTGCCCTTTGAAAATAAGGGGAGACGGAAATAACCACAAAAGCCAACTATAAAAGTGAAAACGCTTTCTGATTATCGAAAGCGGTGACGAAAAACGCTGTTCAACGTCATAATAATGATGCACCCTTTACATACTGCCAAGCTGAATTTGCCTTAGGAAAATTACAAGTGGTAGCATTAAACGCTGTTATAAATACCAACTCACTCGAACTATGCGAAAGGCAAAGCACACATGACCCGCGGGCTGCTTGCAGCCCGCGCACCACCCAACCAACTAGTCTAACTTATATAAAGCTACACAACGACCACTGACTCACTCATTGACTCATTGACATGATTGTTTGGGTTGAAGGAGTGTAGTTGGGGGTTTTTGATGTATAGGTGAGTTTTTGGTTTATTCCGGTGAGTAGAGAAAAAAATCGGACATTTTCAAAAAACAAAATTGCGGCTGTTAGGTAAATTGTTTTTTCTAATTTTTTTTATTTTTTTTTTCGTTTTTGGTGTCGATTCCGGAAGATTTTTAGGTAATTAATACGATTTTGATAATGAAAAAATTAAAAAACAAGATGGCGGTAATTTTTTTTTTACCGTGAAAGTGGTGTTTTTTTCACCCGAATTGATCTCCAAGAAGTAGGCATGGTGGGGTTTGGTGATGTATAGGTGGTTTTTAGGGGTTGTTTTGTAGTTTTCAGGAAAAGTCCGACATTTTAGAAAAACAAGATGGCGGCCGAGCAATGACGATTTTTTTGCAAGAAGTAGACTCTAAAGTAGGCGAATTGTTCTACCAGATGCGCATGCGCTGGAGTTGTCGCTGTTGTTGTGTTATCTGAGGTATATAATGTTGTTTACCAGAAAACTCAAAAAAAATGAAAATTTAAGATGGCCGCCGAATGATTGAAAAAAAATCGAAAATCAACTTTTTTTCTATGTCCCTTTTTCAGGTAGAAAGAGTCGAAATGGGTTCAAGTGATGTATGAACAGTTTGTTAGTGTGCTGGTAAAGATTACATATAAAATAAAAGATTTTTGAAAAACAAGATGGCGGCAAAGTTTTCGAACAATTTTTATTTTTCATTGAAAAAAAAATTCTCCGAGCAGACCCCAAAGGACCCGAATTGTTCTACCAGATTCACATTAGTGAGCGTTTTGAATATTATACCATTAGATTAGGCATATGATGTAGTTTACCAGAAAACTCCAAAAAGTTGACATTTAAAGATGGCGGATGTACTATAGTGTTTTCAATTTAGTGAAAATTTTCAAACAAATTTTGTTTTATTTCACTTATTTGCGAGAGTTTACGATACTATGTTTGTTTGCAGAAATTGATCCTTACTATTGACCTGTTTGATTGGCGTCATAAAAAATACAGGGTGTTATTTTCACGATTTTCACCGGTTCGACTCCCGGCGTGACCAAGTGATTTATCGAAAAACTTTGAATGCAGTTATTGTTTTTACTCAAAAATAAGGGTACTTTCCTTGAAGCAAAAAAAACGTAGGTCAAATATTTGGGACACTTCCCCTACAAAGTGAAAGTAGTCTCAAACACTCTGTATACGAACTAAGCTATTTATTATGAAGAGTCGACTTGCGTAGGGGCGGAGGGTCGCGGCGCTACTGCACCTGCCTTCGAAGAGGAACACGGAGTAGCGTCGCGAACCGTAGCGCTGGAGCAAACAGAACAAAGAAAATTTTGCTTTTCAAAAGTCTTTTACGGAACTATATTCATAAGGCGCACAATATGCGTAGGTGCGGAGGGTCGCGTCGCGACTTCGTGCGCCTCGAGCGGGTAGGGGTGGACGAGACGCGCAGCTTGAAAAATGTTGAATGCAGTTATTGTTTTTACTCAAAAATAAGGGTAGTTTCCTTGAAGCTAAAAAACGTAGGTCAAATTTTTGGGACACTTCCCCTACAAAGTGAAGTAGTCTCAAACACTCTGTATACGAACTAAGCTATTTACTATGAAGAGTCGATCTGCGTAGGTGCGAAGGGTCGCGGCGCTAACTTCGTGTGCCTCGAGCGGGTAGGGGTGGACGAGACGCGCAGCTGAGGCTGCAAGCCGAAGCTGCGTGGTGAGGGAGCTCCTGCCAGCGAAGAGGTGGCACGGAGGAAGCGACGCGAACCGTAGCGCCGCAGCAATCAGACAAAGGTTAACTGCCCTTAGGATAAATAATTTAATATAATAATAATTTGGGAGTCATATTCGATAAAAAGCTTACCTTTATACCGCATATCGATAATTTAACTAACAGAGCTTCTAGAATGCTCGGTTTTGTAATGAGAAATACTAAACTGTTTAAAAGTCCTTGTACTAAAATCACTATTTATACCGCATATGTAAGAAGTATTCTTGAATATTGTAGTGTAGTTTGGTCTCCATTCTATACTGTACACCAAGTCCGCTTAGAACGCATACAAAAAAGAATCTTACGACAATTAGCTTTTTCTTGTCATGTCTTGAATAGTATTTCTTCTTACGATGAAAGATTAATTTATTTTAAAATGTACAGCCTTAAGGATAGACGATTCTTGCTTGATATGATGTTTATGTATAAGGTATTACGAGGACACATTGATTGTCCTACCTTGTTAAGTGTGTTTGGATTTCGTGTTCCTTCGCGCTTACCAAGGCGCCCGTTGGGTCTTTTAAGTGTTCCGTCTTGTAGAACTAATCTAAGGCAATGTTCTGCTATATCGAGAATGAGTAGAAACTATAATAAATTAGATTGTACTATTGTTGATGTGTTTGGTGATACTCTCTTTAGTTTTAAAACTAAAGTCTTACAACAACTTAGTATTATGTCAGATTCCTAATCTCAGTCACTGTTACTAATCTTGCATTATATAAAATTATTTTTCTGGTTACTTACCATTTTTGTGCATGCTGTGGCACCTTTAAATGTAGTGCATTTATGTCTTCCTCTTATGTTAATTTTACATTATGGTTACTTATAATGTAACTACAATTGGTTGTCCTTATATAAATAAATAAATAAATAAATAAGTACGTGACTCGCGGGCTGATTGCTGCCCGCGCACTACCCAACAGATATGGAAAATTTAGGTTCTTTTGTTAAATAAATAAATAGTGGTTTCGTAAAACAGTTTAAGGAAAACAAGATTACCGACACGCACTATGCGACGCGCAAATAGCTTATCGGTAACTGCAATCAGGATTTCATAGTGGTTTCATAAAACGCTTTGCGTTACGGTAGGTAAACGTTATTGATCTGATCTTTGGAATTAAAGGGAGGTGGAAATAACCACAAAAGCCAACTACACAAGTGAAATCGCTCTTTGATTATCGCAAGTGGTGACGTAAAACGCTGTTCAACGTCATAATTAAGATGCACAACTACCCTTTACATACTGCCAAGCTGAATTTGCCCTAGGAAAATTACAAGTGGTAGCATAAAACGCTGTTATAAATACAAACTCACTCGAACTATGCGAAAGGCAAAGCACACACGACCTGCGGGCTGCTTGCAGCCCGCGCACCACCCAACCAACTAGTCTAACTTATATAAAGCTACACAACGACCACTCACTGACTGACATGATTGTTTGTGTTGAAGTAGTATAGATGGAGGTTTTTGATTACTGAGTGAGTTTTTTGGTTCATTCGGGTGAGTTCAGGAAAAATCTGACATTTTCAAAAAACAAGATGGCGGCCGCAGGAGTGGCAACAACTTTTACATTTGTTATGGGATCGAGTTGATTGAAACGGCATTTTCGGGAGATTTTATGCTTTTTAATACAATGGTGGTTGTAAAAAAAATTAAAAAACAAGATTGCGGTCATTTTATTTAACCGTGAAAATGGTGTTTTTTTCACCCGAATTGATCTCCAAGAAGGAGGCATGGTGGGGTTTGGTGATGTATGGGGAGTTTTTAGGGGTCACTTTGTTGTATTCAGGAAAATTCCAACATTAGGGAAAAACAAAATGGCGGCCGAGATAGAAGCTTTTTTCTCGAAAAATAGACCCAAATTCGGCGAATTGTTTTACCAGATGCGCATGCGTGGGAACTATCGCTGTTGTGTTGTCAGGTGAGGTATATGATGTTGTTTACCAGAAAATTCCAAAAAGTTGAAAACTCAAGATGGCGGCCAAGTTATTAAAAAAAATAAGAAAATCCATTTTTTTAATTTGTCCCTTTTTCAGGTAGAACGAGTCGAAATAGGTTAAAGTGATATATGGGCAGTTTGTAAGTGTTCTGGTAGAGATTGCTAAAAAAATAAAAAAATTGTAGAAACAAGATGGCGGCCAAGTTTTACAACTTTGTTTGAATTTCTTCGCCAATTTTGCTCCGGGCAGACCCCAAAAGACCCGAATTGTTCTCCCAGATCTACGTTAGTTACAGTTTTGAATATTATACTATTAGATTAGGTATATGATGTAGTTTACCAGAAAACTCCAAAAAGTTGACATTTCAAAATGGCGGATGTGCTATAAAGATTTCAGTTTGGTGAAAATTTTCAATATTATTTTGATTAATTGCACCCATTTCCATGCGTTTGCCATACAATGTTTGTTTGCAGTAATTTATCCTTACCATTGACCCTATAGATCGGCATCATAAAAATACAGGGTGTTTATTTTTTTTTCAATTTTTACCGGTTCGACTCCCGGCGACTACAAGTGATTTTTGGAAAAACTTTGAATGTTGTTATTGTTTTTACTATAAACTAAGGGTAGCTTTCTTTCAGCGAAAAACCGTAGGTCGAATATTTAGAACACTTGCCCTACAAAGTTTACAATTTATGAGTTTATTATGAAAATGTGGTTCCCAATACATTTCAGAGGTGGCACCACTAGGGTTTCTAAAACGCGGTATCGAAATTATTTTCGTTTCATTCGTTAATTACGAGCCTTTCTGTTGCTTTGCGATAGTATGTTTGTTCGCAGAAATTAATCTTTGCTATTAACATGCTCGATCCCCATCATAAAAATACAGGGTGTTTTTACGATTTTCTATGACGACAAGTAATTTTTTGAAAATCTTTGAATGCAGTTATTTGCGTGAGTTTGCGATAGTTTGTTTGTTTGCAGAAATTGATCCTTACCATTAACCCTGTCGATTAGCATCATAAAAATACAGGGTGTTTTTTAAACGATTTTTTACCGGTTCGACTCTTGGCGTGACCAAGTGGTTTTTCGAAAAACTTTGTATGCAGTTTTTGTTTTTACTCAAAAATAAGGGTAGTTTCCTTAAAGCCAAAAATCGTAGGTCAAATATTTGGGAGACTTCCCGTACAAAGTGAAAGTAGTCTCAAACACTCTGTATACGAACTAAGCTATTTACTATGAAGAGTCGATCTGCGTAGGTGCGGAGGGTCGCGGCGCTAACTTCGTGCACCTCGAGCGGGTAGGGGCGGACGAGACGCGCAGCTGAGGCTGCAAGCCGAAGCTGCGTGCAAACAGAGCAAAGAAAATTTTGCTTTTCAAAAGTCTTTTACGCAACTATGGCAAATTGTTAAGGCGCACAGTATGCGTAGCGTAGCAGCAATCACACAAAGGTTAACTGCCCTTTAGATAAACAAGTACATGACTCGCGGGCTGCTTGCTGGCCGCGCACTACCCAACAGATATGTACATTTTAGGTTCTTTCTTGCAGAATAAGAAGTAATTTGGTAAAACAGTTTAAGGGAATCAAGATTGCCGACATGCACTATGCTACGCGCGAATAGCTTATCGGTAACGGCAATGAGGATTTCATAAAACGCTTTGCGTTTGCGTTTCGGTAAACGTTATTGATCTGCACTTTGGAAATAAGGGGAGGCGGAAATTATTACAAAAACCAACTACCCAAGCGAAATCGCTCTTTGATAATCGCAAGTGGTGACATAAACGCTTTTCAACTTATTATTAAAGACACGCAACTAACCTTTATATAAGTACTACATACGTACAAACATACATACATAAATCACGCTGTCACCATGGCGATACACAATTATACGAATGACACTCAAATATTTGTACGATGTGGCGTAATTGTCCGTTTTTTTGTGGCCGTTTATGCTCTACCTACCCTGCTAGGGACAATAGGCGTGATATGTGTATGTATGTATCTTATAGACTTTAGATAGCTTTTTGGTACGTTCGTAAACGGTTTCTCGCAAGGACATTAAACAAACATACATAGGTACATACATAAATCACGCCTATATCCCTTACGGGGTGGGCAGAGCGTTAACGGCCGTAAAACGGATATTAACACCACGTCTAACATAAGCTTGAGGGTCAATCAGATAACAGTGTATCACTGTAGTGACAGGTTGTCAGCCCATCGCCTGAAATTGTAATACACATCCCTCGAGTCCCTTAGTCGGCTCTTACAACACCCATGGGTAGGAAATGGGGTGACGCTATTCTAAGCCGGCATCACACGGAACACGTCTACGGAACTAATACTAATTAATACGGCTCTTATCTCTCTCTTTTCGTGTGGGACACCGAGTCGTCCAACGACACGACAAACCCTGGTGTCAGGTTTTTATGACGTGTGTTTATGTTGCTCTACGATCATCTGTTTGTTTGCAGAAATTGATCCTTATCATTGACCCTCTCGAATTAGAATCATCAAAATACAGAGTGATTTTACTAAGGGACTCGAGGGTTAGATTTGTATTGCAATTTTAGGCGATGGGCTGACAACCTGTCACTAAGTGATACGCAGTTATCTGATTGACCCTCAAACTTTTGTCAGACGTGGTGTTAATATCCGTTTAACGGCCTTTAACGCTCTGCCTACCACGTAAGGGATAGAGACGTGATTTATGTATGTATGTGATTTTTTTCTTATTTTCACCGGTTTTTCAGCCGCCGGCGTGATTGTTCGATTTTTTTTTAAAGCAACACTATATAGTACATATATACATACATAATAAATCCCGTAAGGGTACGGGGTAGGCAGAGCGTTAACGGCCATAAAACGGATATTAACAGTACGTCTGACAAAAGTTTGAGGGTCAATCGGATAACTGTGTATCATTATAGTGACAGGTTGTCAGCCCATTGCCTACAATTGCAATACAAATCTAACCCTCGAGTCCCTTAGTCGCCTCTTACGACACCCATGGTTTAGAAATAGGTTGATGCTATTCTAAGCCGGCATCACACTATTTAGTGTATACGTATTAAGCTATTTACCTCGGGAAGTCGACTTGTTTGGGTGCATAAGGTCGCGGCGCTACTCCGTGTAGGTACATCATCGCGGGCAAGAGTTCACTCACCACGCTGACTTACTTACTTATTGCCATGATTGTTTGTGTTCAAGGAGATAGATGGGGATTTTTGAATGTATAGGGAGTTTTTGGTAGATTCTAATGAGTAAAGAAAAATCTTTTGACATTTATAAAATAACAAGTTGGCGGCCGTGGGGCAGGCAAATATTTTTATTTGTTATCGGATTGAGTTGATTGAAACGGCATTTTCGAGAAATTTCAAGTTTTTAAATACGATGGAGGTTAAAAAAATACAATGTGACTGTAATTTTTTTATGAAAGATGCGATATTTTCACCCGAATTCATCTCCAAAAAGGAGACGTGGTTGGGGATGGTTAAGGTTGATGTTGAATGAAGGAATTTAGAGTTATTTTTGTAGTATTTAGAAAAAATCCATTAACAAACTCCCACTTGCGCATGTGTGAGTGGCTGGTTTTTGTCTTTACAATAAGTTGAAGTATATGCTGGTGTTTACCAGAAAATTCCAAAACAAACCCTTCTGTTGATTTGCGATAGTACGTTTGTTAACATAAATTGATTCTTATCAATGAGGATACTTACCATACTGAATGAAAGAAGTTTCAAGCACTCTGTATACGGACTAAGCTATTTACTATGGGAAGTCGACTTGCAAGGGTGCGTAGGGTCGCGGCGCTACCTTCGTGTGCCTCAAGCGGGCAGAGGTGAACATGCGGGGAACAAGGGCTGGTAAATGAACTCCTGCCAGCGAATGGTACACGTAGTAGCGCCGCAAACCGTAGCGCCCAAGCAAACAGAGCAAGGAATATTTTGGTTAATAGGAGTCTTCTACGGAATTATGGCAAATTCATAAGGCGCACAGTATGCGTAGGTACGGAGGGTCGCGTCGCGACTTCGTGTGCCTCGAGCAGGTAGGGGTGGACGAGACGCGCAGCTGAGGCTGAAAGCCGAAGCTGCGTGGTGAGGGAGCTCCTGCCTGCGAAGAGGTGGCACGGAGTAGCGTCGTGAACCGTAGCGCCGGAGCAATCAGACAAAGTTTAACTGCTCTTAGGATAAACAAGTACGTGACTCGCGGGCTGATTGCTGCCCGCGCACTACCCAACAGATATGGAAATTTTAGGTTCTTTCTTTCAAAATAAATAGTGGTTTCGTAAAACAGTTTTAGGAAAACAAGATTACCGACACGCACTATGCAACGCGCGAATAGCTTATCGGTATTTGCATTCAGGATTTCATAGTGGTTTCATAAAACGCTTTCCGTTACGGTAAACGTTATTGATCTGCACTTTGGAAATAAGGGGGAGCGGAAATAAGTACAAAAGCCAACTACACAAGTGAAATCGCTTTCTGATAATAACAAGTGGTGACGTCAAACGCTGTTCAACGTCACAATAAAGATGCAAAACTAACTGAACCAACTGCCAAGCTGAATTTGCCTTTGGAAAATTAAAAGTGGTGACGTAAAACACTTTATAAAATACAAACTCACTCGAACTATGCGAAAGGCAAAGCACACACGACCCGCGGGCTGCTTGCAGCCCGCACACCACCCAACCAACTAGTCTAACTTATATAAAGCTACACAACGACCACTCACTGACTGACATGATTGTTTGTGTTGAAGGAGTATAGATGGAGGTTTTTGATTACTAAGTGAGTTTTTTGGTTCATTTCGGTGAGTTCAGGAAAAATCTGACATTTTCAAAAAAACAAAATGGCGGCTGTTGGGTGAATTTTTTTTTTCTATTTTTTTTATTTTTTTTCGTTTTTTGTGTCGATTTCGGAAGATTTTTAGGTAATTAATACGATTTTGATAATAAAAAAATTAAAAAACAAGATGGCGGTCATTTTTTTTTACCGTGAAAATGGTGTTTTTTTTACCCGAATCGATCTCCAAGAAGGAGGCATGGTGGGGTTTGGTGATGTATGAGGGGTTTTTAGGGGTCGTTTTGTTGTTTTCAGGAAAAGTCCAACATTTTGGAAAAACACAATGGCGGCCGAGATATGATGATTTTTTTGGAAAAAGTAGACTCTAAAGTAGGCGAATTGTTCTACCAGATGCGCATGCGCTAAAGTTGTCGCTGTTAATGTGTTCAATTAGTATATGATGTTGTTTACCAGAAAACTCCAAAAAGTTGAAAATTCAAGATGGCCGCCGAGTTATTAAAAAAAAAACGAAAATCAACTTTTTTTCCATGTCCCTTTTTCAGGTAGAAAGAGTCGAAATAGGTTAAAGTGATGTAAAGGCAGTTTGTAAGTGTTCTGGTAGAAATTGCATAAAAATAAAAGAATTTTGAAAAACAAGATGGCGGCAAAGTTTTCGAACAATTTGTATATTTCATTGAAAAAAAAACTCCGAGCAGACCCAAAAGGACCCGAATTGTTCTACCAGATTTACATTAGTGAGCGTTTTGAATATTATACTATTAGATTAGGCATATGATGTTGTTTACCAGAAAACTCCAAAAAGTTGACATTTCAAGATGGCGGACGTACTATAGTGTTTTCAATTTTGTGAAAATTTTTAAACAAATTTTGTTTAATTTCACTTATTTGCGAGAGTTTACGATACTATGTTTGTTTGCAGAAATTGATCCTTACTATTGACCTGTTTGATTGACGTCATAAAAATACAGGGTGTTATTTTCACGATTTTCACCGGTTCGACTCCCGGCGTGACCAAGTGATTTTTCGAAAAACTTTGAATGCAGTTATTGTTTTTACTCAAAAATAAGGGTAGTTTCCTTGAAGCAAAAAAACGTAGGTCAAATATTTGGGACACTTCCCCTACAAAGTGAAATTAGTCTCAAACACTCTGTATACGAACTAAGCTATTTTTTATGAAGAGTCGACTTGCGTAGGTGCGGAGGGTCGCGGCGCTAACTTTGTGTGCCTCGAGCGGGTAGGGGTGGACGAGACGCGCAGCTGAGGCTGCAAGCCGAAGCTGCGTGGCGAGGGAGCTCCTGCCTGCGAAGAGGTACACGGAGTAGCGTCGCGAACCGTAGCGCCGGAGCAAACAGAACAAAGAAAATTTTGCTTTTCAAAAGTCTTTTACGAAACTATATTCATAAGGCGCACAATATGCGTAGGTGCGGAGGGTCGCGTCGCGACTTCGTGCGCCTCGAGCAGGTAGGGGTGGACGAGACGCGCAGCTGAGGCTGCAAGCCGAAGCTGCGTGGGGAGGGAGCTCCTGCCTGCGAAGAGGCGGCACCGAGGAAGCGACGCGAACCGTAGCGCCGGAGCAATCAGACAAAGGTAAACTGTCCTATGGATAAACAAGTACGTGACTCGCGAGTTGCTTGCTGCCCGCGCACTACTCAACAGATATGGAAATATTAGGTTCTTTCTTGCAGAATAAAAAGTGGTTCCGTAAAACAGTTTAAAGGAAACAAGATTGCCCAAACGCACAATAACCACGCGCGAATAGCTTATCGGTAAATGCAATCAGGAATTCATAGTGGTTTCATAAAACGCTTTGCGTTACGGTAAACGTTATTGATCTGCACTTTGGAAATAAGGGGAGACGGAAATAACTACAAAAGCCAACTACAAAAGTGAAAACGCTTTCTGATTATCGAAAGTGGTGACGAAAAACGCTGTTCAACGTCATAATAATGATGCACCCTTTACATACTGCCAAGCTGAATTTGCCTTTGGAAAATTACAAGTGGTAGCATAAAACGCTGATATAAATACCAACTCACTCGAACTATGCAAAAGCAAAACACACACGACCCGCGGGCTGCTTGCAGCCCACGCACCACCCAACCAACTAGTCTAACTTATATAAAGCTACACAACGACCACTGACTCATTGACATGATTGTTTGTGTTGAAGGAGTATAGTTGGAGGTTTTTGATGTATGGGAGAGTTTTTTGGTTTGTTTTGATGAGTAGAGAAAAATTCCGACATTTTCAAAAAACAAGATGGCGGCCGCGGGAGTGGCAACAACTTTTACATTTGTTATCGGATTGAGTTGATTGAAACGGCATTTTCGGGAGATTTTATGCTTTTAAATACAATGGTGGTTGTAAAAAAATGAAAAAACAAGATGGCGGTCATTTTTTTTTACCCTGAAAATGGTGTTTTTTTCACCCGAATTGATCTCCAAGAAGGAGGCATGGTGGGGTTTAGTGATGTATGGGGGGTTTTTGGGGGTCGTTTTGTAGTTTTCAGGAAAATTCCAACATTTGGGAAAAACAAGGTGGCGGCCAAGATAGAAGCTTTTTTCTCGAAAAATAGAGCCAAGTTTGGCGAATTGTTTTACCAGATGCGCATGCGTGGGAACTATCGCTGTTGTGTTGTCAGGTGAGGTATATGATGTAGTTTACCAGAAAATTCCAAAAAGTTGAAAATTCTAGATGGCGGCCAAGTTATTAAAAAAAAATTGAAAATCCATTTTTTTTATTTGTCCCTTTTTCAGGTAGAACGAGTCGAAATAGGTTAAAGTGATATATGGGTAGTTTGTAAGTGTTCTGGTAGAGATTGCTACAAAAATAAAAAAAAATGTAGAAACAAGATGGCGGCCAAGTTTTACAAGTTTGTTTGAATTTCTTCGCAAATTTTACTCCGGGTAGACCCCAAAAGACCCGAATTGTTCTCCCAGATTTACGTTAGTTACAGTTTTGAATATTATACTATTAGATTAGGTATATGATGTAGTTTACCAGAAAACTCCAAAAAGTTGACATTTCAAAATGACGAATGTGCTATAAAGATTTCAGTTTGGTGAAAATTTTCAATATTATTTTGATTGATTGCACCCATTTCCATGCGTTTGCCATACAATGTTTGTTTGCAGTAATTTATCCTTACCATTGACCCTATCGATCGGCATCATAAAAATACAGGGTGTTTATTTTTTTTCAATTTTTACCGGTTCGACTCCCGGCGACTACAAGTGATTTTTGGAAAAACTTTGAATGTAGTTATTGTTTTTACTATAAATTAAGGGTAGCTTTCTTTCAGCGAAAAACCGTAGGTCGAATATTTAGAACACTTGCCCTACAAAGTTTACAATTTATGAGTTTATTATGAAAATGTGGTTCCCAATACATTTCAGAGGTGGCACCACTAGGGTTTCTAAAACGCGGTATCGAAATTATTTTCGTTTCATTCGTTAATTACGAGCCTTTCTGTTGCTTTGCGATAGTATGTTTGTTCGCAGAAATTAATCCTTGCTATCAACATGCTCGATCCCCATCATAAAAATACAGGGTGTTTGTACGATTTTCTATGACGACAAGTAATTTTTTGAAAATCTTTTGAATGCAGTTATTTGCGTGAGTTTGCGATAGTTTGTTTGTTTGCAGAAATTGATCCTTACCACTGACCCTGTCGATTACCATCATAAAAATACAGGGTGTTTTTTAAACAATTTTTTACTGGTTCGACTCCCGGCGTGACCAAGTGGTTTTTTGAAAAATTTTGAATGCAGTTATTGTTTTTACTCAAAAATAAGGGTAGTTTCCTTGAAGCTAAAAAACGTAGGTCAAATTTTTGGGACACTTCCCCTACAAAGTGAAGTAGTCTCAAACACTCTGTATACGAACTAAGCTATTTACTATGAAGAGTCGATCTGCGTAGGTGCGAAGGGTCGCGGCGCTAACTTCGTGTGCCTCGAGCGGGTAGGGGTGGACGAGACGCGCAGCTGAGGCTGCAAGCCGAAGCTGCGTGGTGAGGGAGCACCTGCCTGCGAAGAGGTACACGGAGTAGCGACGCGAACCGTAGCGCCGAAGCAAACAGAGCAAAGAAAATTTTGCTTTTCAAAAGTCTTTTACGGAACTATGGCAAATTGATAAGGCGCACAGTATGCGTAGCGTCGCAGCAATCAGACAAAGGCCCTTTATTAACTGCCCTTTAGATAAACAAGTACATGACTCGCGAGCTGCTTGCTGGCCGCGCACTACCCAACGGATATGTACATTTTAGGTTCTTTCTTGCAGAATAAAAAGTGATTTCGTAAAACAGTTTAAGGGAATCAAGATTGTCGACATGCACTATGCCTACGCGCGAATAGCTTATCGGTATCGGTAACTGCAATAACACACATACATACATACATAAATCACGCCTTTAACCCCCACGGGGTAGGCAGAGCAATAACGGCCGTATAACGGATATTACATACATACATTCACACACATATCACTCCTGTTATCCTTTGCGGGGTAGGCAGAGCGTAAACAGCCGCAAAAAACGGCCATTTACACCACGTCTGACAAATGTTGGAGGGTTGTTCGGAATATTGTGTATCGCTATAGTGACAGGTTGTCAGCCCATCGCCTAAAATTGCAATATACACCCTAATACGAATATTATGTAGTATTATAAGTTTTCAACATAAAACCGTAGGTCTAATATATTATATGTAACACGTCCCCTACACACACACACATATCACGCCTATAATCCCTTGCGGGGTAGGCAGAGCGTAAACAGCCGCAAAAAACTGACACTTACGGACATTAATATTTGATGGTCATTCGGAAAATTGTGATGTGATGCCGGCTTAGAATAGCATCACCCCATTTCTTTCCCGTGGGCGTCGTAAGAGGCGACTGAGGGACTCGAGAGTGTGTATTGCAATTTGAGGCGATGGGCTGACAACCTGTCACTATGGCGATACACAATTTTACGAATGACCCAGAAATATTTGACAAAAGTGGCGTAAATAGCCGTTTTATTTGCGGTCGTTTACGCTCTGCCTACCCCGCAGGGGACAATAGGGGTGATATGTGTATGTATGTATCTTATAGACTTTAGATAGCTTTTTGGTACGTTCGTAAACGGTTTCCTGCAAGGACATTAAACAAACATACATACATACATAAATCACGCCTATATCCCTTACGGGATAGGCAGAGCGTTAACGGCCGTAAAACGGATATTAACACCACGTCTAACAAAAGCTTGAGGGTCAATCAGATAACAGTGTATCACTGTAGTGACAGGTTGTCAGCCCATCGCCTAAATTGTAATACACATCCCTCGAGTCCCTTAGTCGGCTCTTACGATACCCATGGGTAAGAGATGGGGTGATGCTATTCTAAGCCGGCATCACGCGGCAAATATTAAACATGAACTGTGATATCCTCGGTTTCCCGACTCGCTCGGTCATCAAGTAAGTTTTTAATAAATAACTTCTACGGAACTACATACATACATAAATAAATCACGCCTATATCCCTTACGGGGTAGGCAGAGCATTAACGGCCGTAAAACGGATATTAACACCACCTCTGACAAAAGTTTGAGGGTCAATCAGATAACAGTGTATCACTATAGTGACAGGTTGTCAGCCAATCGCCTAAAATTGTAATACACACCTTCGAGTCCTTCAGTCGCCTCTTACAACACCCATGGGTAGGAAATGGGGTGACGCTATTCTAAGCCGGCATCACACGGAACACGTCTACGGAACTAATACTAATTAATACGGCTCTTATCTCTCTCTTTTCGTGTGGGACACCGAGTCGTCCAACGACACGACAAACCCTGGTGTCAGGTTCTTATGACGTGTGTTTATGTTGCTCTACGATCGTCTGTTTGTTTGCAGAAATTGATCCCCATCATTGACCCTCTCGAATATGAATCATAAAAATACAGAGTGATTTTACTAAGGGACTCGAGGGTTAGATGTGTTTTGCAATTTTAGGCGACGGGCTGACAACCTGTCACTAAGTGATACGCAGTTATCTGATTGACCCTCAAACTTTTGTCAGACGTGGTGTTAATATCCGTTTTACGGCCTTTAACGCTCTGCCTACCACGTAAGGGATATAGGCGTGATTTATGTATGTATGTGACTTTTTTTTTTTTCACCGGTTTTTCTGCCGCCGGCGTGATTGTTCGAAATTTTTTGAAAGCAACACTATATAGTACATATATACATACATAATGAATCCCGTAAGGGTACGGGGTAGGCAGAGCGTTAACGGCCATAAAACGGATATTAACAGTACGTCTGACAAAAGTTTGAGGGTCAATCGGATAACTGTGTATCATTATAGTGACAGGTTGTCAGCCCATCGCCTACAATTGCAATACAAATCTAACCCTCGAGTCCCTTAGTCGCCTCTTACGACACCCATGGTTTAGAAATAGGTTGATGCTATTCTAAGCCGGCATCACACTATGTAGTGTATACGTATTAAGCTATTTACCTCGGGAAGTCGACTTGTATGGGTGCATAAGGTCGCGGCGCTACTCCGTGTAGGTACATCATCGCGGGCAAGAGTTCACTCACCACGCTGACTTACTTACTTATTGCCATGATTGTTTGTGTTCAAGGAGATATATGGGGATTTTTGAATGTATAGGGAGTTTTTGGTAGATTCTAATGAGTAAAGAAAAATCTTCTTCTGACATTTATAAAATAACAAGTTGGCGGCCGTGGGGCAGGCAAATATTTTTATTTGTTATCGGATTGAGTTGATTGAAACGGCATTTTCGAGAAATTTCAAGTTTTTAAATACGATGGAGGTTAAAAAAATACAATGTGACTGTAATTTTTTTATGAAAGATGCGATATTTTCACCCGAATTCATCTCCAAAAAGCAGACGTGGTTGGGGATGGTTAAGGTTGATGTTGAATGAAGGAATTTAGAGTAATTTTTGTAGTATTTAGAAAAAATCCATTAACAAACTCCCACTTGCGCATGTGTGAGTGGCTGGTTTTTGTCTTTACAATCAGTTGAAGTATATGCTGGTGTTTACCAGAAAATTCCAAAACAAATGGATTTTCAAAATGGCGGATGTGCTGTATGGATTTAAAGTTCGTTTCGTATTTTTCAACCGGTAAATAAAAACCCTTCTGTTGATTTGCGATAGTACGTTTGTTAACATAAATTGATTCTTATCAATGAGGATACTTACCATACTAAATGAAAGAAGTTTCAAGCACTCTGTATACGGACTAAGCTATTTACTATGGGAAGTCGACTTGCAAGGGTGCGTAGGGTCGCGGCGCTACCTTCGTGTGCCTCAAGCGGGCAGAGGTGAACATGGGGGGAACGAGGGCTGGTAAATAAACTACTGCCAGCGAATGGTACACGTAGTAGCGCCGCAAACCGTAGCGCCCAAGCAAACAGAGCAAGGAATATTTTGGTTAATAGGAGTCTTTTACGGAATTATGGCAAATTCATAAGGCGCACAGTATGCGTAGGTGCGGAGGGAACCGTAGCGCCGCAGCAATCAGACAAAGGTTGACTGCCCTTAGGATAAACAAGTACATGACTCGCGGGCTGCTTGCTGCCCGCGCACTACCCAACAGATATGGAAATTTTAGGTTCTTTCTTTCAGAATAAATAGTGGTTTCGTAAAACAGTTTTAGGAAAACAAGATTACCGACACGCACTATGCAACGCGCGAATAGCTTATCGGTATTTGCATTCAGGATTTCATAGTGGTTTCATAAAACGCTTTCCGTTACGGTAAACGTTATTGATCTGCACTTTGGAAATAAGGGGGAGCGGAAATAAGTACAAAAGCCAACTACACAAGTGAAATCGCTTTCTGATAATTGCAAGTGGTGACGTAAAACGCTGTTCAACGTCACAATAAAGATGCAAAACTAACTTAACCAACTGCCAAGCTGAATTTGCCTTAGGAAAATTACAAGTGGTAGCATAAAACGCTGTTATAAATACAAACTCACTCAAACTATGCAGAAGAGAAAGCACACACGACCCGCGGGCTGCTTGCAGCCCGCGCACCACCCAACCAACTAGTCTAACTTATATAAAGCTACACAACTACCACTCACTCACTCATTGACTCATTAACATAATTGTTTGTATTGAAGAAGTATAGTTGGAGGTTTTTGATGTATGGGCGAGTTTTATGGTTTGATTGTGTGAGTTGGGAAAAAATCTGACATTTTCAAAAAACAAAATGGCGGCTGCTGGGTGAATATTTTTTTTCTCATTTTTTTACTTTTTTTCGTTTTTGGTGTCGATTTCGGGAGATTTTTAGGTTTTTAATACGATTGTGGTAGTGAAAAAATAAAAAAAACAAGATGGCGGTCATTTTTTTTAACCCTGAAAATGGTGTTTTTTTCACCCGAATTAATCTCCAAGAAGGAGCATGGTGGGATTTGGTGATGTATAGGGGGTTTTTAGGAGTTGCTTTGTAGTTTTCAGGAAAATTCCAACATTTGGGAAAAACAAAATGGCGGCCGAGATATGACGATTTTTTTGCAAAAAGTAGACTCTAAAGTAGGCGAATTGTTCTACCAGATTCGCATGCGCTAAAGTTGTCGCTGTTGTTGTGTTCGATTAAATATATGATGTTGTTTACCAAAAAACTCCAAAAAGTTGGAAATTCAAGATGGCCGCCGAGTTATTAAAAATAAATCGAAAATCAACTTTTTTTCTATGTCCCTTTTTCGGGTAGAAAGAGTCGAAATAGGTTAAAGTAATGTATAGGCAGTTTGTAAGTGTGCTGGTAGAGATTGCATAAAAAATAATCAAAATTGTAAAAACAAGATGGCGGCCAAGTTTTACAACTTTGTTTGAATTTCTTCGCCAATTTTACTCTGGGCAGACCCCAAAAGACCCGAATCGTTCTCCCAGATTTACGTTACTAACAGTTTTGAATATTATATTATTAGATTAGGTATATGATGTAGTTTACCAGAAATTTCTAAAAAGTTGACATTTCAAAATGGCTGATGTACTATAGTGTTTTCAATTTAGTGAAAATTTTCAAACAAATTTTGTTTAATTTCACTTATTTGCGAGAGTTTGCGATACTATGTTTGTTTGCAGAAATTTATCCTTACCATTGACCTGTTCGATTGGCGTCATAAACATATAGGGTGTTATTTTCACGATTTTCACCGGTTCGACTCCCGGCGTGACCAAGTGATTTTTCGAAAAACTTTTAATGCAGTTATTGTTTTTACTCAAAAATAAGGGTAGTTTTCTTGAAGCAAAAAAACGTTGGTCGAATATTTGGGACACTTCCCCTACAAAGTGAAAGTAGTCTCAAACACTGTATACGAACTATAAGCTATTTACTATGGAGAGTCGACCTGCGTAGGTGCGGAGGGCCGCGGCGCTAACTTCGTGTGCCTCGAGCGGGTAGGGGTGGACGAGACGCGCAGCTGAGGCTGCAAGCCGAAGCTGCGTGGCGAGGGAGCTCCTGCCTGCGACGAGGTACACACGAAGTGGTCTAAACCTGCACAGCCAGACAACGCCATCTTTTAACGACAAATTGAATTCATTGAATACCATTATAGACACATTAAAACACACACATTGACTGGCGCGCACACACACTAGAATTTAAGACGCGCAGTTTGATGACTAATAATAATTTAAACCTTAATTTCGCAACTTGCATCACAGCAGTCGTAGCTCAATGGTTAACATAGCGGACTTTGGAAACAGGTAGCTAAGGATCGATTCGTGGTTGGTCGCAGGTCTAGGCCTGTTTTTTATTTTTATTTAGGTTATACTTACTATTTTTTAATGATTATTTTGCTGTTGCTGATAAATTTTTATACTTATCTGTGTAGTATAGTGTGTGATATCGAATAAATATAGTAGTTTTGAGGATATAAGGTAAAATGAATAAAACTACCATAATATTTATCAGTTAGGTATTTATTTTGGTTGTTAACTATTCAATGATATTGGGTTGGGTTGCATAATGTTTGTTAATGTGCAACAATAAAAAGGTATGTCAAAGTGAATAAACATGTTATAAATGAGATAACGAGGTAGCCTCATTCCTGCATTTATTGTAACAATAACATCACTTAACATATTTTTTATTGGTAACACATTAAGCCTAAACTGAACCAGGGGATCAATTTATTTACATTCTTCGTTAGATTGTGTAAACATAGTTAAATAATTATGCAGAATAATTAGGTATTAAGTGACAGGTTAACTTGGTATTGTTATTGTTTGAGAGCTTGAACAGTTTCAGAAATTAACTAAGCAGTAAGTATCGAATAAAATAAATCCTCTGCAAAATTCCCAACCCAATATTTTAATACCTACCTATTTAAATATTTCAATTTAATAATAATCTAATTTTAATACCGAAGAGGTGCACCTTCACCAGACTCGATCTGTTCTAAACGGCTTGTCATGCTAGCTACCATGTTCGAACACATTGGTTTACCTGTTACCACGCATGGGCTCCCAGGTGAACATGGCTAAGTAGCGTAAATTTTTCTTAGTCCTGACCTCAGATGAGTCCCAGTTAAGGACCATTTGACCCCATAAATTTTCTATGGGATTTAAATCCTGACTCTTTGACGGCCAGTTAATAACAGTCACGTCGTGCTGGGTTCGCAACCAATCCTGGACGATACGGGCTTTATGCACAGAGCAATTATCATGCACAAAATAAATGTGCTGATTTGGGTAAGCAATACGCACTGTAGGCATCACTACGTCCTGCAATATTTCCACATAACTCTCGCTATTGAACCTTCCTTCTAAGTATTTCAACTAGTTCTCCAGGTCCCATAGAAGACATCCAGCCCCAAAATCCCAGAGTAATTCTACCACTCATTTTATTTGGGAGAATGTGAATTGGTCTGTAACGCTTGCCTCTCTAGCGCCATAAAATCTTGCGTCCAATCTTTATCCGATTTAAAAGCTTTTTCATCAGTGAATATAACTACATTATTCTCCCAATCAAAGTTTCTATAAATATATGCAAATCGGACTCGTGCTTGTTGATGAGAAGCTGACAGCAAATTTTTTGAGCTGGCCGATAACAACTTATACCAGCTGCGTGTAAATGGGTCTGTCTAATTCCAAGCTAAACTCCCGCAGTGGAAGCGATTTACACAGGTAAATTTCTAGTAAAATACCAGGAGTTCAACTGAAGGCAGACAACGGCCGCGCTACGCAGCGCTAAATAGCATACGCTGCACAATATAGCAGCGCATACCATGAATTAAACGTGAACCTAAATCTATTTAACTTAATTAACTAAGTTGAGAAATTGGCAAATGATGTGTTCCAACCCTTACATAACTCAAGTCGGTAGTAAATACCGTCTGCCGATCTGGCGTTACGTCACACGTATTAGCACTAGATTATAAGTAAGTACCTCCAAATTATATCACCCCACGAATTCCGCAATTCGTACTAAGGAGTCACAATGATATGGTACAACAAATATGACTAAAGGGAACACACCATTAACACGAGAAAACAGTTTTACACCAAAACAACCAGGTTTAACACTTACAGTCACGTGCTGGCGCAAATGCATAAATACCCAACGGAGAAAGGAAGTTCAGGGAATGGATCAAAGAGGGATTCCGTTGGTACTTACAGGGCTGGGTGGAAAAGATATCGACACCCAGCATTCCACTACAGCCTTGGCGCGTTATTCACTTCAAACCACTCACAGCTTCTGTTCGTATTTCACTTTGATATTAGTCATTACGCGTGACCCAACACGAATTAGGGCCGTACAAAACGCGAGCCGATATGGCCACTTGATGCCTATTCAACGCGACGCTCACGTGGAAGACGTCGAGACATCCAACAATCACTAAGCCTGGCATTCCAGTACAACCCAGGAGAAACGCAATAATACGATGCATCAACACGCGCGATCTCAAATTGAATCGTCCATTACACGCGGCATCACAAAACGCGTGGCGGGAAATCCGCACAATACGCGATACCCTCCCGTCCGAACGGTTTTGAGTGACTGGTAGTGCGGTGCAGAAATCACCGCTTGGTGCCTACCAGGCGGCCCGCGCGCACGCCGCCACCCTCGCCCCGCGAGCGAGAAAGGGACAACATATGCCCAGAGCGATGCGTGCGGACGAGTATCGCGGCGCATTCATAGACCGTCATTAATACCTAACTTACCCCAGCATAGCAACGCTAAATTAAACATTCACCCGCCTTAGGCCGAATCCCTTAGGCCTATTCACTACTGGGGAGACGAGATAGCGTTGCTATTGCTCGCTTAAGAACTGAATCCCCTACCTGAACTGTCGCGACTCGAGGAGTGCCATCACTACCTGGGAACAAGTTGAGAATGCGCCCTCTGCGCCATCGCAGTGGCGGCAGGTTGGCATCCTTAACCAGAACGAGATCTCCGATGCGAGGGGGTTCAGTTCTGTCCGTCCACTTAAGGCGTTGCTGCAGAATGTGCAAATACTCAAGCGACCATCGCTTCCAAAAATTCTGAGACATTTGCTGCAGCAACTCATAACGCGTCAAACGATTGCTACTGACCTCTGTGTAGGGGTACTCTGGCAAGGCGTTAAGTGGTCGGCCAATTAAGAAATGCCCTGGTGTCAGGGCCTCCAGATCATTCGGATCTGAGCTAAGCGGACACAAAGGACGTGAATTGAGAACGGCCTCAATTTTACAAAACACGGTCGCTAGCTCCTCAAAGGTTAATATCGTTAAACCTATAACGCGCATCAAATGCGTCTTAGCGGACTTTACAACCGCTTCAAATATACCACCCCAGTGGGGGCATCCTGGTGGATCGAACACCCAGTTAATGCCCTGATGGGAGAGGCTCGTGCCGATAGCTTCCTCGTTTTCCGATAAAAACGTTATAATTTCTTTCATACATCGATCAGCGCCCTTAAAGTTGGTACCACAGTCCGACCTGATCAGCGCTGGTCGCCCTCTTCGCGACACAAATCTATCTAAAGCTGCTAAGAAAGCCTCCGTAGTGAGGTCGGCCACGAGTTCCAAGTGGACGGCCTTGGTTGCTAGGCACACAAACACGCACAAATACGCCTTGATTGACTTCGCGTTGCGAAGGCGTGATGCCTTTACCATAAAAGGCCCCGCAAAGTCCGTTCCCACACCCGCAAACGTCCAGGCTTCCGTCACCCGGTCCGGTGGGAGGTCTCCCATCTGAGGTTGCATTGTGGCTGCCTTCAACCGATAGCAAGGCAAGCACCGAAACACAATGCTCCGTACCGTACGTCGTCCAGACAAGATCCAAAACTCGCGCTGCAGAATAGCCAAAAGTGCATTGCAGCCCGCATGCGAGTTTTTCTGGTGACGATCCCTAACTATAAGTCCTACCAAAGGTCCCTTCTTTGGGAGTAACAGCGGATGCCGTGCTGAAAAGGGCAGGTTAGCGTTCCGAAGTCTACCTCCAACCCGGAGCATTCCATGCTCGTCCACAAACGGGTTGAGGCGCACAAGACCTCCCTTCAGCTTTCCACGGCCATCCCTGAGCAGCCTGGCCTCTTCCTCAAAATGTTCCGCCTGGACGACCCTAACCAATAAACTTAGAGCCGCATTCCGCTCCGCAGGCGAGAGGACAGGTGCCAAGTTCCGTTCTGCTTGAGGTTTTCTACAGTTGTTCACGAACCGTTTGATCCAACCTGTCACCCCTAGAAGTTTGTCGAGGGAGCTGTATCGTTCCAGCAAGAAAGCCGCACTAGGCTTAGGTACGATCTGCCCTACGTTCACTCGCAAACCTCGATCAGGTGGCCCAAGCGGCGACCCGCACTCATTGTATGGCCATCTCTCAGGTGACTCAGTCAGCCACTGAGGTCCCCACCACAGTGAGTGACCTACCAAATCAGGGGCCCTACATCCCCGTGAGGCGCAGTCCGCTGGGTTCTGTTCTCCCGGTACGTGTCTCCATACCAACGGAGTTTCCGATCCTTTAATCTGTGACACCCGATTTGCCACGAAAACCTCAAGAGTATGTACCGACGTCTGTAACCAGCACAGAACTATCCTACTGTCGGTCCATGCGTACACCGTTTCATCCAAAGTGATGGTACCGCGTAGATTACTAGCGACATGATGTAGCAAGCGCGTGAGAAGCGCTGCTCCCGCCAATTCCAACTTTGGAATGGTCCATCTTGTCCTAACCGGAGCCACCTTACTCTTGGCCATAACTAGACGCACGTCTACAGTTCCCGTTGAACTGACTGTCCGCAAATAGACAGCTGCCGCGTACCCTCGCTCCGAGGCATCACAAAACCCATGTAGGGTAGCCTTACATCCCACCGATGGGAGCAATTTGCGAGGTATGGCGATGCGTACGATCCCTGGTAAGGTGGTCACAAACTTGGTCCAATCATTCAACAGCTCTCCGGAGAGCTGGTCGTCCCAACCCAAGTTTGCTAGCCACAACCTTTGCAAGAAGCACTTCGCCATGAACGTCACCGGTGCGATCCACCCGTTAGGATCGAAAGTTCTGGCGATCGTCGATAATACCGAACGCTTCGTCCAAGTCTTCTGCAAAAGGTCTGGCTCGATCTGATACGTAAAGACATCATGCGTTGGCCTATATTGCACCCCTAGGATGCTCAACGTATTTGGATTGTCCGGGTTCTCGAAAAGGTGCGGGTCCTGCTGGAACTCACCTGGCAACCCGGCCAGGAGCTCTGGACAGCTGGACAGCCATTTCCGCAACTCATAACCTCCTGATTCCATGATCGCGATCAGCTCGTCTCGTAGTAGCAGTGCTTGTTGCACGCTATCTGCACCCGTGCAGATGTCATCCACGTAGACGTCGCGATCCAGTACTGCTGCGGCTCGAGGGAATCTTACCATTTCCTGTGCGGCCAACTCTCGCAGCGTGCGTACTGCCAAAAACGGACTTGGCTTCAGACCATACGTTACCGTGTTAAGCTCATAAGTGACCATCGGCTCGTCAGGGCTCTCACGCCACAAAACCAGCTGGTACCGACGGTCATCTGGGTGTATAATTGTTTGGCGAAACATCATTTTGACGTCTGCGACGAACGCTACTTGGTGCAACCGAAAATCTGTGAGGATGTCCACAATGTCCCGGTTCAACTTGGGACCCGCGTGCAGACACTGGTTCACAGACACACCATTCGATGTAGGAGCAGAACCGTCAAACACTACCCGTATCTTCGCCTCCGGTGACTTCAAAACAGCCAGGTGTGGTATATAGTAATGCTCGACACACCTCCAATCTATGCTGGACACCGACATGTGGCCTAACTCTAGGTACTCCCTCATAAATTCGATATACTTCTGCCGAAGTGCTGCGTCTCGCTTCATCTTTCTCTCCATAGCCAGTAGTCTCCGTTCCGCGATCTGTCGCGAACTACCTAAGGAGGGGCGGTTTGGGAGAAATGGCAGCCTGGTAACAAACCTACCTGACGAACTTCGTGCAGTGTTGTACTGATAGAACAGCTCGCACTCGTCATCCTCTGGCTTCCGTCTATCCGCTGTGGGTGGCTCCTCAGACTCCCAAAACCTCTGCAGCACCTCCGACAACACACTACCATAGAGAACCGTATCGCCCTCTGGTAGGTCCTGAGGTCTCCAAACTGGGCCAAAAATAACATACCCCCCTGTGGTATCAACGGCCACTAAACCAGTTTGCTGAAGTACCCGTTTTCTGCCACACCAGAATCTCCCGAGGACGTCTGACCCGAGGAGAACGTCCACTGTACCAGGAGTATCAAATTCAGGATCAGCTAACTCTAAGCCTGTGGTTAACCCTCGTACCGTTGACGGTAACCGAACCTGAGGAAGTTTCCCTACCACTTCATCCAGCACCACTGCTGAGGCATGATAGCTGACCCCTGTACCTGTATTACCTAATGTGAACTCGAAGTTCACCTGACCCCGAACGTCAGGCTCATCTACACCTCCAATACCTACAGCCCCATCCGTTGTGGGCCTTATATTTAAGCGTAGCCTACTCACCAGCTTACTAGACACAATACAACCCTGAGCCCCTGTATCTAACAAGGCTCTTACCTGTATGCTGCGGCCACCGTATCCCCATACCCAAATCATTGCCGTAGGCAACAATACCGTAATTGGCCGGGGGGCCGAAGCTGGCGTGTAGGCGGCGATTACCTAGCAGGAATCTAAGCGCGGAGTGTCCGCGTCCTGCGGCGGGGTCCCCTCTCTCCGTACACCTTCGAGTGGGTCCCACTCCTGCTGATAGGGACCTCTGGTCCTGTACGCCATGGCTGGCAGCCTATAGTAACCCTGCGGCAGGCGCGCGTACCGTGGATGCGCCTGTAGCCGCGGGTGCTCAGCCAAGGGGAGAGGCATGCGTGGGTCATGGGAACTCACCATGTTGTTCAGACCCGCCGAGTACTGCATGTACTGGCCCTGGTGTTGGCACCCGCCCGTAGCATCACGTACTTGTGATGGGTGCCCCTGACCTTGGACCTGTGACCACCTACCCTGTTCCGGCACCTGCTGCCGAGGTGGTGACTGTCTCGCGCGTGGTGAAGGGGGCATCACCTGCTGATGTCCCTGGCCTCGTCCCTGAAACCCTGGTGGAAGAGGACTCCTCCTTGGAGGGGGTGGGGAGCGTTGCTCCCGTCTAGGTAGGGCAGACTCCGTCCGCTGACCCGCGTCAGCTCTGCCTCCGTAATCTCCGCTGCGGTTCATGCATAGGAGCTGATGGTGGGCACCCTGGCAGTACCTGCAGTTGGTGCTTGATGGGCACTCTCGCACCTGATGCGGCCCCATACACCTAAAGCACCAACGCCGTTGCTGCACCACACCACGACGTTTCTGCACCCGCTGTGCAGCGAACTCCTCACACGCAGTCACCTGATGCCCCGCCTCTCTGCAGTAGGCACACCTCGATTCCAAATTAGCGACATTGTATCGCCTGGGTGGCCTACTCTTACCGTCTCGCGCCTGTGCACCCGGCCGTTCCGGGCGGCGAGCGGCCGCAGACTCCGCGTGAGGCGACTCTCCAAATTGGGCATCTACCCGCCTGCACTCGGCCTCGAGGAAGGACTTGAGCTCCTCGAAGGTCGGGAGGTAATCAGATGTCTTACCTCCGTGTGACTGTTCAAAACGAGCGGCCATGTCGCTCGGCAGGCGGCGCAACAACGTGTGGACCAGGATATAATCATAGCCTGACACCGGCATCCCCTGTCTCTCAAGAGCGTTCACTGCAACGCAGACAGGGTTGAGGACCTTGGTCCTGAGGTCCGTCCCTCGTGTGATGGTCGGCACGGTGAGCCACTGTTCCAGGAGTTGGTCAATCATGAGACGTTTGTTGCTGTATCTCTCGATCAGCAAACCGCGAGCCGTCTCGTAACTTGCATCATCGACTGGTAGATGCTTTACCAGCTCATGGGGCTCACCTTGCAGCTTGGCCATCAATTGTGCCATTTTATATGCCGGCTGCAAGTCAGTGCGGTTATGAATCACACTGTCAAACAGATCCTGGAATCGGGTCCAATCCGTGTAGTCCCCGTGGAAGACCGGAATCGCCACAGCCGGCAGGGGCACTTGCACCCCCGGTCCCCGCGGACCATGGGGTGGGTCCGGCTCCCCAGCTCTACGCCTGGTGATCACAGCAGCCGCCTGCTGGATCTCCTGCCCCATCTCCATGCACTGGGTCACATTCGTCCGGACCGTAAGTTTGACCTCCTCATCAGGCGTCCCATCAAATAACTCCTCGCATCCAGTGAGGCAATCCAACACCTCCGCGACCCGTTCGTCAATCCGTTGCGCACAAGCGATGAGTGCGTCCTCTCGGTCCCCGCGACCGACCATCGCCTGCTTAGTCGCGAACCAAATTAGGTGCGTTCTAATTTTTGCCTGAAGCTGTGTAATTGTGGGAGCCATGGTACCAACCCAAAGTAACACCGAACCTTACAATAAAAAACAATAATAGACAATCGGCCCTGATCCTACCGTTAGGATATCCGCACAGGGTAAACACAACGATAATAACAAGCAATTCACTAATTGATTGGCCCTGATCCTACCGATAGGATATTCTACACAGGGCACACACTACAATCAAAATAAATATATTTTTTTTTTATGTAGGTAGATTAAAAATCTTATACTAAAATAATCTTAAATCTAGTGGTTTTCTGAACCACGCTCTGCTACCAAAAATTGTCTAATTCCAAGCTAAACTCCCGCAGTGGAAGCGATTTACACAGGTAAATTTCTAGTAAAATACCAGGAGTTCAACTGAAGGCAGACAACGGCCGCGCTACGCAGCGCTAAATAGCATACGCTGCACAATATAGCAGCGCATACCATGAATTAAACGTGAACCTAAATCTATTTAACTTAATTAACTAAGTTGAGAAATTGGCAAATGATGTGTTCCAACCCTTACATAACTCAAGTCGGTAGTAAATACCGTCTGCCGATCTGGCGTTACGTCACACGTATTAGCACTAGATTATAAGTAAGTACCTCCAAATTATATCACCCCACGAATTCCGCAATTCGTACTAAGGAGTCACAATGATATGGTACAACAAATATGACTAAAGTGAACACACCATTAACACGAGAAAACAGTTTTACACCAAAACAACCAGGTTTAACACTTACAGTCACGTGCTGGCGCAAATGCATAAATACCCAACGGAGAAAGGAAGTTCAGGGAATGGATCAAAGAGGGATTCCGTTGGTACTTACAGGGCTGGGTGGAAAAGATATCGACACCCAGCATTCCACTACAGCCTTGGCGCGTTATTCACTTCAAACCACTCACAGCTTCTGTTCGTATTTCACTTTGATATTAGTCATTACGCGTGACCCAACACGAATTAGGGCCGTACAAAACGCGAGCCGATATGGCCACTTGATGCCTATTCAACGCGACGCTCACGTGGAAGACGTCGAGACATCCAACAATCACTAAGCCTGGTATTCTAGTATAACCCAGGAGAACCGCAATAATACGATGCATCAACACGCGCGATCTCAAATTGAATCGTCCATTACACGCGGCATCACAAAACGCGTGGCGGGAAATCCGCACAATACGCGATACCCTCCCGTCCGAACGGTTTTGAGTGACTGGTAGTGCGGTGCAGAAATCACCGCTTGGTGCCTACCAGGCGGCCCGCGCGCACGCCGCCACCCTCGCCCCGCGAGCGAGAAAGGGACAACATATGCCCAGAGCGATGCGTGCGGACGAGTATCGCGGCGAATTCATAGACCGTCATTAATACCTAACTTACCCCAGCATAGCAACGCTAAATTAAACAGGGTCCTTACAGTTTGTAAGGTCACTCCGAGCTCCGTTGCTGTTGAGCGAGTTGACAAGAATGGGGTATTAGCATGCTTGGAAACTATCCCTCGGTGACGCGCTGATGATGCATCCGTGAACATCACGGCCTTACGACCTTTCCGGGCAGGCAGGATGTCACCGGTATCGGCGTAACGCTTAACACACAGCGTAACAGTTATTTTCTGTAAAAAAAATACCTAGTCAATCTACAAGTATTTAAAGTAGGTAAATGCCAATAATAATAAATAGGTAACTAAGTAAGTAAATATAATAAGCAATCTAATACCTATTTAAACATTTTAAATAATGAACGTATGGCAGGTAGTATGTATCTTTATCTAGAAACTTAATGTTTGGATGATATGAATGACCTGACCTGAAGCATTTGCGCAAATTTTGTAAAATAAAAATAGTTAACTTACATTTAATTGAAGACGTCGAGAAATGTCATATGACTAAGATTATCTTCATATAGCACTATGATCTTTGCTCTAAGCACTGTATGTAGAAAAAGGAGCATACTATAGGTAGACATAATTACGATAAAACGATAGCAAACAACAACACAAAGAAACATCGAAAGCTAACGGTTAGATACGTAGGCAGTAGTCGATACAGATCAGATGACTGTGCTTATTACTTACCGTCTAATAGTTATAATGACTATGTGCAATACCCACAAACATCATTCATTCAAAATAACAAACGGGCCGTTAACTAAAAATTATCTTACATATAAAAAACAAAAACATAAAAACAAAACTCATGGGGGGCGGGATCGACCCAGTGTCCCACTATATAGTACTAAACTCGCTCTAAATACAGACACATACTATCTCGGCTATGCCAGCTGTGACGATTGCATCGAATTTTTAAACCACTTAACTACTTACCTCCTTGACGTCCTACCGAACCTTGCTATTATTTGTAAAGTGCAAATATGATGTATGCGGCTGCGAATGATATGCGTGTGACAGCCACTCACACGAATTATATTGTTTAAGACCCTGTGTAGCGATAGAGTTAAATGTAAACATGTAGCCCCTGTATGTTCATAGTAATTTTTAGTTAGAATATAGAGGTTGAACTGTCCGGTCGTGGTTTGATTTATCAACTTAAATACTTACCCCTTTCTGCTCACATCAGAAGTGGGATGATTTTGTATCTAAATACAGATTCAATTAAATACCTACGGCCTTACAATGAACAATAAAGTGAAAAACAACAGTTGTGGAACAGTGATAATAGAGACAGTGACGAGTGACGGGACTTTAAAAAACAATGAGTTGAGTACAAGCAAAGCTATAGCTTTGCCTACTTTTGACCCGAGTGTTGGTGCTATCGAAGCAAAAGAATGGAGTGCGGAAGTTGATTTATTAGCTTCCAAAAATGGATGGGATGATGTCGAAATAATCGCAAGATGTGTGCCATTTTTAGCTGGGCCAGCGCGTGAATTGTATGATGAGTGGACACCTCAGCAAAGGACCTGGCCAGCATTAAAGGAGGACTTACAAATAACATTTCCAAAATGTCGTGATTTACACCGTGATTTTCAAACGGCGGCAAATATGACAAGTGACAAATATTCGACGGTATCTATTTACGCCGCAAAGAAGCACAGAATCCTGAAGCAATTAAGATTACAATTTCAAGAAAATGAAATTTTAGAATTAATTATCGGAGGGATAACTGATCCCCATGCAAAATCGATTGCAAGCAGTGCAGATTCAGTAAGTGGTCTATTTGAGAAATTAGCACGGTACTTACCAACTGCATCGATGTTAAAAAAAAGTTATGAAATTGAAAGTGAGATTAACTTGCCATCTCCTTCAAAGAGACCAAGAATGGCCACTGATTCGCCGAGGTGTCATCGTTGCCATAGATATGGACATGTGCAGAGGGATTGTCTTACCAGCGTGCATAAATTACCAGTGAAGTCTCCGGCAGTTACGATGGGAGAAAAAGGAAATAACAATCAAGGTCTCAAGATAAGTGCCGATAAATCTTGCACATTTTGTTTTAAGAAGGGACATATGGCGGATTCCTGTTGGACGAAACAAAGAATCGATAAAGGAAAATTGAAGCAGACAAATGTTGTCAACAGCAATGAAAAGGTATGTACAACACCTGCTGTCATTAATGGAAAACTTGTACATTTATTAATTGACGGTGGAGCATCCTGTTCATTAATGAGAGATAATGTAGCAAAATCACTCGAAGCTCATCGTCAATCATCCGTTATTTATGTTTGTGGCCTTTCAGAAGAAATAATTACGTCAATAGAAAAAATTTATGTTGTTACTCAGCTGGAAAACATAACTTTAGAAACAAAATATCACATTGTACAAGACAAAGAAATACGCTACGAAGCTATTCTTGGTAGAGACGCTATAAGTATGAACAATAACATTACTTTTGTCACTATGATTAACGGCACTGTAGTTGAAAGGAGAACTCAAAACAAGCCCGAGATTGTTTGTAATATGGACGAACTGATTACGAATGCTTTGAATCTTGTTACGGGCTCGCACAAACCCGACATACGAGACCTCTTAAACAAATACTCTAACCTGATAGCGTCAAATAATTACATCAGAGAAATTAAAACCGCCGTCATGACTATTCGGACCACGACTAACGAACCCGTTGTGTATAACCCGTACCGGATGTCAATCTCTGAGCGGGAAAAAGTTATGGCAATTGTGACCGACCTCTTGAAGCATAACATAATACGAGAATCAACTTCACCGTATGCGTCACCGGTTATTTTAGTTGCGAGAAAAGACTCACCTAAAGGCAGATTATGTGTTGATTATAGAGCATTAAATAAAATGGCTGTTAAGGACAGGTATCCGTTGCCATTAATTGATGATCAGTTGGACCGATTAGGAAAGGCCCGTTATTTCACTACCTTGGACATGGCATCGGGTTTTCATGGAATACCTATTGACCAGACGAAAAATTCAGGAGAAATATTTAACTCTGTTGAGAAAACTGCCTTCGTAACGCCTGACGGTCATTATGAGTGGTTACGAGTACCTTTTGGTTTGAGTAATGGACCGAGTACATTTCAAAGAGCAGTAAATAAGGCACTAGGAGTTTTGAGGAATACTGTGGCCTTAGTTTATATTGACGACATAATTGTACCTTCAATTAGTGTCGAGGAAGGGTTACAAAGATTGGAGTTAGTATTGAAAGCATTAGATGAGGCTGGCTTTACGTTGAATTTAAAAAAATGTAAGTTTTTGCAAACCGAAATTGAGTACTTAGGAAGAATTATCTCTGAGGAAGGAATACGACCAGGTGAAGCTAAAATAGAAGCACTGAAAAATGCTCCAACGCCTTGCAATATAAAACAAGTGAGACAATTGATGGGACTAGCTAGCTATTTTCGGAAATACATACCCGAATTTGCAACTCAAACTGCCAGTATTACTGATCTGTTGCGTAAGAATACAACCTTCTTTTGGTCTGAAGAGTGTGAAAAAGCTCGAAAATATATTATTACCAAGCTTTCATCAAGACCATTATTGGTGGTTTTTGACCCTGATTGTCAAACAGAACTTCATACTGATGCCAGTAGCCATGGATTCGGCGCTATTTTATTTCAAAGACACAATCAAGATCTTCGCGTGGTGTCCTATTACAGCAAAAAAGCTTCACCGGAAGAATCCAAGTATCACAGCTATGAGCTAGAGACATTAGCTATAGTGAATGCATTGAAACATTTCCGGGTTTACTTATTGGGAATAGAATTCAAATTAGTTACCGATTGCAATGCTGTAAAATCAACTTCATCGAAACGAGATTTATTACCACGTGTAGCCCGATGGTGGTCTTATATACAAGACTTCAACTTTAAAATTGAATATCGCAAAGGCAGTAATATTAAACATGTCGACTTTCTCTCTAGAAATCCACCGCAAAATAAAATTGAGGAGGTATTAGTGAATAACCAAGTAACTTGGTTGGAGGCGACACAGAAAGGAGACCGAGAAGTGAAAGATATAATGAGAAGAATTCATGAAAATCCCGACAGTCTGAAAGAATACACTGTTCAAAATGGTATATTGATGAGAATGTTTGAAGAAAACCAAGAAAGAAAATTAAAATACTTTGTTCCAGCAGCTGCCCGATTTAATTTGACAAAAGTATTTCATGACGAACAATGTCACATTGGTATAGACAAAACACTCGAAGCAATGCGAAAAAAATACTGGTTCCCTGGAATGACACCTTTTGTACGAAAATATATCAGCCACTGCATCATATGTTTGTCAGCTAAACGACCAAGCGGACCGAAACAAGGTTTTATGCATCCAATTGAAAAATTGCCAATACCTTTTCATACTGTTCATGCTGACTGTACAGGGCCTTTTGGAACAGCTAACGATTGCTACAGATATTTACTGCTACTGGTAGATGCCTATACAAAATTTCTAATATTAGTACCAATAGCAAACCTAACCGGATCCGAACTCGTGAGAGCCCTTGAACCTCAGCTGAGTCTATTTGGAACTACGAAACGATTGATAACAGATAAAGGAACAAACTTTTCAAGTAAACAAACAAAGGACCTATTGAAACGAATGGATATTGAAATACACTTCATCGCGACGGGAGCCAGTAGAGCTAATGGGCAAGCAGAGCGATATGTAGCTACCGTGTTAAACTTATTAGCTTGTGAAGTGAGTAGTGGATCAGAATGGTCGAGCGCTCTATGCAAAATTCAACTCACTTTAAATACAACTATACAAAAAAGTATTGGATGCAGCCCAATCGAACTACTTACGGGACTGCGATCTGAAGTACCTGCTGTACGGCGAGTGAACAGCGATCTTCCCGAAATTGAGTCAGATATCGACTTGCAACAGTTGCGAATTACGGCAGAGGAACGTTTAAGAAATAATGCATTAAAATCAAAAATGAGATTTGATAGAATGCGTCGAAACAACATGAAACTCAAAGAAGGTGACGTTGTTTACGTCCAGCGTCAGAGAACACGTCTGGGAAAATTAGATCCACGATATAATGGACCTTACACAATTGCGAAATGTCTGCCAAGAGATCGGTACAAAGTTAAAAATGTTGAGAAGAAAACATTTCAAATTGTACCAAAAGATAGAATTAGATTGTGGAATCGAGATGCTGCGGAAAATGCAGTGACAGCCGTTTTATAATAATATAATAAAATAAATAAATATTGGCGTAAGCTGCTGTGATTGCGAGCTATGGCCGTAGAAAAAAAAAATATTGGCGTAAGCTGCTGTGATTGCGAGCTAGGGCCGTAGAAAAAAAATATTGGCGTAAGCTGCTGTGATTGCGAGCTATGGCCGTAGAAAAAAAAATATTGGCGTAAGCTGCTGTGATTGCGAGCTATGGCTGTAGTAAAAATAAAAATTGGCGTAAGCTGCTATTATGGTGAGCTATGGTCGTAAATGAAATAAAAAGATGATTGGCGAAAGCTACTGAGTATAGTGAGCTACGGCCGTAAATAAATAAAAAAATATGAACAAAAACAAAAGATGAATGGTGTAAGCTACTTATAGTTGTAAACTATAAGTGGGCTAGGACTGTAGTAAAAAAAATGGGTTTGCGGGAGCTGTTTAAAAGTTTAAGAGCTTGGACCGCATCTTAAGTGTTCGGTAATGGAGATAAACAAGAAGTAGGTGAAGAAAAAAAAATGCTCCTTACGAATAACACTTGTCAATTGCACATTGGGAATCTGTTAGTGACTCTACTAAAATATTTTTCTTTACAGATGGGGTGACTGGCTGTTTTCTGTGCTGGCCTGCCTTGGTCGCCGTCCTGGTCGATAATAGGCTTCGAGAACGAAGCCTGGGCAGGAAGGCCGTGACAGCCACTCACACGAATTATATTGTTTAAGACCCTGTGTAGCGATAGAGTTAAATGTAAACATGTAGCCCCTGTATGTTCATAGTAATTTTTAGTTAGAATATAGAGGTTGAACTGTCCGGTCGTGGTTTGATTTATCAACTTAAATACTTACCCCTTTCTGCTCACACGTGCGCGTAAAACAGGTTCTCTGAGTTCTGCCGGCTCAGAGGTATTTGATTTTTATTATAGATGGCGTTATTCGAAGTTTTAGTTAGACCTGTGCAGCCTATTCATTTGCGAACTGTACACGGAGTAGCGTCGCGAACCGTAGCGCCGAAGCAAACAAAGCAAAGAAAATGTTGGTTGAAAAAAGTCTTCTACGGAACTATGGCAAATTCAAAAGGAGCACAGTTCGCGTAGGTGCGGAGGGTCGCGTCGCGACTTCGTGCGCCTCGAGCGGGTAGGGGTGGACGAGACGCGCAGCTGAGGCTAAAAGCCGAAGCTGCGTGGTGAGGGAGCTCCTGCCTGCGAAGAGGTGGCACGGAGGAAGCGACGCGAACCGTAGCGCCGCAGCAATCAGACAAAGGTTAACTGCCCTGAAGAAAAACAAGTACGTGACTCGGGGGCTGCTTGCTGCCCGCGCACTACCCAACAGATATGGAAATTTTAGGTTCTTTCTTTCAAAATAAATAGAGGTTTCGTAAAACAGTTTAAGGGAAACAAGATTGCCGACATTTTAGGGCCTAGAAAGATTGTTAATGTAGAGTAGGAGCACTTCTGGGCAGGTTTTTTGGGTGGTTTTTCCTGTTCAGGGGGTCCGGTTAATTATACGCATGTTAATAACACGCTTTGGAAATCTTGACTTTAATTTGAAACAAATGTCGTTTACAAATGGTGGTGTGTGATTAACCTGGCCAGCCCCGAGGCAGTGCCTTTATTTTTATTTTTATTTTTTTATCCCGCCCGAGCCGGTTTTCTATTAGGACAATACAAAATAGTTATAAAAAGAAGAAGATTGCGTTATGCAAATTTCTTTTTTTTACAATGACCGATCATGACGTCAATAAGTGATAATGCTATCCTACATTGAATAAAGTTATTTCATTTTCATTTTTCATTTTCACACGCACTGTTCGACGCGCGAATAGCTTATCGGTAACTGCAATCAGGATTTCATAGTGGTTTCATAAAACGCTTTGCGTTACGGTAAACGTTATTGATCTGCACTTTAGAAATAAGGGAGAGCGGAAATAACTACAAAAGCCAACTAAAAAAAAAGTGAAAACGCTTTCTGATAAATACAAATGGTGACGTAAAACGCTGTCCAACGTCATAATAATGAAATGAATCCACAACTACCCTTTACATACTGCCAAGCTGAATTTGCCTTAGGAAAATTTAAAGTGGTGACGTAAAACACTTTATAAAATACAAACTCACTCGAACTATGCGAAAGGCAAAGCAAACACGACCCGCGGGCTGCTTGCAGCCCGCGCACCACCCAACCAACTAGCCTAACTTATATAAAGCTACACAACGACCACTGACTCACTCATTGACTCATTGACATGATTGTTTGGGTTGAAGGAGTATAGTTGGGGGTTTTTGATGTGGAGTGAGTTTTTTTATTTATTCCGGTAAAAAGAGAAAAAATCTGACATTTTCAAAAAACAAAATGGCGGCTGCTGGGTGAATTTTTTTTTTCTCTTTTTTTATTTTTTATCGTTTTTGGTGTCGATTTCGGGAGATTTTTAGGTTTTAAATACGATTATGGTAGTGAAAAAATTGAAAAACAAGATGGCGGTCATTTTTTTTAACCGTGAAAATGGTGTTTTTTTCACCCGAATGGATCTCCAAGAAGGAGGCATGGTGGGATTTGGTGATGTATGGGGAGTTTTTAGGAGTCGCTTTGTAGTTTTCAGGAAAATTCCAATATTTGGGAACAACAAAATGGCGGCCGAGATATAACGATTTTTTTGCAAAAAGTAGACTCTAAAGTAGGCGAATTGTTCTACCAGATGCGCATGCGCTAAAGTTGTCGCTGTTAATGTGTTCAATTAGTATATGATGTTGTTTACCAGAAAACTCCAAAAAGTTGAAAATTCAAGATGGCCGCCGAGTTATTAAAAAAAAAACGAAAATCAACTTTTTTTCCATGTCCCTTTTTCAGGTAGAAAGAGTCGAAATAGGTTAAAGGAATGTATGAGTTGATTGTAAGTGTACTGGTAGAGATTACATAAAAAATAAAAGATTTTTGAAAAACGAGATGGTGGCAAAGTTTTCGAACATTTTTTATATTTCATTGAAAAAAAATCTTCGAGCAGACCCAAAAGGACCATAATTGTTCTACCAGATTTACATTAGTAAGCGTTTTGAATATTATACCATTGGATTAGGCATATGATGCAGTTTACCAGAAATTTCCAAAAAGTTGACATTTCAAGATGGCGGATGTACTATAGTGTTTTCAATTTAGTGAAAATTTTCAAACAAATTTTGTTTAATTTCACTTATTTGCGACAGTTTACGATACTATATTTGTTTGCAGAAATTGATCCTTACTATTGACCTGTTTGATTGGCGTCATAAAAATACAGGGTGTTATTTTCACGATTTTCACCGGTTCGACTCCCGGCGTGACCAAGTGATTTTTCGAAAAACTTTGAATGCAGTTATTGTTTTTACTCAAAAATAAGGGTAGTTTCCTTGAAGCAAAAAAACGTAGGTCAAATATTTGGGACACTTCCCCTACAAAGTGAAAGTAGTCTCGAACACTCAGTATACGAACTAAGCTATTTACTATGAAGAGTCGACTTGCGTAGGTGCGGAGGGTCGCGGCGCTAACTTCGTGTGCCTCGAGCGGGTAGGGGTGGACGAGACGCGCAGCTGAGGCTGCAAGCCGAAGCTGCGTGGCGAGGGAGCTCCTGCCTGCGAAGAGGTACACGGAGTAGCGTCGCGAACCGTAGCGCCGGAGCAAACAGAACAAAGAAAATTTTGCTTTTCAAAAGTCTTTTACGAAACTATATTCATAAGGCGCACAATATGCGTAGGTGCGGAGGCTCGCGTCGCGACTTCGTGCGCCTCGAGCAGGTAGGGGTGGACGAGACGCGCAGCTGAGGCTGAAAGCCGAAGCTGCGTGGTGAGGGAGCTCCTGCCTGCGAAGAGGTGGCACGGAGGAAGCGACGCGAACCGTAGCGCCGGAGCAAACAGACAAAGGTAAACTGTCCTATGGATAAACAAGTACGTGACTCGCGGGTTGCTTGCTGCCCGCGCACTACTCAACAGATATGGAAATATTAGGTTCTTTCTTGCAGAACAAAAAGTGGTTCCGTAAAACAGTTTAAAGGAAACAAGATTGCCCACACGCACTATAACCACGCGCGAATAGCTTATCGGTAAATGCAATCAGGAATTCATAGTGGTTTCATAAAACGTTTTGCGTTACGGTAAACGTTATTAATCTGCACTTTGGAAATTAGGGGAGACGGAAAAAACTACAAAACCAACTACAAAAGTGAAAACGCTTTCTGATTATCGAAAGTGGTGACGTAAAACGCTGTTCAACGTCGTAATTAAGATGCACAACTACCCTTTACATACTGCCAAGCTGAATTTGCCTTAGGAAAATTTAAAGTGGTGACGTAAAACACTTTATAAAATACCAACTCACTCGAACTATGCGAAAGGCAAAGCACACACGACCCGCGGGCTGCTTGCAGTCCGCGCACCACCCAACCAACTAGTCTAACTTATATAAAGCTACACAACGACCACTCACTCACTCATTGACTCATTGACATAATTGTTTGTATTGAAGGAGTATAGTTGGAGGTTTTTGATGTATGGATTAGTTTTTTGGTTTATTTTGGTGAGTAGAGAAAAAATCTGACATTTTCAAAAAACAAAATGGCGGCTGTTGGGTGAATTTTTTTTTTTCTATTTTTTTTATTTTTTTTCGTTTTTGGTGTCGATTTCGGAAGATTTTTAGGTGATTAATACGATTTTGATAATAAAAATTAAAAAACAAGATGGCGGTCATTTTTTTTTTACCGTGAAATTGGTGTTTTTTTCACCCGAATTGATCTCCAAGAAGGAGGCATGGTGGGGTTTGGTGATGTATGGGAGGTTTTTAGGGATTGTTTTGTAGTTTTCAGGAAAATTCCAATATTTGGGAACAACAAAATGGCGGCCGAGATATGACGATTTTTTTGCAAAAAGTAGACTCTAAAGTAGGCGAATTGTTCTACCAGATGCGCATGCGCTAGAGTTGTAGCTGTTGTTGTGTTCAATTAGGTATATGATGTAGTTTACCAAAAATCTCCAAAAAGTTGAAAATTCAAGATGGACGCCAAGTTATTAAAAAAAAATCGAAAATTTACTTTTTTCCCATGTCCCTTTTTCAGGTAGAAAGAGTCGAAATAGGTTAAAGTGATGTATGGGTTGATTGTAAGTGTACTGGTAGAGAATATATAAAAAATAAAAGATTTTTGAAAACAAGATGGCGGCAAAGTTTTCGAACATTTTTTATATTTCATTGAAAAAAAATCTCCGAGCAGACCCAAAAGGACCCGAATTGTTCTACCAGATTAACATTAGTGAGCGTTTTGAATATTATACTATTAGATTAGGAATATGATGTTGTTTACCAGAAAACTCCAAAAAGTTGACATTTCAAGATGGCGGATGTACTATAGTGTTTTCAATGTAGTGAAAATTTTCAAACAAATTTTGTTTAATTTCACTTATTTGCGAGAGTTTACGATACTATGTTTATTGAATTAGATAGAAAGGTATTTAGCTTCTTCCGCACTTATGATGGCTAGTAATGCAGCTAGTTGAATGCACCACGCGTACGACCGCAAGTTAATGCAAATGCACAAGCGATGCACTTTACTCGCACTACCTCCACCGTTTTACACTCAACCGAGTAAAGTGCATTACTAGCCATCATAAGTGCGGAAGAAGCTAAATACCTTTCTATCTAATTCAATCAAGATGGACTTCCGCAAAGTAACGCCTGATACAATTAGATACTATGTTTGTTTGCAGAAATTGATCCTTACTATTGACACGTTTGATTGGCGTCGTAAAAAAACAAGGTGTTATTTTCACGATTTTCACCGGTTCGACTCCCGGCGTGACCAAGTGATTTTTCGAAAAACTTTGAATGCAGTTATTGTTTTTACTCAAAAATAAGGGTAGTTTCATAGAAGCAAAAAAACGTAGGTCAAATATTTGGGACACTTCCCCTACAAAGTGAAAGCAGTCTCAAACACTCTGTATACGAACTAAACTATTTACTATGAAGAGTCGACTTGCGTAGGGGCGGAGGGCCGCGGCGCTAACTTCGTGTGCCTCGAGCGGGCAGGGGTGGACGAGACACGCGAGCTGAGGCTGCAAGCCGAAGCTGCGTGGTGAGGGAGCTCCTGCCTGCGAAGAGGTGGCACGGAGGAAGCGACGCGAACCGCAGCGCCGCAGCAATCAGACAAAGGTTAACTGCCCTGAAGATAAACAAGTACGTGACTCACGGGCTGCTTGCTGCCCGCGCACTACCCAAAAGATATGGACATGTTAAGTTCTTTCTTGCAGAATAAAAAGTGGTTCCGTAAAACAGTTTAAAGGAAACAAGATTGCCCACACGCACTATAACCACGCGCGAATAGCTTAACGGTAACTGCAATCAGGAATTCATAGTGGTTTCATAAAACGCTTTGCGTTACGGTAAACGTTATTAATCTGCAGTTTGGAAATTAGAGGAGTCGGAAAAAACTACATAAGCCAAACTACAAAAGTGAAAACGCTTTCTGATTTTCGAAAGCGGCGACGTAAAACGCTGTTCAACGTCATAATTAAGATGCACAACTACCCTTTACATACTGCCAAGCTGAATTTGCCTAAGGAAAATTACAAGTGGTAGCATAAAACGCTGTTATAAATACAAACTCACTCGAACTATGCGGAAGCCAAAGCACACACACTGCAAGCAGCCCGCGCACCACCCAACCAACTAGTCCCAACTTATACAGGATAATTTTTTAGTCAGTGCGCAGCTTCAACATACGTAATGGTTATCAAATTTTAGAAAATATGTTTTTATTTTTTACACCTGACTTAGAACAAAAAAATTGAAATAATCGCACTTAAACTTATCCCAGGATCGTACGTAAGTGTGGATCACCCTATTAGGTTCACTAGCTATCTTTCGGTATGGCAACGTCGCGCGTGGCCCAGTTATACCTATCAGCTGACTGTGTTCTAGCTTCTACCTACAGCACAGGTCAATGACCAGTCCAGGTTAATGACCGCTATTGGTACCGGGGTGCGTGCGGGTGATACCTACAACAACTAAGTACCTATCTCACAAGTACCTACACTTAAACTGCCTCCGTGGTGTAGTGGTTTGAAAGTTGGTCTCTTGATTTGATGGTCCCTGTTTCTAGTTTATGCGGAGAGACAATATTATTTTGTTAATCACATAGTTGGATTTTTCCCAGTTTGGTTAAGAATTAGCAGCTACTACTAGCATAAGCAAGACATGTAAATGTTTAATCCATAACAGTAACTAGGGATTGTACGTACAGCACCTCGAGTAACCATCTACATGTTCAACTTAAGAATGGTTTTTCTTACAGTAAACAAGAATAACCAGAAAAGATTGATACCCATTTTAAAAGATCAAAATTCAAAGGTTTTTCTAATATTCTTTAAAAATAACCAGCAAAGACTTTAATGGCAACTGGAACTGTTGCTGATAGTACCTAAAAAGCCTACACAACCTGCATACAACAGAGGTTGTGATGGTTTGACAACGTCGCGATTAGTCACCGCGTCTTACAGCGCCAGACATGGTGGCGCCAACGCAACGGTTCAATTTTTAGAAGAAATCTGACGCCGGCGCCTGCCGACCGCCGGCGCCCGCGCCGCGCCGCCGCCGCCGGCACGGCGTGGCGGGAAATTGATCTGCACTGCTACAAAGCTTTATGTACACTGATTATATGAGGTAGCTCGTATTGCGCGTGCCTGCCCTTCGATGATTCTAACCGAATTATCCTTAAAGTACAACTGCATTTAAAGTAAAGTAAACGGCGAGAGTGGAGCGAAAAATTCAGTAAAGTATGACAGTCAAAGTTGATTAGGCCACTAAAATGTTGCTAGTAGCAAGTCACGTCAGTGTGAACTAACATTGAGTGGTTATTTAGGAATAAAGATTAAAAACGGTCTACTCACACAAAAATAACAGGGTGTGATTTGATCGGGCATTCATAAAAAAAAACTTATGGCCGGAACGCGGCTATCGCGCGCCGGTCTTGTGAAGCTGAGCCTTTAAAAAGATGATTCCAATTTTCCCTTCATACTTTTACGGGCTTAGGATCGTCAAAATGAAAAGTTTACCTAGAACACTAGGTAGGCAGTAGGTAGCTAAGTACAATAGTCGTTTAATTAACAGTTACTTACCGTAAAGTGCCCGTGCCGTGATCCAACAGCCGCTGCAAAACGTTGAGGAATGTTCTTGGGTTCGGTACTCGAGGGTCCACAACACAACGCCAGCATTACGCAGTCGAGGTAAACTTTCGTCCGCGTACATTCATTGGGCTGCTCGGGTATTTTCCCCAGTTAAAAAGTACGAACGCACCAATTCGAAAAACTCGCGAAACGTAAAATTCGACATCGCGAAATCAATTCGGGATCGGCCGGAAAAGTTCCGCCCGCGACGGAATCAAAGCGAGAACTGAAACTTGACTGAAGGGTGCGCTGCGCGAGCGCTGTTGCCATTTTCACGCACCCCAATCGAAAAGTAGTGTGTCCATGATTTATTTTTATGAGGCAGACAAAAATAAAAAAGTTATAAATATAAAACATATTTTTTTATTTGCCTAAAATGTCCTATTAACGATTCTGATATCATGATATAAGTTTGCGCACTGACTAAAAAATAATAACCCTGTATAAAGCTACACAACGACCACTCACTCATTGACTCATTGACATGATTGTTTGTGTTGAAGGAGCATAGGTGGGGGTTTTTGATGTATGGGCGAGTTTTTTGGTTTATTTCGGTGAGTTGAGGAAAAATCTGACATTTTCAAAAAACAAGATGGCGGCTGTGGGAGAGGCAACAACTTTTACATTTGTTATGGGATTGAGTTGATTGAAACGGCATTTTCGGGAGATTTTATGCTTTTAAATACAATGGTGGTTGTAAAAAAATTAAAAAGCAAGATGGCGGTCATTTTTTTTAACCGTGAAAATGGTGTTTTTTTCACCCGAATTGATCTCCAAGAAGGAGGCATGGTGGGGTTTGATGATGTATAAGAGGTTTTTAGGGATCGCTTTGTTGTTTTCAGAAAAAATCTTTACCAGAAAACTCCAAAAAGTTGGAAATTCAAGATGGCCGCCGAGTAATTAAAAAAAATCGAAAATCAACTTTTTTTCTATGTCCCTTTTTCGGGTAGAAAGAGTCAAAATAGGTTAAAGTAATGTATAGGCAGTTTGTAAGTGTGCTGGTAGAGATTGCATAAAAAATAATCAAAATTGTAAAAACAAGATGGCGGCCAAGTTTTACAACTTTGTTTGAATTTCTTCGCCAATTTTACTCTGGGCAGACCCCAAAAGACCCGAATTGTTCTCCCGGATTTACGTAAGTTACAGTTTTGAATATTATATTATTAGATTAGGTATATGATGTAGTTTACCAGAAAACTCCAAAAAGTTGACATTTCAAAATGGCGGACGTGCTATAAAGATTTCAGTTTGGTGAAAATTTTCAATATTATTTTGATTAATTGCACCCATTTCCATGCGTTTGCCATACAATGTTTGTTTGCAGTAATTTATTCTCACCATTGACCCTATCGATCGGCATCATAAAAATACAGGGTTTTTATTTTTTTTCAATTTTTACCGGTTCGACTCCCGGCGACTACAAGTAATTTTTGGAAAAACTTTGAATGTAGTTATTGTTTTTACTATAAATTAAGGGTAGCTTTCTTTCAGCGAAAAACCATAGGTTGAATATTTAGAACACTTGCCCTACAAAGTTTACAATTTATGAGTTTATTATGAAAATGTGGTTCCTAATACATTTCATAGGTGGCACCACTAGGGTTTTTAAAACGCGGTATCGAAATTATTTTCGTTTAATTCGTTTATTACGAGCCTTTCTGTTGCTTTGCGATAGTATGTTTGTTCGCAGAAATTAATCCTTGCTATTAACTCGTTCGATCCCCATCATAAAAATACAGGATGTTTTTACGATTTTCTCCAGTATGATTTTCTACAATAATTACAAGTAATTTTTTGAAAATCTTTGAATGCAGTTATTGTTTATAGTGTAAAATAAGGGAAATTTCTTTATAGCAAATAATCGTAGGTCAAATATTTGGAACGTTTCCCCTGCAAAGTGAAAATAGTCTCAAACACTCTGTATACGAACTAAGCTATTCACTATGAAGATTTGACTTGCGTAGGGGCGGAGGGCCGCGGCGTTACTCCGTGTACCTCGAGCGGGTAGGTGTGAATGAGACGCGCAGCTGAGGCTGCAAGCCGAAGCTGCGTGGCGAATGAACCCCTGCCTGCGAGCGTATTATAATATGATATTATCATCTTTGTATAGCACTGACGAGCCCCCTAAATGCACGCCTCTCCTATCTCAACATTATAGCGATGATCTTGTTGTTCATATACCGACCGACAAGAACCGACCGAAATTTAAGAAGAAATATCACATCACAGTCATGAAAGCTGTGAATAGTTGTAAGCACAGATCACAAATGTATGTCCTAAAAGTAAGATTAAAAAGTTACACTATTTATGCTAATAGATGGCGTTGAACATCTGGCTAGGCCATGGCCATAGTAGTGATTTGAATAAAATTGTTTTCTTCTTTGTATAGTGTCCGAGGCCAGCTGATAGACTGATAGCTGATCTAGAACTGGTGGGGTGAACCCGTACGGTCGTGCACATAATATGGTAGACTCCAGCAGGGCGTGAAATTAAAATGTATAATTTTATCATCTACCAGAGAAATATAACCTGATATCAATTAATTTATCAAAATTTATCTGCATGACGGTAGGTTGGTAAAAATCATTCAGCTAAATATTCGGGTATGCCGTGTGATGCCGGCTTAGAATAGCATCACCCCATTTCTTTCCCGTTGGAGGTGTAAGAGGCAACTAAGGGACTCGATGGTGTGTATTGCAATTTTAGGCGATGGACTGACAACCTGTCACTATAGCGATACACAATTTTACGAATGACCCCCAAATATTTGTCAGACGTGGCGTAAATTACCGTTTTGTGGCCGTTTACGCTCTGCCTACCCCTCATGGGATTGTAGGCGTGACATATGTAGGTATGTATGTATGTAAATATTTGGGTTGGCTTAATGTTTTACTGTGTCAGACTAAGGATAAGCGATGACGTCTAATTTATGCAATCACGCTTCATACTCGGCACATCCCAGTCGCGCCTCATCTTCCTAACCGAGGAGATAATAGGAATTTTTCTGTTGACAGTTCTGTTAATAGTTCTGAATGTCGAACCAGAGGGCGCTGTGCTAAACTGACGACGTTTGAATATGGCTGGCGGCAGCCATAGTTTTGTCACAAATTTATTTTGTTAGTTTGATTTACTACAAAATAAACTTATCGCCTTGTTATTATTATATTGAATGTTATTCGTGTAAGTAAACAAATAACCAACAATAAATTAGGACAATTCAATAAAGACAAAATAAAGAATAAATTGTTAAGTGGTACAGTTTTTGTGTAAATAAAATAAAAAATAAATAAAAAATAAAAATGTTTTATTTCAGATATTCATCCATAATTATATTAGTAACAAATTCCTTAAACAACTATGTTAGTAAATAATATATATGCATTCAATAAATTATAACATTTCCATTCAATTAAAAATGGGTTTCAAAACCCCAACCTTCCTTGTCTCCTTATCAATATGGATGCTGTTCCAGTGACGCATGATGGAACTGTCCGCATCCAGCCTCGCTGCCATCACTTGTAGAAGACTGTTAGGGCTGCTCCGCACTCGATGCAACAGGGATGCGACGCGCTTTCTAATAATTGAAGAAAAGCTATGAACTTCAGCTTCTGCCAACATCCCTGATGCACTGCAGTGCCGAGGCAGTCCCATCAGCCCCCTAAAGGCATTATTATATTGAGTACGCAGAGCCACATATGCCTTTTTAGTGTAGTTCACCCATAGACTGCACGTGTACAAAGAATGACAGTAAGCCTTAAAATAAGGTGATTTTGACTGGTTTAGTACAACGTGCAAATCTACGGGAGAGCATGTTAGATCTTATTGATATGGCCCTGCGATCTCGTTCAATGTCATGATCATCTTTGAGTGTCTCGCAAACCCAATGTCCCAAGTACTTAAAACTCTGAACGACCCTTAGAGGAGAGCCATTCAGCATAACTGGGGGAACTTTATACGTCTTGTTACCGGCCTTAAACACAAGCAACTCGCTCTTAGATGTGTTGTACCTAAGACCGTGGGCCTCTGCGAAACGCTCACAAATCTTAATAAGCTTTGTAAGAGCTTGGATCAATGGACACAACAGCACCATATCGTCCGCATAACTAATATTGTTAACAAAGGTACCGTCAATGGAGCATCCGACACCAGCGCTGCTGAGCTCAACGATTAGTCTATTCATGTAGGCATTAAACAGGGTAGGCGAACTAATACCTCCCTGCCTAACTCCACACTCAAGGCCAAATACTTCGGACACCTCTCCAGCCCACTTGACATAGTTCTGCTGATGAGCATACCAATACTTTAAGATTGAAATGTATTCATGTGGTAGGTCAGTGTCTTCATATAAGATGTTCCAGAGCTTATCATATTGAACTAAGTCAAATGCCTTGGAGAGATCCAAAAACAAAGCATATACAGGAGTACCCTTAGCGGTATAGTACTGGACAGTTTGCTTGAGACAGAGGACGGCAGTTTCAGTAGACAATCCTGGCCGAAACCCAAATTGTGCATCATGTAATTTTACATGTCTATTTAACTGTTTGTCAAGCAATCTGTCCAGCACCTTCGCCAATATAGTTGCCAAGGAAATTGGTCTATAGTTATTTTTGTCACCCGAGCAGCCAGTTTTATTTTTAGTAATAGGCACCACTAGAGTTTTAAGCATATTGTCAGGTAGGAAGTTATGACTTAGACAAAGAGAGATAAACATTGCTAAAACTCTAGGTAAGTGAACGCCAGCATATTGTAGATGTTCTATACTGAGATGGTCGTGCCCAGGTGACTTTCCACGTTTCATTTTACATAAAACGGACCTAATTTCCTTAGCTGTAACAATAACCATTTTTTGTTTTTGAGTACTAGTGACATTCGTGTCAATTGTAGTGCCTAGCAGTGACTGAACTCTAAAATGATTTTTGAACATTTCAGCTATTTGCACAGGATCATTTATCCCTTCAACACTCACTGGGATGCTGGTCTTTGGATTAAGTTTTTTAGTTTCCTTCCAAAAACTTGGGAAGTTTTTATCTGAGTGGTGCTTAGCTAAAATGTCCATTTTTAACTGCTGCTCATTTGCTTGACACCATTTCAACTTTTTTTTTAAATTATTTCTAGACTCACACATTTTATTGTAAATATAGCCTGAAGTAGGCTTATTATACAAAATCCAGTATTGAAACCAGAGACGGGCCTCACTATGAGCAGTTTTTACATATTTATTCCAACCACATACATATTTCTTACCCACTTTTGACTGCTTAAGTTTACAGCTATGTATAGCTCCCTCAACAAAAACGTTTACAATATCATTATACATATTCAAAATTTTTATTTTATGCTTAGGGTCCAAACATACTAAGTCAGCACAGTACTGAAAATCACTAGGGAAATCAATTTCTCTAAGCTTATCATTACAATATTGTGTGTATTGAGAAATTTGCTCATCGGTTCTATAGCCCCAAATAATATTATTAATATCATTTACATTTTGCAATATTTTAGGTCTTAGAAAACCAAGATTACACTGTAATTCTAAAGGGAAATGATCTGACCAAAACACATTATAGTTAATTGTTACACTTTGTACAGTATGTCTAGCGGCCTCAGTAGTCACACAGTGATCAAGCCAGCTCACAGTACCATGACTGTCACTTACAAATGTATACGCTCCTGAAGATGAACCAAGTAGTTCAACATCTGAAGAAACGTTATTTCAATTAAGCTCAGCGCCCTCTACATGACAATCGAGAATCCCCAGAAAATTTCCCATTCCCCGGCCAGCTACTTCCTATCCAGCGCTCTTTACTGCTGTCGGGTCCTGCTGGCGTTCTTCATTTATTATTTTACTATGCAATGATCTGATATCAAAATACGGTTTAATAAGCGCCACTAGCACCGCAAATAATATTTTTAAACTTTCCATCAACAAACTACAATAATTTCATAATACATTTTTCGGGATGTTTATAGGGTCGTTAGACTACTCAGTGTCACACACGAAAATAAGACGAATCATACTCCCCAGTAAAGATGCCTCCTTCCCCAAATGTTCTACGCCATCTATAATAGAATGGGAGTTTTTCTGTTGACAGTTCTGGTGATAGTTCTGAATGTCAAACCAGAGGACACTGTGCTAAACTGAAAAATTTGACGTTCCAATATGGCTGGCGGCAGCCATAGTTTTGTCTAAGGTTTCGTTTCACGTTGTGTTCGTTACTTATTTATTTCTTTTATTTTGATTTGCTACAAAATAAACTTGTCGTCTTGCTATTATATTGAGTGTCATCATGTAAGCAAACAAAAAATCTATAAGAAATAAGAACGATTACATAAATACAAAATGAAGAATATTTTGTATAGTGGTACAGATTTTCATGTAACGGAACGTTATTTCTATTAAGCTGAGCGCCCTCTACATGTTACTAGAGAATCTCTAGAAAATTTCCCATTGTAATATTTTTTTTTCAACTGTCAAAAAAGCTCTTATTCGTAGACAAAACACAAAAATCTTTGCATTCCATCGCGCATTGGCCATTGAAAAAAGAAATGTCTGGGCTGCGCCGCAATGTGTCTTGATGTTCTGCCGTAGAGACTCAGGCTTATCTGACATATAATTTAATTCTTTTATTTATTGTTATTGTTAGAAAAAATTACACCTTTTATATTCTGCTGTAAACTAACTCGCACACGTAACATGTGGTGTGTACTGGCCTTGAAACTTACACTGGCTGTTTTAAAAAAAAACGTTCTTTTCTTTCTCTCGGCACGCCTTCGAAGATCGAACGAAACAAATTGGCGCCATTTCATTTGCAAATTTTCTTTTGCAAGGAAGAATTGTTTCAAGATTTTTTCAAGAAAATATATAAAAACACAATTTTTCAGAGTTAATACTAAGGTAAGTGTATAGTTATCTATTAATGAATTACCTGATACAAAAATTGTTGTAAAAAGTTGCAAAGAAAGTTTTGTCGGAATGTTGATAAACTTGGTCAATTTGATACATCGTAGGTACTGAATTTATGCAAAATGTATGTGTTGCTTTGTTAATTGAGGACATCAAAAATAGTTACGACCTTATATTATCTAAGATTGGGATTCAGGTTCTCTAGCATACCGGGTGTGTCCCTTACACAGGTAACATCGGTTAGACCGCGGTATGCCGAAAACTTGCAAACATGATCTGACCAGGAAACTGAACAACTTTCTTTTACTATGACACCCATTTTGAGAAATGGTTTTATTTCAAGTTTCTATTGCAAGTCGTTAGTTTTTTCTTGTTTAGAAGTATAACCTCCATACTATAAAATTGATCGTAACACGATCGTATCCCATGTCGCGCCTTCGATTAACAAAATTGGCGCCATTTCAATTGCAAATTTTCACTTGCTTGGAAGGATTGCTTCGTTGTGTTTCAAGAAAATACTTATTAAACAATTTCTAAGAGTAATTGCTAAGTGGGTAGGTAAGTGAATAGTTTATTTCTATTGCAAATTGGTTATCCATCTATGATTTGTTTTTTCTTGTTTACAAATATAACCTCCATGCTATTAATTATTCAGTTTTATGGTCCAATAATGCCTTGAAAGCTTTCGATACACTGTCCCTTACACCCCGTAGGTACCTACTGACATAACGTAAATGATTACATGTTTCAGATGCCAATAACAATGGGAGATTTTTACAACGGTGGCAGCGGTATATTGGTAAGTTTGTTACAAGATGTTTCTAATAAATAATTTTAATGTAAAACTTCAAACCTAGGAGTGCTGCTATTTGCAAGGCGCGTAACTGCATAGGTACGGAGGTATAATTAGTTACGTATTACTCCATTCTTATGTAGGTACCTAATATCAGCAGCACATCAATGAACCAACTTCATAGAAGTTATTTTTAGTAACTATCAAAAACCAGTATAAGTTGATCCTATGAAACACATCAACCTTCCCATATAAGGGAACAACTTATACTGGTTTGTCTTTAGAAATTGTATGAAATACCAGTACCTAACAGTATTATAGGTAGGTTGTTGAGTTGGCCTATGTTGACCCTTAAATGAGTTAGTTGATTTGATGAACAGCTGATAGTAGGCACCTACTTGAGGAATAATAATGGTCATATTTATTTTTATTACTAAATACCTAGATCCTTCAAATAATATAATCATTCAAGTGATGCACAAGAAGTCACCCCAAAAATTATCTTATCACTGATGATTTCAGCCAAATAAACTGCAGTAGGTAGGTATTTAAAAAAGATCCTATTTTTAATTTAGTGAAAATATTTTTAAGGTAAGCTGTTCTACTCCTTAGACTGAACAAGTTTCCCCCAAGTAACATCTAGGTTGAAATATGAAAAACTAATATAGACTCTGTTGTGTGATGCCGGCTTAGAATAGCATCACTATGACGATACATAGTTTTCCGAATGACCCCCAAACGTTTATCAGATGTGGCATAATTGAACGTTTTTTCGGCCGTTTACGCTCTGTCTACCCCGCAAGGGATTATAGGCACTCCTTTCCTTTTTTTTTTCTTAAAAATTTGTCATTTTGCATGGAAGATAAACTTTTCACAAAGGAGGAGGAGGAGGAGAAATAGAAATTTTGGATGGAGGAGAAATCAAAGATAAGAAGAGAATAGCGCATTAAATAAATAATATTAAATAGGCAGGGCCTGAAGAAAAAGTTATTACTAACAAGAAAAAAAAATGGACCGACTAAAGCAGCTATTTATCTCAAACCAACATTTTACTAATGGTTCTCCATTCAATTCTCATATGTTCAAGAGTGTGCCTGGTGGTTTCATTTTGTAAATTAAATTCCACTATTTTCTTTTTGATTTCACCTCTAGAAATTGTCCTGAAAAATTTATATTGCTATTCCTTATCATTATATATATGTATTAAGTTTTATCTGCTGTATTCAAAACATAATTTTGGAACTAAAAAAAAAAACATGTTTTGAATAGAAAATTGAATCTTGTTATACTCTTTGGCCTAAGGGAGGCCTACGTCCAGCAGTGAACTACAACATATGTAAATATGTAATAGCTGATGTAAATGTGTAACTATGTATGTATAATTTTTTATATTAATAAGTGGACATTACTATTGTATACCTTAATAGCTTTAAAACAAATGAATAATAAGAAATTACTACTCTGGATACATAACTCAAGAAGAGAACAGGGGAATATGTATTTGTATCACTACAATCAGGCACTTTCATGATAACTTTTTCTTTAATTTGACACATCTAACTTGTAACTTTAGGTCCTCACTTAAGCTTATGAAGTGATTATTAGAAAAACCAGTTCCTATTGATCTTCTTCAAAATGATGCTTAAAACAAATGATAGAGTACTTAAAGGTACTGTTACTTAATATAGTCATAAACTAAACAAACAAACAAAAAACAGTACAATTACTTATATCCAAAACATTAAGATGAGAACTAAATTACCAGTTTAAGATAGATTTGAACCATACATGTTCAGCTACTGTGGAATAAAAATAAAATTCATACACACACAGAGAAATATAGTTTACAAATTTATTATGATCAACAGATAAATATTACCTAATCCACTAAACATATTGGATAAAGTTATTTAAAAATACAAGCAACACAGTTCCTTTCCCAGGAGTTCAAAAAACAAAGTCACAAGTCGGTCCCCAACAAAAAATTTACATTATCTTCAGAACCCAAACATACCCTAATTATAACATATCTACTTTTCACTTAAAATCACAGGTCGGAGTATACTTTTATCGACACATAATCAACTCAAGTCTTTTTCAAAGTCCAAATTTGTAAACCAGCTGGTTGTTCTGGTGTACCTAGGTACCAGAAACAGAAACAAAGAGATCCATAATTTGTGACCACCTGCATTCTTTTCGTGACCTAGGTAAGTGGCACAACAGTGGTCTGGTCACATCACATCACATCTCAAACTGGGTTACTCACTCAAGGTTTGATGTTTGTTGATAGCAACTGGATCACAGTTGCAGTACGTTGCCATAGGACATACTCCGAGGGAGACCTACGTCCAGCAGTGGACTGCTATAGGCTGACTATGTGATGTGTGATGAAAACATTTCTCAATCCGCACGAGATATTATTATTATTGACATATTTAAGTATGTTGGTTTTTACATTGCATTCATTACATCATTACTTGACGGGAACCATTACTGTACGACATTGATTATGCACTACAAGATTTTGCCTGACAGTGTTTTGTAAAGCATGATTATGTACGAGTACGATATGTGATACAGTCACTGGATCGTCGTCGTCTTCAATAAAGCTGGAAATATATTATGTGACGCGTCTGAGAACAGTGTGCACGGAGTGTCTGCGGATGGATTTTTTTATCTGTGACGTCCACGGACGTTTTGAAATATCCGGCTGACTAGATCGCTCTCGGAGGTCCGAAGGTTCGAGATCACGTCCGCGACTTATGACAGATAGTTTGTACAGCTTCACATAAATATACTGCCCAAATTCAAATAAGTTTAGTTACGCCGCTCAGTCGCAGCTGATTGACGCGTCAGATAGTACGTTTCCAGCTTAACTGACTTGGACCAAGAAAGGATGGCTGACCAGTCGATTTTGACCACCTTTTGTTGTTTTAAATTGAGGATACTTATATATGGGTAGGTACTAAGTTAAGTGAGCCGAGGCATATGAATAAGAATTGGTGACAGTAGGTTAGGGTGCGGCGGGGTGGCACTTGGGCCACCCCAAGCCGCGAACATGTAGGAGCAAGCACCCCTCTGCCACTCAAAACCATCTCTCTAAAACCATGTCGTCCATATCGTACAAAATTTTGATACATACATACATAAATCACGCCTATATCCCTTACGGGGTAGGCAGAGCGTTAACAGCCGTAAAACGGATATTAACGCCACGTCTGACAAAAGCTTGAGGGTCAATCAGATAACTGTGTATGACTATAGTGACAGGTTGTCAGCCCATCGCCTAAAATTGCAATACACATCCCTCGAGTCCCTTAGTCGGCTCTTACGACACCCATGGGTAAGAAATGGGGTGATGCTATTCTAAGCCGGCATCACACGGCACTCTAAGCCGGCATCACACGGCACTCTAAGCCGGCATCACACGGCAATTTTGATCATAGGGGTCACATAACCTCAAAAATATGAAGGTATAACATAAGTAATTTCCTAACCCCCCCTCTTGGAAGAACAGTCCTCGTGGGTGTTATAGGGGTTACCGTAAAATAGTCGACCAAGTCGTATCGTCACTACTAGCAACTTTGAAAATGGATCACGGATGGATGAGTCATGCAGCGACGTAGCTTTTATTCCATTTCTACATGCCTGTGGTGTACATTCTGTGCCTTATGTTATGAAACCACAGGTTGCAAGTCGGTATCATAATGGTTAACCAATGGTATCGCAATAAGCATCTAATTTCACTTGTAAAATGATAGCCTGTATTTTGATAATATCGGGCACTGGTATTTCTGGGGTCAGCCACTGTATAAAACAATGTCATGCGTTATTGGCTCTTGTTGAAATGTCATGTTAAGAAACGTTCAAAAATTATTAGCAAAATACAAAACATACATTTTGGTTTTTTTTCATATTGTTTTGATTCACTAAATTAAAAGTAAATTTAAATAATTTTTAGATTCTGTTGAAAATATTTTAATAAGCTTATACCTAATTATAATAATTTCAAAAATTGTTGCAGAAAGGAGGAGGCCGCCCGCCAAAAAATAAACGCGGCCGCAAGGCTCAGTCTTCAAAGACAAACAATGACGCTGTTGTAGTAGTAAGTATACGTACTGGAAACTTTTGCCAGCTACTATTCGACGTTGCTTATCAATATCCTATGAAAATAAAACTTTTACCTACAGTATTAAAAAAACAAAATGTAATATGATCAGATTACTGGAAATTAAAATTAAGTGGGTAGGAATGGTAGGACTATAGTATGTAAGTTTAAATATTCTTTGTTAACAAATTAAAGCAGATGTTTTATTTCTCATGTTAACAACTACCTACATATTAGGTAAAGAGTTTAATATATTTCGAATAAAACAAACTTAATTCTTCTAAAAGCTAACTATTTGAAAGTTATTTAATGCTGTCAGTACGATCAGAAGCCGTGTGATGCCGGCTTAGAATAGCATCACCCCATTTCTTATCCTTGGGAGTCGTAAGAGGCGACTAAGGGACTCGAGGGTGTGTAACCGTGAAAATGGTGTTTTTTTCACCCGAATGGATCTCCAAGAAGGAGGCATGGTGGGATTTGGTGATGTATGGGGAGTTTTTAGGAGTCGCTTTGTAGTTTTCAGGAAAATTCCAATATTTGGGAACAACAAAATGGCGGCCGAGATATGACGATTTTTTTGCAAAAAGTAGACTCTAAAGTAGGCGAATTGTTCTACCAGATGCGCATGCGCTAAAGTTGTCGCTGTTAATGTGTTCAATTAGTATATGATGTTGTTTACCAGAAAACTCCAAAAAGTTGAAAATTCAAGATGGCCGCCGAGTTATTAAAAAAAAAACGAAAATCAACTTTTTTTCCATGTCCCTTTTTCAGGTAGAAAGAGTCGAAATAGGTTAAAGTGATGTAAAGGCAGTTTGTAAGTGTTCTGGTAGAAATTGCATAAAAAATAAAAGAATTTTGAAAAACAAGATGGCGGCAAAGTTTTCGAACAATTTGTATATTTAATTGAAAAAAAAACTCCGAGCAGACCCAAAAGGACCCGAATTGTTCTACCAGATTTACATTAGTGAGCGTTTTGAATATTATACCATTAGATTAGGCATATGATGTTGTTTACCAGAAAACTCCAAAAAGTTGACATTTCAAGATGGCGGACGTACTATAGTGTTTTCAATTTTATGAAAATTTTTAAATAATATATATAATATTTTATATAATAATTAAATAAATTTTGTTTAATTTCACTTATTTGCGAGAGTTTACGATACTATGTTTGTTTGCAGAAATTGATCCTTACTATTGACCTGTTTGATTGACGTCATAAAAATACAGGGTGTTATTTTCATGATTTTCACCGGTTCGACTCCCGGCGTGACCAAGTGATTTTTCGAAAAACTTTGAATGCAGTTATTGTTTTTACTCAAAAATAAGGGTAGTTTCCTTGAAGCAAAAAAACGTAGGTCAAATATTTGGGACACTTCCCCTACAAAGTGAAATAAGTCTCAAACACTCTGTATACGAACTAAGCTATTTATTATGAAGAGTCGACTTGCGTAGGTGCGGAGGGTCGCGGCGCTAACTTTGTGTGCCTCGAGCGGGTAGGGGTGGACGAGACGCGCAGCTGAGGCTGCAAGCCGAAGCTGCGTGGCGAGGGAGCTCCTGCCTGCGAAGAGGTACACGGAGTAGCGTCGCGAACCGTAGCGCCGGAGCAAACAGAACAAAGAAAATTTTGCTTTTCAAAAGTCTTTTACGAAACTATATTCATAAGGCGCACAATATGCGTAGGTGCGGAGGGTCGCGTCGCGACTTCGTGCGCCTCGAGCAGGTAGGGGTGGACGAGACGCGCAGCTGAGGCTGCAAGCCGAAGCTGCGTGGGGAGGGAGCTCCTGCCTGCGAAGAGGCGGCACCGAGGAAGCGACGCGAACCGTAGCGCCGGAGCAATCAGACAAAGGTAAACTGTCCTATGGATAAACAAGTACGTGACTCGCGAGTTGCTTGCTGCCCGCGCACTACTCAACAGATATGGAAATATTAGGTTCTTTCTTGCAGAATAAAAAGTGGTTCCGTAAAACAGTTTAAAGGAAACAAGATTGCCCAAACGCACAATAACCACGCGCGAATAGCTTATCGGTAAATGCAATCAGGAATTCATAGTGGTTTCATAAAACGCTTTGCGTTACGGTAAACGTTATTGATCTGCACTTTGGAAATAAGGGGAGACGGAAATAACTACAAAAGCCAACTACAAAAGTGAAAACGCTTTCTGATTATCGAAAGTGGTGACGAAAAACGCTGTTCAACGTCATAATAATGATGCACCCTTTACATACTGCCAAGCTGAATTTGCCTTTGGAAAATTACAAGTGGTAGCATAAAACGCTGATATAAATACCAACTCACTCGAACTATGCAAAAGCAAAACACACACGACCCGCGGGCTGCTTGCAGCCCACGCACCACCCAACCAACTAGTCCCAACTTATATAAAGCTACACAACGACCACTGACTCACTCATTGACTGACATGATTGTTTGTATTGAAGGAGTATAGTTGGAGGTTTTTGATGTATGGGAGAGTTTTTTGGTTTGTTTCGATGAGTAGAGAAAAATTCCGACATTTTCAAAAAACAAGATGGCGGCCGCGGGAGTGGCAACAACTTTTACATTTGTTATCGGATTGAGTTGATTGAAACGGCATTTTCGGGAGATTTTATGCTTTTAAATACAATGGTGGTTGTAAAAAAATGAAAAAACAAGATGGCGGTCATTTTTTTTTACCCTGAAAATGGTGTTTTTTTCACCCGAATTGATCTCCAAGAAGGAGGCATGGTGGGGTTTAGTGATGTATGGGAGGTTTTTGGGAGTCGTTTTGTAGTTTTCAGGAAAATTCCAACATTTGGGAAAAACAAGATGGCGGCCAAGATAGAAGCTTTTTTCTCGAAAAATAGACCCAAGTTTGGCGAATTGTTTTACCAGATGCGCATGCGTGGGAACTATCGCTGTTGTGTTGTCAGGTGAGGTATATGATGTAGTTTACCAGAAAATTCCAAAAAGTTGAAAATTCTAGATGGCGGCCAAGTTATTAAAAAAAAATTGAAAATCCATTTTTTTTATTTGTCCCTTTTTCAGGTAGAACGAGTCGAAATAGGTTAAAGTGATATATGGGTAGTTTGTAAGTGTTCTGGTAGAGATTGCTACAAAAATAAAAAAAAATGTAGAAACAAGATGGCGGCCAAGTTTTACAAGTTTGTTTGAATTTCTTCGCAAATTTTACTCCGGGTAGACCCCAAAAGACCCGAATTGTTCTCCCAGATTTACGTTAGTTACAGTTTTGAATATTATACTATTAGATTAGGTATATGATGTAGTTTACCAGAAAACTCCAAAAAGTTGATATTTCAAAATGACGAATGTGCTATAAAGATTTCAGTTTGGTGAAAATTTTCAATATTATTTTGATTGATTGCACCCATTTCCATGCGTTTGCCATACAATGTTTGTTTGCAGTAATTTATCCTTACCATTGACCCTATCGATCGGCATCATAAAAATACAGGGTGTTTATTTTTTTTCAATTTTTACCGGTTCGACTCCCGGCGACTACAAGTGATTTTTGGAAAAACTTTGAATGTAGTTATTGTTTTTACTATAAATTAAGGGTAGCTTTCTTTCAGCGAAAAACCGTAGGTCGAATATTAAGAACACTTGCCCTACAAAGTTTACAATTTATGAGTTTATTATGAAAATGTGGTTCCCAATACATTTCAGAGGTGGCACCACTAGGGTTTCTAAAACGCGGTATCGAAATTATTTTCGTTTCATTCGTTAATTACGAGCCTTTCTGTTGCTTTGCGATAGTATGTTTGTTCGCAGAAATTAATCCTTGCTATCAACATGCTCGATCCCCATCATAAAAATACAGGGTGTTTGTACGATTTTCTATGACGACAAGTAATTTTTTGAAAATCTTTTGAATGCAGTTATTTGCGTGAGTTTGCGATAGTTTGTTTGTTTGCAGAAATTGATCCTTACCACTGACCCTGTCGATTACCATCATAAAAATACAGGGTGTTTTTTAAACAATTTTTTACTGGTTCGACTCCCGGCGTGACCAAGTGGTTTTTTGAAAAATTTTGAATGCAGTTATTGTTTTTACTCAAAAATAAGGGTAGTTTCCTTGAAGCTAAAAAACGTAGGTCAAATTTTTGGGACACTTCCCCTACAAAGTGAAGTAGTCTCAAACACTCTGTATACGAACTAAGCTATTTACTATGAAGAGTCGATCTGCGTAGGTGCGAAGGGTCGCGGCGCTAACTTCGTGTGCCTCGAGCGGGTAGGGGTGGACGAGACGCGCAGCTGAGGCTGCAAGCCGAAGCTGCGTGGTGAGGGAGCACCTGCCTGCGAAGAGGTACACGGAGTAGCGACGCGAACCGTAGCGCCGAAGCAAACAGAGCAAAGAAAATTTTGCTTTTCAAAAGTCTTTTACGGAACTATGGCAAATTGATAAGGCGCACAGTATGCGTAGCGTCGCAGCAATCAGACAAAGGCCCTTTATTAACTGCCCTTTAGATAAACAAGTACATGACTCGCGAGCTGCTTGCTGGCCGCGCACTACCCAACGGATATGTACATTTTAGGTTCTTTCTTGCAGAATAAAAAGTGATTTCGTAAAACAGTTTAAGGGAATCAAGATTGTCGACATGCACTATGCCTACGCGCGAATAGCTTATCGGTATCGGTAACTGCAATAACACACATACATACATACATAAATCACGCCTTTAACCCCCACGGGGTAGGCAGAGCAATAACGGCCGTATAACGGATATTACATACATACATTCACACACATATCACTCCTGTTATCCTTTGCGGGGTAGGCAGAGCGTAAACAGCCGCAAAAAACGGCCATTTACACCACGTCTGACAAATGTTGGAGGGTTGTTCGGAATATTGTGTATCGCTATAGTGACAGGTTGTCAGCCCATCGCCTAAAATTGCAATATACACCCTAATACGAATATTATGTAGTATTATAAGTTTTCAACATAAAACCGTAGGTCTAATATATTATATGTAACACGTCCCCTACACACACACACATATCACGCCTATAATCCCTTGCGGGGTAGGCAGAGCGTAAACAGCCGCAAAAAACTGACACTTACGGACATTAATATTTGATGGTCATTCGGAAAATTGTGATGTGATGCCGGCTTAGAATAGCATCACCCCATTTCTTTCCCGTGGGCGTCGTAAGAGGCGACTGAGGGACTCGAGAGTGTGTATTGCAATTTGAGGCGATGGGCTGACAACCTGTCACTATGGCGATACACAATTTTACGAATGACCCAGAAATATTTGACAAAAGTGGCGTAAATAGCCGTTTTATTTGCGGTCGTTTACGCTCTGCCTACCCCGCAGGGGACAATAGGGGTGATATGTGTATGTATGTATCTTATAGACTTTAGATAGCTTTTTGGTACGTTCGTAAACGGTTTCCTGCAAGGACATTAAACAAACATACATACATACATAAATCACGCCTATATCCCTTACGGGATAGGCAGAGCGTTAACGGCCGTAAAACGGATATTAACACCACGTCTAACAAAAGCTTGAGGGTCAATCAGATAACAGTGTATCACTGTAGTGACAGGTTGTCAGCCCATCGCCTAAATTGTAATACACATCCCTCGAGTCCCTTAGTCGGCTCTTACGATACCCATGGGTAAGAGATGGGGTGATGCTATTCTAAGCCGGCATCACGCGGCAAATATTAAACATGAACTGTGATATCCTCGGTTTCCCGACTCGCTCGGTCATCAAGTAAGTTTTTAATAAATAACTTCTACGGAACTACATACATACATAAATAAATCACGCCTATATCCCTTACGGGGTAGGCAGAGCATTAACGGCCGTAAAACGGATATTAACACCACCTCTGACAAAAGTTTGAGGGTCAATCAGATAACAGTGTATCACTATAGTGACAGGTTGTCAGCCAATCGCCTAAAATTGTAATACACACCTTCGAGTCCTTCAGTCGCCTCTTACAACACCCATGGGTAGGAAATGGGGTGACGCTATTCTAAGCCGGCATCACACGGAACACGTCTACGGAACTAATACTAATTAATACGGCTCTTATCTCTCTCTTTTCGTGTGGGACACCGAGTCGTCCAACGACACGACAAACCCTGGTGTCAGGTTCTTATGACGTGTGTTTATGTTGCTCTACGATCGTCTGTTTGTTTGCAGAAATTGATCCTCATCATTGACCCTCTCGAATATGAATCATAAAAATACAGAGTGATTTTACTAAGGGACTCGAGGGTTAGATGTGTTTTGCAATTTTAGGCGACGGGCTGACAACCTGTCACTAAGTGATACGCAGTTATCTGATTGACCCTCAAACTTTTGTCAGACGTGGTGTTAATATCCGTTTTACGGCCTTTAACGCTCTGCCTACCACGTAAGGGATATAGGCGTGATTTATGTATGTATGTGACTTTTTTTTTTTTCACCGGTTTTTCTGCCGCCGGCGTGATTGTTCGAAATTTTTTGAAAGCAACACTATATAGTACATATATACATACATAATGAATCCCGTAAGGGTACGGGGTAGGCAGAGCGTTAACGGCCATAAAACGGATATTAACAGTACGTCTGACAAAAGTTTGAGGGTCAATCGGATAACTGTGTATCATTATAGTGACAGGTTGTCAGCCCATCGCCTACAATTGCAATACAAATCTAACCCTCGAGTCCCTTAGTCGCCTCTTACGACACCCATGGTTTAGAAATAGGTTGATGCTATTCTAAGCCGGCATCACACTATGTAGTGTATACGTATTAAGCTATTTACCTCGGGAAGTCGACTTGTATGGGTGCATAAGGTCGCGGCGCTACTCCGTGTAGGTACATCATCGCGGGCAAGAGTTCACTCACCACGCTGACTTACTTACTTATTGCCATGATTGTTTGTGTTCAAGGAGATATATGGGGATTTTTGAATGTATAGGGAGTTTTTGGTAGATTCTAATGAGTAAAGAAAAATCTTCTTCTGACATTTATAAAATAACAAGTTGGCGGCCGTGGGGCAGGCAAATATTTTTATTTGTTATCGGATTGAGTTGATTGAAACGGCATTTTCGAGAAATTTCAAGTTTTTAAATACGATGGAGGTTAAAAAAATACAATGTGACTGTAATTTTTTTATGAAAGATGCGATATTTTCACCCGAATTCATCTCCAAAAAGCAGACGTGGTTGGGGATGGTTAAGGTTGATGTTGAATGAAGGAATTTAGAGTAATTTTTGTAGTATTTAGAAAAAATCCATTAACAAACTCCCACTTGCGCATGTGTGAGTGGCTGGTTTTTGTCTTTACAATCAGTTGAAGTATATGCTGGTGTTTACCAGAAAATTCCAAAACAAATGGATTTTCAAAATGGCGGATGTGCTGTATGGATTTAAAGTTCGTTTCGTATTTTTCAACCGGTAAATAAAAACCCTTCTGTTGATTTGCGATAGTACGTTTGTTAACATAAATTGATTCTTATCAATGAGGATACTTACCATACTAAATGAAAGAAGTTTCAAGCACTCTGTATACGGACTAAGCTATTTACTATGGGAAGTCGACTTGCAAGGGTGCGTAGGGTCGCGGCGCTACCTTCGTGTGCCTCAAGCGGGCAGAGGTGAACATGGGGGGAACGAGGGCTGGTAAATAAACTCCTGCCAGCGAATGGTACACGTAGTAGCGCCGCAAACCGTAGCGCCTAAGCAAACAGAGCAAGGAATATTTTGGTTAATAGGAGTCTTTTACGGAATTATGGCAAATTCATAAGGCGCACAGTATGCGTAGGTGCGGAGGGAACCGTAGCGCCGCAGCAATCAGACAAAGGTTGACTGCCCTTAGGATAAACAAGTACATGACTCGCGGGCTGCTTGCTGCCCGCGCACTACCCAACAGATATGGAAATTTTAGGTTCTTTCTTTCAGAATAAATAGTGGTTTCGTAAAACAGTTTTAGGAAAACAAGATTACCGACACGCACTATGCAATGCGCGAATAGCTTATCGGTATTTGCATTCAGGATTTCATAGTGGTTTCATAAAACGCTTTCCGTTACGGTAAACGTTATTGATCTGCACTTTGGAAATAAGGGGGAGCGGAAATAAGTACAAAAGCCAACTACACAAGTGAAATCGCTTTCTGATAATTGCAAGTGGTGACGTAAAACGCTGTTCAACGTCACAATAAAGATGCAAAACTAACTTAACCAACTGCCAAGCTGAATTTGCCTTAGGAAAATTACAAGTGGTAGCATAAAACGCTGTTATAAATACAAACTCACTCAAACTATGCAGAAGAGAAAGCACACACGACCCGCGGGCTGCTTGCAGCCCGCGCACCACCCAACCAACTAGTCTAACTTATATAAAGCTACACAACTACCACTCACTCACTCATTGACTCATTAACATAATTGTTTGTATTGAAGAAGTATAGTTGGAGGTTTTTGATGTATGGGCGAGTTTTATGGTTTGTTTGTGTGAGTTGGGAAAAAATCTGACATTTTCAAAAAACAAAATGGCGGCTGCTGGGTGAATATTTTTTTTCTCATTTTTTTACTTTTTTTCGTTTTTGGTGTCGATTTCGGGAGATTTTTAGGTTTTTAATACGATTGTGGTAGTGAAAAAATAAAAAAAACAAGATGGCGGTCATTTTTTTTAACCCTGAAAATGGTGTTTTTTTCACCCAAATTGATCTCCAAGAAGGAGCATAGTGGGATTTGGTGATGTATAGGGGGTTTTTAGGAGTTGCTTTGTAGTTTTCAGGAAAATTCTAACATTTGGGAAAAACAAAATGGCGGCCGAGATATGACGATTTTTTTGCAAAAAGTAGACTCTAAAGTAGGCGAATTGTTCTACCAGATGCGCATGCGCTAAAGTTGTCGCTATTGTTGTGTTCGATTAAGTATATGATGTTGTTTACCAGAAAACTCCAATTAGTTGGAAATTCAAGATGGCCGCCGAGTTATTAAAAATAAATCGAAAATCAACTTTTTTTCTATGTCCCTTTTTCGGGTAGAAAGAGTCGAAATAGGTTAAAGTAATGTATGGGCAGTTTGTAAGTGTGCTGGTAGAAATTGCATAAAAAATAATCAAAATTGTAAAAACAAGATGGCGGCCAAGTTTTACAACTTTGTTTGAATTTCTTCGCCAATTTTACTCTGGGCAGACCCCAAAAGACCCGAATCGTTCTCCCAGATTTACGTTACTAACAGTTTTGAATATTATATTATTAGATTAGGTATATGATGTAGTTTACCAGAAATTTCTAAAAAGTTGACATTTCAAAATGGCTGATGTACTATAGTGTTTTCAATTTAGTGAAAATTTTCAAACAAATTTTGTTTAATTTCACTTATTTGCGAGAGTTTGCGATACTATGTTTGTTTGCAGAAATTTATCCTCACCATTGACCTGTTCGATTGGCGTCATAAACATATAGGGTGTTATTTTCACGATTTTCACCGGTTCGACTCCCGGCGTGACCAAGTGATTTTTCGAAAAACTTTTAATGCAGTTATTGTTTTTACTCAAAAATAAGGGTAGTTTTCTTGAAGCAAAAAAACGTTGGTCGAATATTTGGGACACTTCCCCTACAAAGTGAAAGTAGTCTCAAACACTGTATACGAACTATAAGCTATTTACTATGGAGAGTCGACCTGCGTAGGTGCGGAGGGCCGCGGCGCTAACTTCGTGTGCCTCGAGCGGGTAGGGGTGGACGAGACGCGCAGCTGAGGCTGCAAGCCGAAGCTGCGTGGCGAGGGAGCTCCTGCCTGCGACGAGGTACACACGAAGTGGTCTAAACCTGCACAGCCAGACAACGCCATCTTTTAACGACAAATTGAATTCATTGAATACCATTATAGACACATTAAAACACACACATTGACTGGCGCGCACACACACTAGAATTTAAGACGCGCAGTTTGATGACTAATAATAATTTAAACCTTAATTTCGCAACTTGCATCACAGCAGTCGTAGCTCAATGGTTAACATAGCGGACTTTGGAAACAGGTAGCTAAGGATCGATTCGTGGTTGGTCGCAGGTCTAGGCCTGTTTTTTATTTTTATTTAGGTTATACTTACTATTTTTTAATGATTATTTTGCTGTTGCTGATAAATTTTTATACTTATCTGTGTAGTATAGTGTGTGATATCGAATAAATATAGTAGTTTTGAGGATATAAGGTAAAATGAATAAAACTACCATAATATTTATCAGTTAGGTATTTATTTTGGTTGTTAACTATTCAATGATATTGGGTTGGGTTGCATAATGTTTGTTAATGTGCAACAATAAAAAGGTATGTCAAAGTGAATAAACATGTTATAAATGAGATAACGAGGTAGCCTCATTCCTGCATTTATTGTAACAATAACATCACTTAACATATTTTTTATTGGTAACACATTAAGCCTAAACTGAACCAGGGGATCAATTTATTTACATTCTTCGTTAGATTGTGTAAACATAGTTAAATAATTATGCAGAATAATTAGGTATTAAGTGACAGGTTAACTTGGTATTGTTATTGTTTGAGAGCTTGAACAGTTTCAGAAATTAACTAAGCAGTAAGTATCGAATAAAATAAATCCTCTGCAAAATTCCCAACCCAATATTTTAATACCTACCTATTTAAATATTTCAATTTAATAATAATCTAATTTTAATACCGAAGAGGTGCACCTTCACCAGACTCGATCTGTTCTAAACGGCTTGTCATGCTAGCTACCATGTTCGAACACATTGGTTTACCTGTTACCACGCATGGGCTCCCAGGTGAACATGGCTAAGTAGCGTAAATTTTTCTTAGTCCTGACCTCAGATGAGTCCCAGTTAAGGACCATTTGACCCCATAAATTTTCTATGGGATTTAAATCCTGACTCTTTGACGGCCAGTTAATAACAGTCACGTCGTGCTGGGTTCGCAACCAATCCTGGACGATACGGGCTTTATGCACAGAGCAATTATCATGCACAAAATAAATGTGCTGATTTGGGTAAGCAATACGCACTGTAGGCATCACTACGTCCTGCAATATTTCCACATAACTCTCGCTATTGAACCTTCCTTCTAAGTATTTCAACTAGTTCTCCAGGTCCCATAGAAGACATCCAGCCCCAAAATCCCAGAGTAATTCTACCACTCATTTTATTTGGGAGAATGTGAATTGGTCTGTAACGCTTGCCTCTCTAGCGCCATAAAATCTTGCGTCCAATCTTTATCCGATTTAAAAGCTTTTTCATCAGTGAATATAACTACATTATTCTCCCAATCAAAGTTTCTATAAATATATGCAAATCGGACTCGTGCTTGTTGATGAGAAGCTGACAGCAAATTTTTAAAGCTGGCCGATAACAACTTATACCAGCTGCGTGTAAATGGGTCTGTCTAATTCCAAGCTAAACTCCCGCAGTGGAAGCGATTTACACAGGTAAATTTCTAGTAAAATACCAGGAGTTCAACTGAAGGCAGACAACGGCCGCGCTACGCAGCGCTAAATAGCATACGCTGCACAATATAGCAGCGCATACCATGAATTAAACGTGAACCTAAATCTATTTAACTTAATTAACTAAGTTGAGAAATTGGCAAATGATGTGTTCCAACCCTTACATAACTCAAGTCGGTAGTAAATACCGTCTGCCGATCTGGCGTTACGTCACACGTATTAGCACTAGATTATAAGTAAGTACCTCCAAATTATATCACCCCACGAATTCCGCAATTCGTACTAAGGAGTCACAATGATATGGTACAACAAATATGACTAAAGGGAACACACCATTAACACGAGAAAACAGTTTTACACCAAAACAACCAGGTTTAACACTTACAGTCACGTGCTGGCGCAAATGCATAAATACCCAACGGAGAAAGGAAGTTCAGGGAATGGATCAAAGAGGGATTCCGTTGGTACTTACAGGGCTGGGTGGAAAAGATATCGACACCCAGCATTCCACTACAGCCTTGGCGCGTTATTCACTTCAAACCACTCACAGCTTCTGTTCGTATTTCACTTTGATATTAGTCATTACGCGTGACCCAACACGAATTAGGGCCGTACAAAACGCGAGCCGATATGGCCACTTGATGCCTATTCAACGCGACGCTCACGTGGAAGACGTCGAGACATCCAACAATCACTAAGCCTGGCATTCCAGTACAACCCAGGAGAAACGCAATAATACGATGCATCAACACGCGCGATCTCAAATTGAATCGTCCATTACACGCGGCATCACAAAACGCGTGGCGGGAAATCCGCACAATACGCGATACCCTCCCGTCCGAACGGTTTTGAGTGACTGGTAGTGCGGTGCAGAAATCACCGCTTGGTGCCTACCAGGCGGCCCGCGCGCACGCCGCCACCCTCGCCCCGCGAGCGAGAAAGGGACAACATATGCCCAGAGCGATGCGTGCGGACGAGTATCGCGGCGCATTCATAGACCGTCATTAACCCTCTCAGACTTACAACTGACATTTCCCAGCTACCGTTCGCTGGTGTCAAATTTCGCAAACAAAAATGGCGACTAATTTCGCAAGGAGTAGGGTTGCAAAAATATAAATTATTTAAAATTTTTACGGTTTACATTCAAGCCACTACTAAATACTAGTGCGGAAATATATTACCGGTTTATTTACACATTTTCGGCATGTTTATGTTGTTTTGTTTTTTATTTTCTGGGCCTGGAAGTTGCATGTCTAGAAATTTTGCTGACGTCGCAATATATAATATAATTACGAAAAATATATGATGTACCGATAAAGTTCAATTATTTTAGCACAATCTGTAATAAATATGTGATGCAATTATACATTTCTCCATTAGTCTATACGTACATATTTTTTCATATGAAAAGCACCAAAAACATCATCCACCAAAAATTTCCGACGGGCGAAAGCGGTTGATCAACTTTGACAGTTTGTTATTTTACTTTTTTTTTCTAACGCTTTACACTTTGTGTTGCTAGTATAATGAAAATTTTATTCTGAACAGTTCTATGCACGTTTCATTCACCAAAAAGTTAAGTTTCGTCTATGAATCATTTTTGACGGACCGAAAACGCGCGAAAAACTTGACACCATACTTAAAGCACACATGTGTGCTTCGACGAGCGAACGGTAGGCGGCCATTAATGTACACATGTGTGCTTTGACGAGCGGGGAGGTTAATACCTAACTTACCCCAGCATAGCAACGCTAAATTAAACATTCACCCGCCCTAGGCCGAATCCCTTAGGCCTATTCACTACTGGGGAGACGAGATAGCGTTGCTATTGCTCGCTTAAGAACTGAATCCCCTACCTGAACTGTCGCGACTCGAGGAGTGCCATCACTACCTGGGAACAAGTTGAGAATGCGCCCTCTGCGCCATCGCAGTGGCGGCAGGTTGGCATCCTTAACCAGAACGAGATCTCCGATGCGAGGGGGTTCAGTTCTGTCCGTCCACTTAAGGCGTTGCTGCAGAATGTGCAAATACTCAAGCGACCATCGCTTCCAAAAATTCTGAGACATTTGCTGCAGCAACTCATAACGCGTCAAACGATTGCTACTGACCTCTGTGTAGGGGTACTCTGGCAAGGCGTTAAGTGGTCGGCCAATTAAGAAATGCCCTGGTGTCAGGGCCTCCAGATCATTCGGATCTGAGCTAAGCGGACACAAAGGACGTGAATTGAGAACGGCCTCAATTTTACAAAACACGGTCGCTAGCTCCTCAAAGGTTAATATCGTTAAACCTATAACGCGCATCAAATGCGTCTTAGCGGACTTTACAACCGCTTCAAATATACCACCCCAGTGGGGGCATCCTGGTGGATCGAACACCCAGTTAATGCCCTGACGGGAGAGGCTCGTGCCGATAGCTTCCTCGTTTTCCGATAAAAACGTTATAATTTCTTTCATACATCGATCAGCGCCCTTAAAGTTGGTACCACAGTCCGACCTGATCAGCGCTGGTCGCCCTCTTCGCGACACAAATCTATCTAAAGCTGCTAAGAAAGCCTCCGTAGTGAGGTCGGCCACGAGTTCCAAGTGGACGGCCTTGGTTGCTAGGCACACAAACACGCACAAATACGCCTTGATTGACTTCGCGTTGCGAAGGCGTGATGCCTTTACCATAAAAGGCCCCGCAAAGTCCGTTCCCACACCCGCAAACGTCCAGGCTTCCGTCACCCGGTCCGGTGGGAGGTCTCCCATCTGAGGTTGCATTGTGGCTGCCTTCAACCGATAGCAAGGCAAGCACCGAAACACAATGCTCCGTACCGTACGTCGTCCAGACAAGATCCAAAACTCGCGCTGCAGAATAGCCAAAAGTGCATTGCAGCCCGCATGCGAGTTTTTCTGGTGACGATCCCTAACTATAAGTTCTACCAAAGGTCCCTTCTTTGGGAGTAACAGCGGATGCCGTGCTGAAAAGGGCAGGTTAGCGTTCCGAAGTCTACCTCCAACCCGGAGCATTCCATGCTCGTCCACGAACGGGTTGAGGCGCACAAGACCTCCCTTCAGCTTTCCACGGCCATCCCTGAGCAGCCTGGCCTCTTCCTCAAAATGTTCCGCCTGGACGACCCTAACCAATAAACTTAGAGCCGCATTCCGCTCCGCAGGCGAGAGGACAGGTGCCAAGTTCCGTTCTGCTTGAGGTTTTCTACAGTTGTTCACGAACCGTTTGATCCAACCTGTCACCCCTAGAAGTTTGTCGAGGGAGCTGTATCGTTCCAGCAAGAAGGCCGCACTAGGCTTAGGTACGATCTGCCCTACGTTCACTCGCAAACCTCGATCAGGTGGCCCAAGCGGCGACCCGCACTCATTGTATGGCCATCTCTCAGGTGACTCAGTCAGCCACTGAGGTCCCCACCACAGTGAGTGACCTACCAAATCAGGGGCCCTACATCCCCGTGAGGCGCAGTCCGCTGGGTTCTGTTCTCCCGGTACGTGTCTCCATACCAACGGAGTTTCCGATCCTTTAATCTGTGACACCCGATTTGCCACGAAAACCTCAAGAGTATGTACCGACGTCTGTAACCAGCACAGAACTATCCTACTGTCGGTCCATGCGTACACCGTTTCATCCAAAGTGATGGTACCGCGTAGATTACTAGCGACATGATGTAGCAAGCGCGTGAGAAGCGCTGCTCCCGCCAATTCCAACTTTGGAATGGTCCATCTTGTCCTAACCGGAGCCACCTTACTCTTGGCCATAACTAGACGCACGTCTACAGTTCCCGTTGAACTGACTGTCCGCAAATAGACAGCTGCCGCGTACCCTCGCTCCGAGGCATCACAAAACCCATGTAGGGTAGCCTTACATCCCACCGATGGGAGCAACTTGCGAGGTATGGCGATGCGTACGATCCCTGGTAAGGTGGTCACAAACTTGGTCCAATCATTCAACAGCTCTCCGGAGAGCTGGTCGTCCCAACCCAAGTTTGCTATCCACAACCTTTGCAAGAAGCACTTCGCCATGAACGTCACCGGTGCGATCCACCCGTTAGGATCGAAAGTTCTGGCGATCGTCGATAATACCGAACGCTTCGTCCAAGTCTTCTGCAAAAGGTCTGGCTCGATCTGATACGTAAAGACATCATGCGTTGGCCTATATTGCACCCCTAGGATGCTCAACGTATTTGGATTGTCCGGGTTCTCGAAAAGGTGCGGGTCCTGCTGGAACTCACCTGGCAACCCGGCCAGGAGCTCTGGACAGCTGGACAGCCATTTCCGCAACTCATAACCTCCTGATTCCATGATCGCGATCAGCTCGTCTCGTAGTAGCAGTGCTTGTTGCACGCTATCTGCACCCGTGCAGATGTCATCCACGTAGACGTCGCGATCCAGTACTGCTGCGGCTCGAGGGAATCTTACCCTTTCCTGTGCGGCCAACTCTCGCAGCGTGCGTACTGCCAAAAACGGACTTGGCTTCAGACCATACGTTACCGTGTTAAGCTCATAAGTGACCATCGGCTCGTCAGGGCTCTCACGCCACAAAATCAGCTGGTACCGACGGTCATCCGGGTGTATAATTGTTTGGCGAAACATCATTTTGACGTCTGCGACGAACGCTACTTGGTGCAACCGAAAATCTGTGAGGATGTCCACAATGTCCCGGTTCAACTTGGGACCCGCGTGCAGACACTGGTTCACAGACACACCATTCGATGTAGGAGCAGAACCGTCAAACACTACCCGTATCTTCGCCTCCGGTGACTTCAAAACAGCCAGGTGTGGTATATAGTAATGCTCGACACACCTCCAATCTATGCTGGACACCGACATGTGGCCTAACTCTAGGTACTCCCTCATGAATTCGATATACTTCTGCCGAAGTGCTGCAAGTCGCTTCATCTATCTCTCCATAGCCAGTAGTCTCCGTTCCGCGATCTGTCGCGAACTACCTAAGGAGGGGCGGTTTGGGAGAAATGGCAGCCTGGTAACAAACCTACCTGACGAACTTCGTGCAGTGTTGTACTGATAGAACAGCTCGCACTCGTCATCCTCTGGCTTCCGTCTATCCGCTGTGGGTGGCTCCTCAGACTCCCAAAACCTCTGCAGCACCTCCGACAACACACTACCATAGAGAACCGTATCGCCCTCTGGTAGGTCCTGAGGTCTCCAAACTGGGCCAAAAATAACATACCCCCCTGTGGTATCAACGGCCACTAAACCAGTTTGCTGAAGTACCCGTTTTCTGCCACACCAGAATCTCCCGAGGACGTCTGACCCGAGGAGAACGTCCACCGTACCAGGAGTATCAAATTCAGGATCAGCTAACTCTAAGCCTGTGGTTAACCCTCGTACCGTTGACGGTAACCGAACCTGAGGAAGTTTCCCTACCACATCATCCAGCACCACTGCTGAGGCATGATAGCTGACCCCTGTACCTGTATTACCTAATGTGAACTCGAAGTTCACCTGACCCCGAACGTCAGGCACATCTACACCTCCAATACCTACAGCCCCATCCGTTGTGGGCCTTATATTTAAGCGTAGCCTACTCACCAGCTTACTAGACACAATACAACCCTGAGCCCCTGTATCTAACAAGGCTCTTACCTGTATGCTGCGGCCACCGTATCCCCATACCCAAATCATTGCCGTAGGCAACAATACCGTAATTGGCCGGGGGGCCGAAGCTGGCGTGTAGGCGGCGATTACCTAGCAGGAATCTAAGCGCGGAGTGTCCGCGTCCTGCGGGGGGGTCCCCTCTCTCCGTACACCTTCGAGTGGGTCCCACTCCTGCTGATAGGGACCTCTGGTCCTGTACGCCATGGCTGGCAGCTTATAGTAACCCTGCGGCAGGCGCGCGTACCGTGGATGCGCCTGTAGCCGCGGGTGCTCAGCCAAGGGGAGAGGCATGCGTGGGTCATGGGAACTCACCATGTTGTTCAGACCCGCCGAGTACTGCATGTACTGGCCCTGGTGTTGGCACCCGCCCGTAGCATCACGTACTTGTGATGGGTGCCCCTGACCTTGGACCTGTGACCACCTACCCTGTTCCGGCACCTGCTGCCGAGGTGGTGACTGTCTCGCGCGTGGTGAAGGGGGCATCACCTGCTGATGTCCCTGGCCTCGTCCCTGAAACCCTGGTGGAAGAGGACTCCTCCTTGGAGGGGGTGGGGAGCGTTGCTCCCGTCTAGGTAGGGCAGACTCCGTCCGCTGACCCGCGTCAGCTCTGCCTCCGTAATCTCCGCTGCGGTTCATGCATAGGAGCTGATGGTGGGCACCCTGGCAGTACCTGCAGTTGGTGCTTGATGGGCACTCTCGCACCTGATGCGGCCCCATACACCTAAAGCACCAACGCCGTTGCTGCACCACACCACGACGTTTCTGCACCCGCTGTGCAGCGAACTCCTCACACGCAGTCACCTGATGTCCCGCCTCTCTGCAGTAGGCACACCTCGATTCCAAATTAGCGACATTGTATCGCCTGGGTGGCCTACTCTTACCGTCTCGCGCCTGTGCACCCGGCCGTTCCGGGCGGCGAGCGGCCGCAGACTCCGCGTGAGGCGACTCTCCAAATTGGGCATCTACCCGCCTGCACTCGGCCTCGAGGAAGGACTTGAGCTCCTCGAAGGTCGGGAGGTAATCAGATGTCTTACCTCCGTGTGACTGTTCAAAACGAGCGGCCATGTCGCTCGGCAGGCGGCGCAACAACGTGTGGACCAGGATATAATCATAGCCTGACACCGGCATCCCCTGTCTCTCAAGAGCGTTCACTGCAACGCAGACAGGGTTGAGGACCTTGGCCCTGAGGTCCGTCCCTCGTGTGATGGTCGGCACGGTGAGCCACTGTTCCAGGAGTTGGTCAATCATGAGACGTTTGTTGCTGTATCTCTCGATCAGCAAACCGCGAGCCGTCTCGTAACTTGCATCATCGACTGGTAGATGCTTTACCAGCTCATGGGGCTCACCTTGCAGCTTGGCCATCAATTGTGCCATTTTATATGCCGGCTGCAAGTCAGTGCGGTTATGAATCACACTGTCAAACAGATCCTGGAATCGGGTCCAATCCGTGTAGTCCCCGTTGAAGACCGGAATCGCCACAGCCGGCAGGGGCACTTGCACCCCCGGTCCCCGCGGACCATGGGGTGGGTCCGGCTCCCCAGCTCTACGCCTGGTGATCACAGCAGCCGCCTGCTGGATCTCCTGCCCCATCTCCATGCACTGGGTCACATTCGTCCGGACCGTAAGTTTGACCTCCTCATCAGGCGTCCCATCAAATAACTCCTCGCATCCAGTGAGGCAATCCAACACCTCCGCGACCCGTTCGTCAATCCGTTGCGCACAAGCGATGAGTGCGTCCTCTCGGTCCCCGCGACCGACCATCGCCTGCTTAGTCGCGAACCAAATTAGGTGCGTTCTAATTTTTGCCTGAAGCTGTGTAATTGTGGGAGCCATGGTACCAACCCAAAGTAACACCGAACCTTACAATAAAAAACAATAATAGACAATCGGCCCTGATCCTACCGTTAGGATATCCGCACAGGGTAAACACAACGATAATAACAAGCAATTCACTAATTGATTGGCCCTGATCCTACCGATAGGATATTCTACACAGGGCACACACTACAATCACAATAAATATTTTTTTTTTTATGTAGGTAGATTAAAAATCTTATACTAAAATAATCTTAAATCTAGTGGTTTTCTGAACCACGCTCTGCTACCAAAAATTGTCTAATTCCAAGCTAAACTCCCGCAGTGGAAGCGATTTACACAGGTAAATTTCTAGTAAAATACCAGGAGTTCAACTGAAGGCAGACAATGGCCGCGTTACGCAGCGCTAAATAGCATACGCTGCACAATATAGCAGCGCATACTATGAATTAAACGTGAACCTAAATCTATTTAACTTAATTAACTAAGTTGAGTGAAATTGGCAAATGATGTGTTCTGACCTTTACATAACTCAATTCTGTAGTAAATACCGTCTGCCGATCTGGCGTTACGTCACACGTATTAGCACTAGATTATAAGTAAGTACCTCCAAATTATATCACCCCACGAATTCCGCAATTCGTACTAAGGAGTCACAATGATATGGTACAACAAATATGACTAAAGGGAACACACCATTAACACGAAGAAACAGTTTTATACTAAAACAACTAGGTTTCACACTTACAGTCACGTCGCCGGCGCAAATGCATAAAATACCCAACGGAGAAAGGAAGTACAGGGAATGGATCAAATAGGAATTCCGTGGGTACTTACAGGGCTGGGTGGAAAAGATATCGACACCCAGCATTCCACTACAGCCTTGGCGCGTTATTCACTTCAAACCACTCACAGCTTCTGTTCGTATTTCACTTTGATATTAGTCATTACGCGTGACCCAACACGAATTAGGGCCGTACAAAACGCGAGCCGATATGGCAACTTGATGCCTATTCAACGCGACGCTCACGTGGAAGACGTCGAGACATCCAACAATCACTAAGCCTGGTATTCTAGTATAACCCAGGAGAACCGCAATAATACGATGCATCAACACGCGCGATCTCAAATTGAATCGTCCATTACACGCGGCATCACAAAACGCGTGGCGGGAAATCCGTACAAAACACAATACGTTCTCGTCCGAAAGGTTTTGAGTGACTGAATGCGGTGCAGAAATCACCGCTTGGCGTCTACCAGGCGGCCCGCGCGCACGCCGCCACCCTCGCCCCGCGAGCGAGAAAGGGACAACATATGCCCAGAGCGATGCGTGCGAAATCGCGGCGCATTCATAGACCGTCATTAATACCTAACTTACCCCAGCATAGCAACGCTAAATTAAACAGCTGACTGTGTTCTAGCTTCTACCTACAGCACAGGTCAATGACCAGTCCAGGTTAATGACCACTATTGGTACCGGGGTGCGTGCGGGTGATACCTACAACAACTAAGTACCTATCTCACAAGTACCTACACTTAAACTGCCTCCGTGGTGTAGTGGTTTTAAAGTTGGTCTCTTGATATGATGGTCCCTGTTTCTAGTTTATGCGGAGAGACAAGATTATTTTGTTAATGACGTAGTTGGATTTTTCCCAGTTTGGTTAAGAATTAGCAGCTACTACTAGCATAAGCAAGACATGTAAATGTTTAATCCATAACGGTAACTCGGGATTGTACAGCACCTCAAGTAACCATCTACGTGATCAACTTAAGAATGGTTTTTCTTACAGTTAACAAGAATAACCAGAAAAGATTGATACCCATTTCAAAAGATCAACATTCAAAGGTTTTTCTTATATTCTTTAAAAATAACTAGTAAAGACTTTAAGGCAACTGGAGCCGTTGCTGATAGTACCTAAAAAGCCTACACAACCTGCATACAACAGAGGTTGTGATGGTTTGACAACGTCGCGATTAGTCACCGCGTCTTACAGCGCCAGACATAGTGGCGCCAACGATTCAATTTTTAGAAGAAATCTGCTGCCGGTGCGGCGCCGGCGTCACGGCGAGGCGGGAAATTCATCTGCACTGCTAGAAAGCTTTATGTACACTGATGATATGAGGTAGCTCGTATCGCGCGTGCCTGCCCTTCGATGATTTTAACCGAATTATCCTTAAAGTACAACTGCATTTAAAGTAAAGTAAACTGCAAAAAGTTTACCTAGAACACTAGGTAGGCAGTAGGTAGCTAAGTACAATAGTCGTTTAATTAACAGTTACTTACCGTAAACTGCCCGTGATCCAACAGCCGCTGCATAACGTTGAGGAATGTTTTTGGGTTCGGTACACGAGGGTCCACAACGCCAGCATTACGCAGTCGAGGTAAACTTTCGTCCGCGTACATTAATTGGGCTGCTCGGGTATTTTCCCCACTTAAAAAGTACGAACGCACCATTTCGTAAAACTCGCGAAACGTAAAATTCGACATCGCGAAATCAATTCGGGATCGGCGGGAAAGTAGTGTCACACAGGTGCGCGCCCGCCCGCGACGGAATCAAAGTGAGAACTGAATGAAACTGACTGAAGGGTGCGCTGCGCGAGCGCTGTTGCCATTTTCACGCACCCCCGATTGAAAAGTAGTGTGTCCATGATTTATTTTTTATGAGGCAGACAAAAATAAAAAAATAATAAAAATAAAACATATTTTTTATTTGCCTAAAATGTCCTATTAACGATTCTGATATCATGGTATAAGTTTGCGCACTGACTAAAAAATAACCCTGTATACATTTAAAATTTCCGCCGCGGTTAAAAAACTGCTTTTGTGCCGCCGTGTCGCCGTCTAGTGTTGCATATAAATCGAACCTTGCTACTTCATACTAATCTGCACTAACAACCACGTCATCCTTTTATTTGATCGTAAAAATATTTTTAATACTTTGCGTTTCGTTCGATATACCAATCAACGTAGTATTGACATTGGCAAAATTATCCATAGCGGATAGAATGCCGTTGTTGATATATTTTACGGCAAAATTCTAGCTACAATAATTTTTCACGGTAAAAATATCAAACAAATGTACAGTGTGTCGCGTCTGCATCATATTCCGTTTATCTATGATCATTTCCACGTCAGTTTTGACAGCAGAGGAAACACATCAAAACAAAAACCTTTTATTTCCAAGGAAAGCAGCAGGAAACAGTAAGTGTTTTGCTAAATTTCTTAATAACTAAGTTGTTTTGTCAAAAAATAGCCGCCCGGGTGGGTTCAACGTGAAATTGCCATTAATAATCTGGCGGAGGAAATCTCTTACGCCACGCTTCATCACTGAAAAATAGAGGTAACTTCAAATTTTAATTTCTCCGTAATTAAAAATAAAATGAGATTTTGCGCTGCCCTGGCTTATTCCTCATATCTTGAAGATTAAAAAACAAAATTTTGTTGACAGTGATGTTCCTTAGAATATGTATAAAATGCATTTCGTAGCTCGTTTTCACCTCACTTCACGGAATGACGCCCGTTAATAGACGTTTTTACTAAGTATACACTTCTTTATCACACGGTACGTATTGATGCAGCTAGTGCCATTAAAGCCCTGAATTCGAGCGTTACTCTATTCGATGCACCCTCACGCGTTATAACACGCATTAAGACTATTGTGACACGCATGGTATTCACCTCCACCTTATTGCGACAGGTTCAGCTCGCGCAAACGTCCAGGTAGAGCGCATGATGAGTACGCTTAAGGGAATGCTTACCGCGGTAGAGACGTCGAACAAATCGTGGCAGGAAGCTCTTGATGACGTACAACTTGCCTTGAACTGTACAGTGAATAGGGTTACCAACGCCAAGCCCCCTTGAGCTTTTGATCGATCGCGTAGCGAGGCCGCTTAGTCTTCTAGCGGCTGACGATACTGAAGTTGAGATAGATATTACCGATGTTAGGGAACAGACAGCGCGCAACATGCCACGTAACGCTAGTTATGATAAGGCGCGTTTTTACAGTACAAAGGCCAAATTAGTTAAATTTAACATCGGTGATCTTGTCTTACTTCAAAACGAGGAACGTAATCAAACAAAATTGGATCCGAAGTATAAGGGTCCATTCCAAATAACCGAAGTGATTGATGGAGACCGTTATTGTTGAATCGTTGACCAGTAACCGAACCTACAAGTACGCGCACGATCGTCTCAGAAAGATGCCTCAAAGTCAAAGTAAAGTATGCGAGTTAAATGTTTGTGACGATGTAAAGTTGAATGACCCTGGGGAAGGTACTTCTTCTAGTTTGTAAATATCCGAGGCTGGGAACGTGGTAAGGACCGGGGTCTTTGCGTAAGACTATTTTATTTTAGGGCCAGTGTACAGAGTTTTGTGGTTAGTTGACTTGATTGTTTATTTTGCTGCTGAGCAGCGGGGACATTTTAACGAGTATGTGTACTATTATTGTGATTGTAGAGTTTACAGAATTAACATATTTTGATTCTAAACTTTGTTGGCTTACTATGAGGCATCCTTTCAATTTCTATTTGTGTACCTACCTAACCCTTTTTGTCAAGTTAGGCCGAGCAGATGATTTTGCTACAAAGTATCATTCCTTGTTACAGATACTACCCACGATGAGGACGCGTGACTTGTCAGGCTTGGCCGTGTCATCGTAACCGATATTTAAGCGATAACGGCGCACCATTTCGATAGCTTAGTACCGGCTAACAAGAATTAGTAAAGTGGGGGTTAAAGTTCTATGATTGGTTGATTGTAAGAGTGCTATGAGCGGCCGTGTGGTTACACCCATGTGGACAGGGTCGGCAAGTGCTTTCTTATTCTCATGACCGTTGAACGGTGCACACGTCGAACCGATCACGCTCATTGCATTCGTTTAGATGCATTTTGGTGCATAATTATTCTATAAAGTGCATAATTATTTGCGAGACTAATAAAAATCTGATTTGTGACCATTTCCTGATTTTTCCTGATTTGCCTGAGTACCCACTACGTGCCCACCACCATGGAAACGCAGGAGAGCCCTCCTGTTGCTTCAGGCAAGCTCCCGCCGACAAGTATATACAAGCAACAAAAGAGGTCCAAGAATCGAACCCTGCGAAATGCCCATGCTTATCTTTGAGCCAGATGATCTTTCACCGTTGATATCAACCTTTTGGATTTTATTGGTACGATATGATTCCAAAAGACTAACTGCACCAAAATCGAGATTAACATAAGAGTACATTTTGTTGTTCATGAATAAGACTTGTCTCTTAATTAACAATATATAAAAGGTAGAAAGATCAGACACCATACTGCGCCTCCCGCGTTTGCACAAATTGTAATACAAGCAAGAAATGAAAAAAATTGCGACAATATTAGACAATAAACATATTATCGACGATAGCTTTGTTCGAAAATGTTCAAAATTATGGAAATTATCACAAACTGCCGCCGTCACAAGCGGTACCGAAAACTCGAGTAATGTCCGTTTCGTTCCGAAGAGTTTCCACAGGCGACTCCTTAGAGTCAGACTTTCTCGGGTAGATACGGTCATACTTTGTCCAAATGAATTTCGATTGTGCATCGCGAGCAGCTTCATGTGCCTTAGCAAACAGGACCCGGTTTCTTTTAGTTAAACGTTCATTAACATAGAAATTCCTCGGTTGATGGGGCCGGAGTCCAAGATCAGCTGTAGTAGCGTTACGGCGTACACGGGAATTCTTAATCAGCTCATCGCGTCTGCTGCGTCGCGACAATTGAACTACTATTGGACGTGGACGAGAGAAAGGGTCGGGAGTCTCTTTGTCTAAGATTTTTTGGTCTAACACGCACTGATGATATCGTTTTCTTCCAGGTTACCTTGCAGTTTTCTTGCAACCATCAACACCACGTTAACAACAGATTCCCCATTAAATTCTGTAATCCCGGTGATCTCAATATTGTTGAGAAGGGACTGCTGATCCTTGTCATTGATGTCATCCCGTAGTTGTGATATCAATTCCATGGATTTATGAGCCTCGGCAAGTCCGTTATCCTGGTTTTTCAGGGATTTCAGTTCAGCGCGTAATTTGTTATTGTCAGACTCCAGATCTTTTTATGTGATTCATTCGCGGTTTTCCGTTAAATATCAATCCTGTCAGATAGGAAATCTGTAGTTTCAGAAAACTTTTTCTTCAGATTTTCAATTGAAGATTTGATTTTTTTACGGAAGTCATCAGCAATTTCTGCGCGCAACTTACTACAGGCTGAGAAGTTGCGTAAACCATATTTGCTTGGGAAGCGGGGACAATCGGTGCTTTGGCAAATATAATGGATTATTCATCATCGTTCACGCTTTCTTCGTAAGACATATTCGTTATTCCAACATGGCTACTGTTAGCAAGGATCTTCTCCGCAACATCAGCAACTTTTTGCCTGCGCGTAACATTGGTGCAGTGAGGACAGATCCATGATTGGTATTTTAGTTCGTTAATATTCGCTTTGTAGTCCTCAGCTGTGATACTAAGGCATTCATAGTGGTAAAATCCTCGGCACTTAGCGCAGGTCAGCAGAGAGCCGCGCTCAATTTTATTATTGCAGGCTCCACAATTCAAATTAGATGGGTAAAGTAAAAAAGAGAGAAAACAAAAACAGTCCAAGCTATGGCTAGCGGTCTTACGCGTAGCAATCCAGTCACCGTTTGTGTGCGCAAGAGTCCGCAAGACTAAGGTCTTTCGTAGCTCGTAGCGGTGACGCACTGCAGAGGCAGTGACGTAGGGTAGCGTAGCATAGCGTAGCGCAGTGGCGTAGAATCTTCGTAGCAGGTACGTCCCAAGTGTTGGTTATATTCACACGCTGCGCCTAAGTCACCGTAGCCTAGCGGTCCGATGCGTCGACCAAAGCGCAGTGAACTTCGGGTTCAAATTCGGGTTCGAGGCCACACGAAAAATCGTATCCGTCTCTTTTCACACACGCCCACTGATATTCGCATCGGTAGAAAGCAATAAAAGCTAAATCACCGCATTTGATGAACAAAAGAATTCCTTTCGCTGAGTGAATACCTATGACCCCTAGATCATTTTAAGAAGGCGTGCACTAAAAAAAATATGTGGAAAAAAAATGTGGGTAGTCTCCTTTTAGTAAAATATTTGCGCTAATATAGTAGGCTTCACCCCCTGTAAACTTTTTTCTTGAGGGAATATAACCTTTTCATTTATTGCTCACTAGCGGCCCGCCCAGCGGTTTCACCCGCTGCTAACTGATTTCCCACGGGAAACAGACCATCTCCCGACATAAATCATACTATATAAAAACATTCCTCTTCAATCACTCTATCTTTTAAAAAAACTTCATCCAGATCCGTTAAGTGGTTTTGAAAATTTAAGCATACAAACAAACAAACAGACAGGGACAGACCTGGGAAGCGACTTTATTCCGTTTTTTTTAATCAGGATGAAAAGGAAGTTAAAAGTTTGTATGAAAGTTGTCCGTTGTCTTAAGTGTGATCCGTTTTAAAATTAGTGATTAGACTTATGACTTAAAATAATTAAACACGTGTTTCAGCATATTTAAAATTTTAACCCTTAATAGGGTCAAACGGAGGTTTAAAGTTTGTATGAAAGTTCGTTTTTTTAAATGAATGTGATCTGTTTCAAAATTTGTGATTAGACTAATAACTTAAAATAATTAAATACGTATTTCAGCATTTTTGAAATTTTTACCTTAAAATGGGTGAAAAGGGGGTTAAAAGTTTGTATGAAAGTTTTTTATCTTAAATGTGATCTGTTTCAAAATTTCTGATTAGACTCATAACTTAAAATAATGAAATACGTGTTTCAGCATTTTTGAAATTTTAATCCTTAAAGGTGTCAAAAGGGGGTCAAAAGTTTACTACCAGTTGGGCTACCCGTTTTCCCATGGGAATGTGACAATTTCCCGGAATAAATTATACTTATAAACCTTCCTCTCAAGTTACTCTATCTAATAAAAAAAACCGCATCAAAATCCGTTGGGTAATTCTAAAGATATAAGGAGACACCAAACGGGAAGCGACTTTATTTTATACTATGTAGTGATAATAAAACTTCTCCCTAAATTACTGAATCTATTTAAAAAAAACGCATCAAAATCCGTTGCGTTAATTTAAGGATTTAAGCGTACACTGGCAGCCCGTCAGCGGTTCTACCCGGTGCTGCTCATTTTCCCGTAGGAATAGTGGTTTTTCCGCGTAAAAAGTAACCTATGGGTTAATCTAAATTATACTCTATATGTGCACTAAATTTCATTCTAATCTGTCTAGGCGTTTGAGCGTGAAGAGGTAACAAACACACACACACACACACACACAGACTCTCGGATTCTGTCACCAATCAGACCCACTGATAAAATCACTATGGTAGAAAGTAGTCACTACAGTTACATGTAATGTAAGCCCTTTACTAGTAACTATTACTTAATCTGTGCCTACACTACCTATAAAAATATTTTTCTTTTATTTCAATACTATATCTCACCAACACTAAACCCAGCACAAACACGCTCAAGTTGAACAGGTAGTGACGAACGTAGGAAACAAAATAAAATCATCAATAGGAACTGGGACGTCGATAGACTTGACATTAATGTTGAAGAAGCCGATAGCCGTATTCAACTACATGCACATGATATGGTACTCAATGGCGCTACAAAAATCACGATACATACGATTGATTCTGATGTTGTGGTAATAGCGATATCCTTTTATTTTAAACTTCAGAAGAATGGCCTCAAAGGGCAGTGGATATCTTTTGGAAGTGGTAAACACCACAGCTACATACCAGTGCATGAAGTAGCAAATAATTTAGGTGCAGATAAAGCAGAAACTTTTAGAGGCTACAATGCATTACTTGGTGCGACACCGTTTCAGCGTTTCATTCTAATGGCAAAACGTTAACTTGGAATACTTGGCAACGACATCTCGAGTTTACTACTGCATTCAAAACTATATCTAATCCTCTTGAAGAACTGCCCGAGAATGTTTTTAGTTTATTAGAAATGTATGTGGTGCGGCTATACTGTGCAGACACTGACCGATGCAAGAAAAATGTTATTCCCTTCAAAAAATAGGTCTCTCCAAAACATTCCTCCTACAAAAGATGCCCTCAAGATGCATATTATGCGAGCAGCTTATCAGCCAGGGCAAGTGTGGGGGCAAGCCCTAAAATCATCGCCTGAAATTGTTTCGCCGGCGAACTGGGGATGGAATAATGCAGGGGAAGTATGGAAGCCGGCATCGGCGACACAGGCATATATTTGGGAGTCTGTCAGCCAGCTTACTAGATGTGCTTGTAAAAAAGGTTGCAGAGGTCGGTGTTCCTGCACCCAAAAAGGGTTGCAATGCACACAATTAGTTTCGACTGGACACCTACTTTTCGGGGTATATCTGTCCCTGTCACTGACAGGTTTGAGCTACTAGGCATGGATTTGATATCAAATCTAAACTCCGGCACGACCATCGAGTACAAGGCTCAAACGACGGCTAAGAAACTGGGCATCCTGAATAGAGTGAAGCGATACTTCACACCTGGACAGCATTTAACTCTTTACAAAGCACAAGTCCGATTCTGCATGGAGTATTGCAGTCACCTTGGGATGGCTCAGCCAAATACCAACTTGCCGCTCTTGACTCGGTGGAACGCAGGGCCAAGAGGCTCATAGGCGACATAAAACTGGTGGACACCAAGCTACATAACATAGCCTAGCACATTACCGCAAGGTTGCCTGCTTGTCGGTTTTTTACAGATTGTACTTCGGAGAGTGTGTTCAAGAGCTTCACGAACTTGTTCCACCAGCTCCCTTCTATCATCGGATATCCAGACGCACCGCCGGATACCATCCATACCTGGTTGCCATTCCAGCAATTCGGACTAAGCGCTTCCAGTCATCATTTATAATGCGCACTGCTAAAGAGTGGAACTCACTACCTGCGTCTGTGTTTCCAAACGCATACAACCTTAATATCTTTAAAGTAAGATTGAACACGCTTCTTCTGGGTGAGCTCGCTCCATCTTAAACTCTGTCTCTGTCCTATGACCTAGACTAGCTAGAGTCAAGAGCAAAACCATCCTTAATAAAATAAAATAAATATGTAACTGTAGTGGGAATTGCGACAATTCAAGGTACAGTTATCTCGTGCTCTTATTATAACTTCAAATTTGATTTTATAATTTATTAATCTTTGGAATTTATTCTTATTTCGTTTGTTAGTGTCATTGACAGCGAGGCATTCTTGATCGAAATGGAGGAGAATATCTATTATAATCATCATCTGCGTGCCCTTTTCCCAGTTCATAATAATGAATAACCAGCTAATTAATAAACATTCTAAACTAACAAGTTTGACTTAGCTTGATTTCTACCTCACTCTTAGGCATTATATAGAAACAGCTACTTTGCCTCAAACTGTTCCATACTTTCTTTTCATAAAAGTTTGCAACTTTCTAAATTCCTTAGATGTTTTTGAAGCAAAAAATATATTTTTTTCATCACTATCACTCTTACCAATACTACATGTGAGTACTTTTTAAAAAGAAGATGAAACGGGCTTTAAAAAAAAAATATTGATATTTTTGTACCAGTATTATTTAAAAAATATATGAATGATTTTGTTCATAAAAAAGGTAATTGTCGTTTTAGTAAAAGTTGATTTTAGGGTTTTTTATGTAAAATATTGCAAAACTCATAGCAAAAATGGATACTAAACTTAACTGTGTAGCTAAGATTTTAGTAAAATCCCTCCCAGCCCCCCCCCCGCTCGCGTACAAAAAAATACATTAAAAAAAAGGATGCACTCCTTCTAAAAATAATCTCTATGCCCTAAGGACCAATTCTGCAAAAGTAAATGCTTTGTTCATTGTTTGCGGTGAAATAAAGTGTACACTAGCAACTATGGGAGGAGTTAAGTAATTTAAACCTCACAAGATGAAACGAGAATCGAAAATTTCAACTAAAGACTAATCACGAATTTACTTAAATTAATTTCTTAAAAATTACGAACAAGAACCGCACAGACTTCTAATCACGATCGTTATCGTGCGCAACTCTCCAAATCAATCAAGTATTTTTTACGTTTGTGTTATTATTTACTAAATAAATAAACAGGCTCATATTCGTTTATTTAGATTACCAATCACAGCTATGCACTTCAAAAACTTCTCATAAGCCATCCAATACGTTTTTACCCTTGATCCCGTCTTTGTTGTCTTGATTTTTACCATCCCGCGCCATTCTGGGCGCTGTGCTGCCAGACCCTCCCATTGAGTGGGCTCGATGTTGCAACGTCATGTAGCGCTTTTGAACATCTTTATATCTGAGGAGTTGTCCACCCTGCTTTCGCTTGCCCTCCTCTAGTTCAGAATAAAAGATGCGCTTTGCCACTCTCTCCTCCGCCATCCGGACCATTAGATCGAAGTTGCCGACGCATTAGATAGGCTTCAATGCCACCGACATTGGCTCGTCTCAGAACTTCGATGTTACGCACTCGGTCGGACCATCTGATCTTCATGATGGTGCGAAGGCATTTAAGGTGGAAACGATCCAGAGTACGTATGTGGTGGCGGTAGACACACCAGGTCTCGGAGGAGTACAGAAGGTTTGGCAGCACAATCGCCATGCAGACAGTTATTTTTGTGGCTAACTTTAGGTCGTGCGAGCAGAAAACCTTGGAACGCAGCTTTCCAAATGCTGCAGCTGCAGCACTGATTCGGCTGTTGATCTCGGCATCAAGGTCACACTTAGATGTTACAGTGTTCCCAAGATAACGGAACTTATCAACTTGTTTCAGCATATCCTCACCAAGCTTAATGGCCAGTGTCACGCGACCATGTGTGTCTAGAGATATTACTTCCGTCTTTTTGACACTGATCTTCAGGCCGAATTTGCAGCATGCTTGGTGAAAAACGGACATCAGCTGTTGCAAGCCGTCTGGGGATTCCGCAAGAAAGCACAAGTCATCAGCATACATGATCTCTGTAATCAGTGCATACGAAACCTTAGTGCGCGCCCTAAGTCTAGCCAAGTTGAAAAGACTGCCATCTGTGAGGAATCGGATGCGGACTCCTTCGGATACAGTATTCAAGACCTCCTTGACTACTACTGCAAAGTATAAGGCGAACAGTGTAGGCGCTAGAACACACCCTTGTTTCACCCCACAGGTGACGGGGAAGAAATCGGACTGTTGACTGTCTACAGAGACACAGCACTGCATATTGTCATGCAGGAGTCTTAGAAGTCGAACAAACTTATCCGTGCACCCTAGTTTTTCCAGCACCATCCAGATAGCTTCGCGAGGCACACTGTCGAAGGCTTTCTCCAAGTCAACAAAGCAGAGGTACAACTGACGCCCTTGTTCTCTGCTTTTTTCCTGCAGTTGACGCACTGAGAAAATAGCTTCACATGTGCCTGGGTCAGGTCGGAAGCCAAACTGGGTTTCGGGCAGAATCTTTTCGGACAGGTCTTTCAGGCGGTTCAATAAAACTCTTGCAAAAGCCTTTCCAGGGACCGACAGTAATGAAATACCACGATATAAATTGCAGTCGGAACGGTCACCCTTGTTGTTGTAGAGAGCACTTATGCGAGAAACTTTGAAATCATCCGGGACTCGCTCCTCTTCCCACATTTGAACAAATAGCTTCCATACCGACGTGTGCAGCTCCATACCACCGTACTTCAGTAGCTCACCCGGTATAAGGTCAATACCGACCGCCCGCTTATTGTGCTGCTGTCTGATGGCAGTAACAACCTCATCGTACGACAGGGGCTTGTCCAGCTCAGTGTTTAATGGGAGTTGAGGCAGTAAACTGATATGATGCAGATCAGCTGAACGATCTACGTTAAGCAAGTTTTTGAAGTGTTCAGCCCAACGTTTAATTACATCCTCCTTGCTGGTCAGGAGTTGCATACCGCCTAAAGACCTCAAAGGCACTTTTGCTCGGTAGGACGCACCAATCAGTTTACGCACTTCACAGTAAAACTCCCCAAGCTGGTTAGTATCGGCAAGCCACTGCATTTGACAAGCTTTGTCCCGCCACCACTTGTCTTTTAACTGTCGAAACAGCCTTCGTAATTCCTGGTCACTGTCTTTGACCACCGCAACACTTCCATCTCCTCTATTATGCTGTCGCAGGAGCTCTCGATGTTTGTCGAATGCTGCTTGTAGAACCTCGCCATTGTCATCGAACCAATCCTCGCTATGTCGGTCTTTCGCACCCAAAGTAGCAGAAGCGGCTTCCATGAGATGACATGACAAAGTTTCCCAAGCAGCACCGACATCACTTGTCTCATTAGTTGGTGACAGCTTTTCTGTTAAAGCTTCATATTTCACCCTGACCTCGCGATCTTTCAGACTATCCACGTTTAGACCCGCCGGCTTTTGCACTATGGATCTACTAGGTCGACGGAGGCGGAGTCGTAGTTTGGTGACAACAAGTCTATGGTCAGTCCAACAGAGAGCACCGCGCATGACACGGGTGATTTGGACTTGATTGATGTCTCTTTGCCGCATTATAGCATAATCGATCAAATGCCAGTGTTTGGATCGCGGGTGCATCCACGTCGTCTTGTGCTTAGCGGCAAGTCTGAACATGGTGTTCGATATTGCAAGGTCGTATTGAGCACAAAGACTAAGTAGTAACTGACCATTGCTGTTCATGTTACCAACTCCGTGTCGCCCCAGAACTCCAGGCCAAGCCTCATAGTCCCGACCAACTCTGGCATTGAAATCGCCAAGCAATAAGATCTGCTCTCTGGCGTTTATGCTGTCAAGGCATTGAGATACTTCCTCGTAGAATTTGTCCTTTATGTCATCAGACTTGTCAAACGTTGGAGCATAGACACTGATGACATTAAGGTAGTTGTCTTTGTCCAGATAAAGGCGCAGCGTGGTAATGCGGTCCGAGATGTGTACAGGACATTCTTGTAGTCTCTTTAATAAATGATTATTGATGGCAAAGCCTACCCCTGAACGTCGAGGTTTGGATGCAGAGGTACCCTTCCAGAAGAAAGTGTAGCACCCTCCATCTTCTACCAGTTCTCCTTCATCGGCAAGATGCGTTTCGCTGAGCGCAGCCACATCCACGTCATAACGACGAAGTTTCTGAGCTACTATGGCGGTTTTTCGTTCAGGACAGGCATTGCCATCTCTATCAATGAGTGTTCTCACATTCCACGCGCCAAATTTCTTTAAATGATAGGTGGTTTCATGTTTTTATTATTATTTGTGTTGCGTCGACCACGAGTTTTGTGATGCGATGGTAGCCGTGGCTGAGGAGAGCAGTGCTTCCCTGAATAGGGCTGCTGTAACGTCCCCCCCCCCCCTTTATTGTTTTATTTTGGTACTGCTATCTACTTATATCTACTTATACGTTAAACTATCTATTTGTAAATTTCGTAAACTCTGACACTTATAACTACTATAAATCGCGTTACGCACTAAACCCATGACTACCCTCGTGGATCGTTAGTGAAGAACCCTGCGTTGTGTAAGTAACCGCAGAAGAGGAGAATAGACTATCGAGATTATTACTACTAGATTAAAATTTCAACTAACAACTTCTACGGAGCACGGAATACGTATTGACATTAGCTAAAATGCTTACGTGGCTGTTTGGTTTTGAACTTACCGTTCCATAAACAACTAAACTCAATACTTTTGATTAATTTATTCTTATTTAAAACCGATATTTATGTAAAGCCATTTACTTCACTTAAATCCTAACATGTGATCTAATCCCCAAAAGCCTAGTATCTTATCTAAAAGATAGTAGTCCTGAATGGCTGTATGGTCTTAGTTCACTTTGTATACTTTGCTCGTTCCAACTTCCATTCCATTAAAAAAAAACAACAATTGTCAAGACACTGAACGCGGAATTTTATTTATTTTACTTTCTTTCTCCAAAAATCGTGAAATATGTACAAAAGGTTATTATTTAGTGAGTTTGTATTTACTTAAAGAGTTTAAACAACCCTGTACGCCTTTTAAACCAGTGGATCAAAGATACTCTTATAATTTTGGTAAGTTTTTTGTTGTATTTTCATAAAGTTTTACTTATGATTTTTACCTGCCTACTAATTAGTTTTACTGATCTAATTAAATTGATTTTTCACTCAACAACCGCACAACAGTGTGAGAAGTTAATAAAGATTAGACTAGACTAGAAGGTTTAAGTTTCTACTATAACTCCAGTAAATATTGTTGGACAATACCAACTTTAATTTGTATTCTTTTTTCAGTTTCACAACTCTATATTCTTCAGTGCTGCATACTACACTAATAACTGTCCATATTACAACAAGTTACTTATTAAATAAAAAGGAATTCAATCAATATACAGAGTTTCAGCTAAATATCTAGGTATGTTTGAAAAACTTTTGTTTTAAGCTTGTCTGTACTCCTAGCTTTTTATTATGGTGTTCTCTAGTCATCCAACTTAAACTAAATCTCAAAACATTTAATTTACAAGAATCTTAATACTCTTCAATCCTAGAAGGCGCTGTTTCATCACTCATCCACGTTAAGAAGTTACTAATGTTATTGTTCTTTTACAGGTGTAAAATTTGATCCAAGATTAAGCTAGTACTCCATCCAGGATAAGTTACCTTGACAATCAACTTTAACTAGATACTTTGAACTCTCAGAAGAGGGTAATGTGCGAATGGAAGTAGGTATTGTTACTACTAAAGTTTAGGTAAGTATTGTATTTGTTCCTTTGGACAGTTATAGGAAGTGATGTTGAATAACGCTAAGAAATTTATTTAACTTTTAACTTTCTCTAGTAAATATTAATTTTATTTTATTTCTATAACATACAGGGATGACCTGACAGAAATCTCTTACCTGGAGGACTAAAGAATCTTCTTTAATTGAAGATGAATATTGAATCAGTTTATTCAGTTCCTTACTTGAAGCGGTAAGCAAAATTTTAACCTGTAATTTATTGAAACTGGATTGATATCTTCCAAAACAACTATAAGTAAGTTGGTACCTATACTTCATTCAATATCAGAAATTACAAAATAGCAATTAGAAATGAAATTATTTCTTATCCGTTTCTCAAAGGAGTTTCAAAGAATTTTGTTGGTAAGCTAGGGCTACCTAGGTTGTAGAAATATTTTACCTAAATTTTAAAATGTGTGGTTTTATCTTACAGATTTTCAACGGGTGAACTGTCTAGCCATAGAGTGAAGATGAAAACCCTCACAAGATCTACAACAGCTGTATTTTAATAAAAAAAACCCTTAGTATCTAATATTTCTATGCACTACCATTTAAATTTTCTAATTATTTCTGCCTTTTATATTTTCATGTGCTTGACAACATTTACTTGGAAAACAATAAAGATATGCCTGTCTTTTACTACTGAAATTAATAAAAGGGGAGATAGGGGGTATTTACAATAGTTTGATAGTGAGAAGTTGAGATAGGTACCTTTTATTATTTAAATAATGAAATCAGATAACATTTTGAAGGCCCCAATGAGTCAGTCGGGATACTACAGGGAGTCGTTTCTAATAAAATCAATTCACACTTGGAATGCTCTGCCGCGTGAAATACGCCACTGCAGGACACTTGACGCTTTTAAAACGAAGGTACATGCACATTACCTGTCAAAAGCAAGAATTAACTACAAATAAGTTGGTACTTATATCCTTTTGTGTAATGATGTATATATGTATTTGTATGGATATATATCTATATATATAGATGGATATGTATTATAATATATTTATATATGTATATATAAGTATACGTAGGTATATTTATATGTAGGTTTATATTTATATTATAGTTTTGTATTATGTATTTGTTGCTTTTATAAAAGTTACCATTTCTATTATGATTACTCTCGCACTGCTCTGTTTTTCCATACTTTCTCCTCCACCCAAAGGTTGTCTGGAAGAGATCGCTTGTAGCGATAAGGCCGCCTTTGCGCATGATAGCTATGAATTTTCCTGTTATTTTTATTTGTTATTTTGTGCAATAAAGTGTTTTTACTTACTTACTTACTCTATGATGTTTTATTCACAACTTTTATCAATCTTTTTTTTTTATTGATATTTTAATTAGCTTAGTTATTTATTTCCTCACTTGGATGTGAATAAAGTGAAGCTGGTAGAAATACAGTTCGAATTCTTCTACTTCAGATGTGCGAGACATCGAGTCGTTAAATCATCTAATATGTTAACTTCTTCCTACTTTATTTTATATGTATAAGTAATTATTATTTAGTGAGACTTTTAGTTAGAATTCTTAAGGATGTAAGAATTCCTTTGTTATAGCTTTTTTTTAGAACCCAAGTTAAAACATGAAGAGGTAGAAGATTGTAAAATGTCGTAGTGCTAGTACTTATTTTGTAAAGGGCTTTAAGATTGCCGCCCGCTCTCCGCGGCGCCTCTGTGTAAGTATAAAGTAAGTTAGAGGCCACATTTGTATTTCCAGTTATTAATTTCTCGGAGGGTTGTTAAGTTAGATTTTTCCCTCATTCTGAAAATATCCTATGCAAATGTGAATCGTGTCATGCGTCACCTGACGGGATAGACTCCACCCTTCTGTCTCCAAACGATGCTAGATTCTACATTTAATGTTGTTACAAAATAAAACGCCTTAGAATTAATTTTACATTTATTTGCAATGTTCAAAAAGAGGAGTTATAATAATGAATAAATATATACGTAACAATAGGAGCTAAATCTGGGTTGTCCACATCCAGAGAGTACCAGCTTTGTCAAATAGGTATCTAAGGCGTTAAATTAAATCAAAGGAAGTTACGTTTTCAATGCCAAGTGTTTGGAGAGGTTTCTTTTATTTCAATCTCTTTATTACTGATTCTACTTGGATCATCAAAGCTATTGTCATGTGGTCATAAGAAAGTGTCCCCCGTTTCCCCTTTTTTCAGAGAATTAAAAATCATTCAAACTTTTTTGTAATAAATGTTCTGTGCTAAGTTGTCACATCCTTAAAGAGCTTCCCATTTTTATCTTTTGGTAAAATCTCAAGCTATATAACCATAATCGCCCATATGGTACGATATGTCAGATTATTAGGAAAATTTATAATTCCTTAGCATGCGATTCTAATAAGCCTTCTTAGACAGACAACTCTGATTTTATGTATTATAGGTGGGTATGTTGGTAGGTATGTGGTGTTAGGTATATATAATATAGATATATATTAGTATATTGAGTAAACTTTTATTTAACTATATTCATTAATTTAATTGTGCACGATTTATCAGCCTTACCTTATGCTATCTCTCTACCGTAGGACTGCTGGAAGAGTTTTCTTTTTAGAAATAAGTAGTACCTGTTGTGTTGTTTTTCTTTAATGTAATTGTTCTGTGTTTTATCTTGTGTGCAATAAACAGTTAAATAAATATGTTTTATCTTTGAACAAATCTTTATTCTCATACAAATGAATTAAATTTTTCTTACATCCCTCAGTAAAAGTAGTTTTGCATTTTAGTGAAATTCTTAGATCCGAAGTTCTTTGTCTCAACAATTCTTTAATTTTAATTTTATTATTTCAACAGTAATAGGAAAATTGCATTCTTAAGTTATTTTTCATTTATAATTTTGTACTAGTTATTGATGATGGCATTTGTTCCTAACATTTATAGATAAGGTAGGGGAACCGAAATATTTGCTTCTGCGTGCTTATTCAATTTGAATCTAAAATAGATTTTGAATAATGTATTGTATTCTAATGTAGGTATTCTGAATGGAAATGTTTTGTCAAATAGGTGAGAGTTTTATTTTAAAATGAATCGAGCCTTATTTCTCAAAGGTTTTGTATAACCTACTTGAAACCAAAGGTTGGTACGTTATGCTATGCTACTATTAAGTGACTGTTTAAGATTTCCCATGCTTTTGAGAAACTTGAAACTAAGTAAGTACTATCTTACAAGAAAGCTATGTGTTTCAAGCATCAAGTCTACGATTTAGTTTTAAGCAAAGTTTAAGTAAGTATTTGAAAGGTTGAACTAGTTCTTTTTTTTTTTTGTAGTGAATTTCCCATTCTCTGAGATGTTTATAAATATCCCTACAAATCCACTATAGTCTGGGTACTCCACAGATTATAGAGTTTCCCTGCCTAAGTAAAGGAGAGGCTAACAGCAGCTAAACCCTACAACCGTGTTAAATGTGACTACCTTCTTAATCTTCTGTGTAGATGGCAAAACTTAGGCATGCGCCTATATTTACAAATTTAATGTGTGGTGTGTGGTGTGGTAGGCTTCGCCTTGAGTTCAAGACTAATCCTCTATTCTGAATAGGTGTACTCGACGGCAAAGTTAAGATTTGTGTGTTCTACCTAGTGCACCCTAAGATCTCACCGAACCTCTAGTTGTCCGAGGACTGGGTTGGAGGGGTAGGCCCAGTGGGATCAAGTGAGTTATGTTTGGAGAATGCTCCGAGTGTTTGGACAAGACAGAGGTAGTGGGCCGCTAACAGGTCTGGTCAGGTACCCTCAAGTTCAATGATTGATACATCAGATCGATCACAACTGCTACCTCCATCAAGTCCTACACGCGAACCATAGAGATTATCAAGGGCTCCGTAAATAGCCCTCCTCTCCCCTCTCTAAGGCAGAGTCCTAACAGAACTGAACCTTACGTACGTTTCAATAGGCTTACTAGTACCTACCAAAGATAGGTACCAGAAATCCCAAAGAAAAACACATTTGGTTCTAAATAACACATATCTTCACAATAAAACAATTTTAAACGGATTTAAGTTGTGTTTATTTTGGATTTTACAATTCCTACGTTTCGAGCTCTTTACAGAGCCCGTGGTCACAGATGACTAAGGTGTTAGACGTCATTATTTAGAATTGAAATTATTTTTGTTCTACCGCCATCTATTTCTTAATTGCCTAGCGTAACGTCCTGGTTCCACACAAAATGCTGAAACCGTATCTTGTGTAGTAGGTCAACATACTGTAAGACCTACTACACAAGATACGGTTTCAGCATCTTGTGTAGTAGGTCAACATACTGTAAGACCTACTACACAAGATACGGTTTCAGCATTCAGTGTGGAACCAGGACGTTACGCTAGGCAATTAAGAAATAGATGGCATCCCAGCTGATTTTTGTACTAGGATTTCAGACTTCCTTAGTGAACGGTCCATCAGAGTAGTCGTTGACGGCTGCTCCTCTGACCTTATGGCCATTGATGCCGGAGTTCCTCAGGGGTCTGTTCTCTCTGCAACTCTTTTCCTGCTGCACATCAATGACTGATGATGATGATAGAGAATTTGTCCAAGATTGTACTATTTGCTGATGACACATCCCTTATATTTAAGGTCGATAGACATGCACATAACTATGACGAAGTAAACAACACTCTTGGACAAATTCATAGTTGGTTTACTGCAAATAATTTATAATATTCTTTATTGCACAAACAATACACAGAAAAAAAAAAATGTACAATTTTTGTCGCAAAGGCGAGCTTATCTCTAAAGAAGAGATCTCTTCCAGCCAACCCATGTCTTGTGAGAGAATTTAAACTTTTGGGGCAAATAGGCAATACGAAATAAATTTAACAAAATAAATGAATATATAACTCTGTAAAATATTTTAACATGCATACAAATAATATATATAAACTTACATGAATAAATAAACAAATTTACATAAATACTATAAAAATACATAAACATACATAAACATACATAAATATTTAAGGTTGTTGAGAAATGAAGTGCTCTTTTACTCGCTTTTTAAATACGGAAATAGATGGGCTTTCCTGTACAGTCTTAGGAAGATCATTCCAGAGCTGTGCAGCTTTAACGGAAAAAGAGTTAAAAAGAAATCTAGTATTCGCTCTTGGACACTCCAGCACCTTAGTGATGCAGTCGCGCCTAGGGCGGGGATCAGGGGGAAGGAAGTGGAAACGGGAGCGGAGATAGTCGGGAGTGGCAGGATTGTGAAGGATGTTATAGAGAGTGGATAGGATGTTTAGTTCTTAATGAGAAAAAAACTAAATGTGTATTATTCACTTTACCTAACGTAGTACATTCTTTGAATAATCATGTCGTACTTAATAATGAAAAATTAGAGTTTACTACCAGTACAGTTTTCTTAGGGATTACTCTCGACTCAAGTCTCCAATAGGGCCCTCAAATTACATCTTTGTCGGGAAGATTAAGCTCAGCTGCATATGCGGTAGGTAAAATTAGAGAGATCACGGATATTGCAACTGCGCGACTTGTTTACTTTAGTTATTTTCATACCATTATGTCCTATGGAATTTTGCTGTGGGGGCGCGCCGCTGATATTGAAACAATTTTTATTCTCCAAAAGAGGGCCATTAGAGCAATTTATAAACTTTGCAGTCGTGATTCCCTAAGGGAACTGTTTAAGGAAATTAATATTATGACTGTACCGTGTCAATATATTTATGAAAATATCATGTATGTTAGAAAAAATATAAATACTTTCATTAGAAATTGTGACAGGCATAACCGCAATACAAGGAGTAAAAATAAAATAGATCAACCTAAGCATAGACTCGCTAAAGTTAGGACTTCATTTGAAGGTCTAAGTATAAGATACTATAACAAAATACCGGAAGATATATTGAGTTTATCAGAAAGTAAATTTAAGTCTGTTATCAAGAAAACATTGTTATAAAGCTTACTGTAAATTAGATGAGTACATTAATGACAAAGAGGCATAGAGCTCTGAAATTCCAGCGCAGCACATGAAACACGCACACATTTTTAATACCAAAATGGGGCGTGCGTGGAGTTTACAACTGACATAATTTTATAAATCTGCATGGATGTAATTTCAATTGTTTAAAGTAAATATTTTATAAGTTAAAACTGGTAGATTCCATTCCATTCCATCTACTGCAATTTATACAAAAAAAATATGTAGCCATTTTTGGTCTATACATATTTTTTTTTACTTACAGAATTAGCTAGGGTAGCTTAGGGGCTAGTACGATTGTTAATTTAGAGAAGAAGCACTTCTGGGCAGGTTTTTTGGTGGGTTTTTCCTGTTCAGGAGGTCCGATTAATTATACGCATGTAAACTACACGCTTTAAAAATCTTGACTTCAATTTGAAACCAATATCGTTTTCAGATGGTGGTGGCGTAAAGTTACATGCCGTGTGATTAACCTGGCGAGTGAACAGGCTTCTTCTGGGTGAGCTCTCTCCATCTTAGACTCTGTCTCTGTCCTATGACCTAGACTAGAGTCAAGAGCAAACCCATCATTAATAAAAAAAATAAAAAAAAAAGATGGCGGTAGAACAAAAATAATTTCAATTCTAAATAATGACGTCTAACACCTTAGCCATCCGTGACCACGGGCTCTGTAAAGAGCTCGAAACGTAGGAATTGTACAATCCAAAATAAACACAACTTAAATCCGTTTAAAATTGTTTTATTGTGATGAGTAATAGTTGTGCAAACTCAAGAAAATATTAACACATATCTTCTGTAAAACCCCAACTTTAAATAGAAAATTCAAAACAGAGAAAGGAATTTACTGAAGTTACTGCAACAAAACAATTGATATTATGATAGCCATCACAAAATCAACTTCTAATTTTTAAAATTCCCAAAAACTTGACTTTAAAATAGCTGAGTTTAAAATTCTCAAGAAGAAACTATCGCGTAGCTATCCAAAAGATATGTGTGACGCCGCGCGAAGCCCGAAAAGAATTAATGATCTCTACTGGTTTGTATGGCTTATATAGGCCTCCCACACTACTCTCAAAATCATCTGTGCACCTTATCACTTAGGTAATAAGGCTCAACTCCAATAGCAAAAATCCTATTCCCCAAAATATACCTTATGTCCTAGACAATATTACCTATACATTCTATTACCTGAACGATAGGGTGCATTCTACAAAATCGTCCGATTTCATAAACACAAACTATTTTCCAAAATACACCCTACGACCTACACAATAACGGCCATACGGATCAATATGATCCTCCTTTCAATACATCCAGTATTATAAACAAAATATCCTATTCTGTAATATGAACCCTATGGCCTACATAATAATGTCCAACGCTCTATTACCTGAGCAATAAAGTTCATTTTATAAAACATCTGTATGTACCTATTCATAACCTAGCTTATGTTCCTATACCTATGTGATGATTCCTTATTTTAAAAATGGTAGAACTGTTATTTTACGAAAATATTTAGCAATTTGTTTGTTTGTTATTGTGAAAAGGTGTCAATAGCACAACTTAATTGATAATTATTATATCCTGTTAAGCTTATGACGAATGTATACCTTTTGAATTATAAGTACTTATTTTCTCTTGTAAGTGACTAATTGTCTTTTAATGAGAATAAATGATCTTTTAACCTAATTTATTTCCTTTTAAAATGGCAACACTGGCAGTGTCATGTGACAAGCGGTATTTTGCGAACCAGCAAATCACAAGAGGGCAAGTGACCAATCGTAAGTGAGAACCAAGAGTGGCGTTTTAAAGAAAAGGGTATCAGAAAGAGGGGATTCTGGAAGGGAAGCCACATCAGTCAATCATTCTTCGATTCAGTTTGGTGTGCACGGTCGAATAGTTCGGACGTGTTTAAGTGTGAAGTGTTAAATTCTGAAAATAAGTAATCCTTGAAGAATTATCCCAATAAAATTCAGTTGAAGTGTTATCTGGAGTTTGATTTATTAAACTTCAGAAGTGGAAGTTTTCCACAGCCCGCAAGCGGAATATAAAGAAAGGTATGTACGTTCATTTTTATAACTTTGAACTAGAATGAAATATTTTAAAAGTAGTTCTTTGAGTCACATTTTGAATTAGTTAAAATTTTAGTTAAAATATGATCGAGTAAAGTAATTCAATTAGCATTTTGGTCGTGCTACTCCTGGACAGTGCTAATTTGATAAATTTGTTGAGATTATGGGACCAGGGCTACTCCCTGGTAGTATTTTTAACGAATCATACTTTTAACGATTACTAATTGAACATTAAACTGTGACGTGTAGGCGTCACAGCATAGAGGTAGGTAGATTGGGTTCGTTAATTTAAACAATTTCGATTAAATTAAAAGTCTATATTTTCGTTTCTTCCTATTACAGTTCGAAAGCTAAGCACCACTTAGTAATAGAATAAATAGACTGGCCTTAATAATCCGGCACACACGCAGTTTGCACCAAAAGTGCCACAGTAGAGGGTAGCCGCAGTACAAACGGTCACGATAGGACTGTGACCAGACGTGACGCGTAGCCTGTCGACCGAGAATGCAGCGGCGACGCGTAGGTTGTCGCCGGATAATGCAGACTTGTTGGTAGGTACCAAGCGCTTAGGTACAAGAGTAGGCTTGTCCTAAGCCGTAACTTGGATCTGGAAACAAAGACTTTAGAGGCCGTTCTTCATTCCAAGATCTCTGTGCCGTTGGATATTATAAGGATAGTCTAGGTATAGGTATTAACTGCTTTTACTTTTTAAAACACTAAACGAGCGGCACAGAAATCTTAGAGATTTGCTTACAAGAAGGTTAGGTACAAGGTACATCCTATACAATAACGATGAAAACTCACCCCTGTTATGGGATCCGAAACACTCACAAATGTAGAATAATAATATAGGAAGCCAGAATGACTTTTATTCTTCCACCGCGTATGTAGTTAGCGGGAAAGATTTGTAGAAGTAGAACGTGCGCTCGCGACGAGCGGTTTTAGTGAATGGTCAACGCGTCGGGGTCAAGAAAGGACGCCGAAGCCGTTAAACTAGTTTTTAACTAGTGATGTGCTAGTGGCCGGTGAACGATTACCGATTCGAGTCGTAAAGATATTTCATTGTTATCGATATTAGTAATTTATGTATACTTAGTAGTATTTTGATTCTAAATAACGTACAACGTTACAGTACCCCGCCGAAAAGACGAAGGATTTTTGCTCCTAGAAGAAAAAATCCAGCTGAAAATCTATCTTACGAGAACACAACATCCTTCCACTTACGTACCTCAACTTAATATGCATCCTCAATCACACCAAACCTTACAACAGAGATGATATTATAGAAATATCACTCACCTTACAACAGAGATGATATTGTAGAATATCACACAGAGTTTTTAAATACATTTTATAAAAATAAAAACTCAACGAAAGATAGAAAGCTGACAAAATATTATTCAAGCAGCAGAAGTACTAGTCTTTGTAGTTTATTAATTTAATATCTTTGATATGCCAATATCCTAGAGAATTGCCGGTAGAATCAGCAAGCTCATAGACAAGTGGTGACTTTTTACCTATAACTGTGCACTTTACAAATTTAGGTGCCAGTTTTTTGTTGAAATATTTGTCTTTGTCGCTCTGATAAAATGTTCTTTTCCACACAGTATCCCCCACATTGAACTCAGCAGTTCTTCTGCGTAGGTTATAAGAAGTGCGGTTCTTAGCATGCGCCTGTAGTAAGGCAAGTTGCACTTTGTCAAACACACTTGATAAAGCACCAAGGTTTACAGCATAAGGATCACGAGGCTGGTAGATAACCTCGTCATCAAATTCGGCATTAGCGTAAATAGATCCGCAAGTAATCAACTCACGACCGTGGACAAGAAACGAGGGCGAGTAGCCTGTAATCTCGTTAACAGAGCAGTTTAGAGCAAATTGTATCTTAGGTACAAGAAGATCCCATACACGCTGATCATCACCGATGAATGTAGAAATCGCGGTCATGATCGTTTTGTTATAGCGCTCTACAGTATTTATGTGAGGACTATACTTGGGCGTGAAATGTATGTTAGGGACTTTGTATTTAGCAAGCATCTGTTTTAATGTCGCGCTTACAAATTGTTTACCATTGTCCATTAAAATAGTAGATGGTATTCCATGAACCAGCAAAACATCTTCTTCCAAAATCCTAGTAATTATTTCAGCAGTAGCCCGTCTGATTGGGAATAGTAAGCAATACTTGCTAAAACAACAGGTAACCACAAAAATATAGCAATTTTGTTTTCTAGTTGGAGGGAGAGGTCCAACGAGATCTACGCTGATCATTTGAAAAGGCCTAGAGCAGACTTTAGAATCGCCCATTTCACCTAGTGGAGAATGAGTTTGGTGTTTATGAGAAACACAGATGTCGCAGGATGTAACTAGTTTTACTACATCTGAATACATACCCGGCCAGTAGTAGTTCAAGGCAAGGCGTCTGTATGTTTTAGCGACACCGAAGTGTGCAGCGGTTAGAACAGCATGGTTTTGAAGAATTATTTCCGATCTAGCCTCAGATGGAACTACCTCTTTCCATTGGAAATCGTCTTGTAAGGTACATTTCGCCTTCATAAAGCGATATAAACGTTTGTTCTTCACCATGTAATTTGGGAATGACGTAGGACTAGATTGGCAACCCTGGTAGATGTTTCGATACCAATCGTCAGTAGTAGAAACTGGGTCATAGTAAGGCGTAGGTGTAGAATCTATAGCAAATATACGACTAGCGCGAGACAAAGCATCAGGAATAACATTGTCGATGCCACGGCGATGTTTCATGTCAAAATTGAATGCAGAAAGACGGACACCCCAGCGCGCAAGACGCCCAGTTGGGTTATTTAGATTCAGAAACCATTTTAGAGCAGAATGGTCTGTATAGACCGTGAACTTATGTCCGTTATCTAAGTAGCAACGCCAGTGTTCCAAAGCAACCAGAACTGCTAGAGCTTCGCGTTCGGTAATGCTGTAGTTCTTTTCTTGAGCAGATAATGCTTTGCTCATATAGGCAATAGAATGCTCAACACCGTCAATAGTCTGGGTCAGCATAGCACCGACACCGTAGTCACTGGCATCAGTATGGACTTGGCAGGCCTTATCAAAGTCCGGGCAAGCAAGAATCGGTGCAGATATCAAGCATTATTTTAGTTTAGTAAAGGACTCTTCCGCCTCTTTCGTCCAAACAAATCCGCCAGACTTCTTAGTAGTCGAAGTCAGTTTATTTAGCGGACCAGCAATAGAGCTAAAATTAGGTACAAAACGACGATACCAGGATGCAGTTTCAAGGAATCGTTTTACGTCTTTTTTATTTGCAGGAGTAGGAAATTTTAGAATAGCGTCGACCTTACCAGGATCAACCTGTAAACCCTTAGAATTGACAACGTAGCCAAGATATTTGAGTTCATTGCGAAAAAACGTAGACTTTTCTAGATTGATGGTCAAGTTTGCCATCTTAAGTTTCTGTTGAACTTTAACAAGCATACTAATGTGAGACTCAAAGTCTGGAGTAGCAATTACAATGTCATCCACGAAAACGAATACAGAGTTCTCAAATTCAGGTCCATAGAAGAGACTGTCAACAAGTCGTTGCTGAGTGTTAGAGTTACAAATCTGTAAGTACCACGAGTAGGAATATAGAAAGCCGTCTTATCACGATTTTCTACTGCAATCGGAATCTGCCAAAATGCTTTAGAAAGGTCAATACTAGTTAGATATTTAGCATTCTTCAAATTATCTAAGATTGAAGAAATATAGGGCAATTTGTAGGCATCCTTCTTAATTAGAGAGCTCAGCTTGCGACTGTCTAGACAAAAACGCATGGATCCATCCTTTTTCCGAATAAGTAGAACCGGAGAAGACCAGGGACTCTCACATTCTTCAACCACACCCAGTTGTAACATCTCGTCGAGCTCAGAACATAATACACGAATTTTCTCAGGAGACATTCGGTAGTATCTTTGTCTAATAGGTGGCGAATCGCCAGTATTAATGCGATGAGATACCAAGGTAGTACGACCAAGACCGTGTTTTTGTGTCGAGATGTCCTCAAATCGCTGAATGATGCTATCAGCCAGCAGTGCGCTGATGAGTAGGTAGTTAGTTCGTCATAGCATAGTATAAAGAAGGGAGGAAGTAGGCCAACTCCGGCCTAATCCGCGCTATAATTGCCTACTCTCTTAGGGTTGCCACTTTTAACGAAATTTCTATTCAGTGCCTAGGAATTGGCAAGCGTCGAGCAGTTGCATTTTTAAATTGTATTGTGCCAACCTAGGTGTCTGAGTCAGTTTTATCTTACCACACGATGTTGAAACCTATCTAATAAAAGAAAGAATCTTGTTTAGGAAACATGAGTCAATGGGTGGCGTGTTTCCCAAAGAACGGCCAGCAGACGTGCGGGGCGGTGTTGGTTGAGCCTTTCGTCTCTGTAAAATAAAACTAACACAACACACAACAAGCATAATACATTAACATAAAAAAAAAAAACACGACTGGTTTCTAAGATAAAGCCTAGCCTATGACACTCAGGATAATGTAAGGATTCTTCCGATACAATTACCATTCGAATCTATTCAGTGGTTAACGAGTTTCAGTCCTTTAAAGAATGGCACATATATACATACATGAACTCTTAAAATATCCTATTTAGTTGGGCAGTAAAAATAATTACTTTCTTTTGCGATAATCAGCCATTTTACAATCGTGGATTCGCCTTACTATTACGTCGTGACGCGTGACCGTGACTCGTCGCGCGGTGTCGACTGGCGGCCCCGTCAAAGCGCAGTCCGAACCCCCCCGAGATTAGTCCGCGTGTGCGTGCGGCGACGCATAGGTACTATCGCGCACACATACAAGCCGCGCGCAGTGCGTTTGTATGAAGATAACGTACTTCCCCCTTCTTGATACTATGGTCATAGGAATGAACCATTTTAGGTATTGCAGATACAGTTGATATTTGATTTTTAGTAGTTGTAGAAAACGAAATAGATTTCACATATTTAGGGAAAAGACCAAATTTATCCCAGAAATCAATGCCTAGGATCATTGTAGATTGAATTTCACGTATTACATAAAACTTAAGTATATGCAATTGTTTCTCAAAGGAGATTGGTAGTTGGATGTAGCCAATAGCAGATAGATTTTGACCGCCAGCAGCAGTAAAAGTTTGTAGTTGATCACATTCTTGTAGTGTAAATCCATTATCAAGAAAATGTTGATGGAAGTTGCTACCTAACACGGATACAGCTGAACCGGAGTCAAGCAAACCATAACATTCCTCATCGCGAACCTTAACAGTAGCATAAGCTCGCTCATCGTTAGTAGGTTTATCATTGATAATTGAAGCAGTAAAATAACCAGAAAAGAAAACTTTAACTGTATTCAACCAGTCATTCCAATCGTCTTTCTCAAATTTAGGTAGTTCATTGCGACAATCATACATAACTAGTTTTTTGAATTGTTAGCTTTACAGACAGGACAATTCGGATATATTACATTTTTCTTGCCGCATTTCAAACAGATCGAGTAGCGATCTTGTCTGCACTCGTATAGGGAGTGGCTAGAAGAACGGCAGCGAGGGCAGAATTTAGGTCTATTGCTAGATTGAATAGATGCAACCGGAGAAATCTGCGATTGCGAATTGCGTTCAAACGGTTTATTATTTTTGAATGGTTGACTTTGCTCGCTAGAACCATTACTGTTAGCATTATATCTGTTGAAGTTGGAATTGTAGTTCTTGAAGCTAGAATTGTATTTGTTGTAGTTAGGATTGTAATTCTTTTTGACAAATTTATTTTTGACTTCAAGTGGACAATTGAAAGCCAGGTGCAATTGTGTTTTCTGAGACTTTAGGTGGCTCATGAAACTGAGAAGTCATGCATTTGATCTTTTCATAGTTCTGGCAAACAGAACGTAGTTCAGAAATAGATTCTGTGCTAGAGGGGTTTGAAGATAAGACATTAGCGTAGCAGGGTCTTATGTTATGAAGCAAAATTTGAAGTTGCTCCTTCTCCGCGATCGGGTCTATTAATCTAGCGAACATCTGAGACATTATAGCCAAATATATTACAATATTTTCTGATTCGCTTTGAGTACGACTGTTTATTTCCTTCAATAGCCTGTAGTCATGATTGAACAGCGAAAAATCAGCAATTAATTGTTTTTCAAGTTCTGCCCACGTATTTATAGTGTCCTTAATACTACGGAACCAATGCTTAGCGTTCCCTAAGAAAAGCTGCGGAGCGATTGATAGCAGTTTATCATTAGAAATGTTTTTAGCAACACAATACTCTTTTAGATTTTGTAGAAAAACTCAAACACAACCTTCACCGTTGAAGTGAGGAATTCTGCTATCCCCTCCATGATCACAATTGACGACAATTGTAGGTAGGTTGCCGGCAGTTGATGTTTGAGGTTGAGGAGGTTCTAGTTCCTTTTTTAAAGCGTTCAATTTTGCTAAAAGCGTTTTAAAAGTTGTAGAAGCTGAATTGTACGAAGAAGTGCTAGCAGCGTCAGTAGCAGTAATGCGATTAAGCCGATAGTAGATATGCGCGCTGAGTGCACGTGCTCGCTCGAAAGGGCTCTGTTCAAATTTCTCCTCTAGAGATTTTATGCGTCCTGCCAACTCTTTTACAGAATTAGATACCTCACTCAAATCAGTAGTAACATCGAGACCAGACTCTGCGATGTCCTGGCTAGGAAGCGTTGGTACAATTTTAGCTATTTGTCTTTTTAGCTCAATGACATTGGACGCAGGTTCAATGCCACGAATTAGAATTTCGTACGTTAGTTCATCCTTGTTCAAAAGAAAATATTTGATAACCGGTTGAGTGTTCATCGTTAGAGTAGCAAATAAGCAAAATACAGTAGTTAATAATGAAGTAGAAACAATTATAACATACAAAATCAGTTGGTGCAAAATAAACTTATCCCAAAAGTGGGTAAACACGAAAATTAAATAAGCGGTAGATGCAAATTAAAATTTAGAATAAGATGGCAGTTGAAAATTAAGTTACAGTAGTACTATATGAATAAAAGTTGCGAAAAGAATTATTTTGTCAAGCAAGCAGTAGCAAAAGTAAAAATATTATATTGATTGTAGTTAATGTAGTAGTTGTATAATAAATAAAATAAAAAAATATTTCAAAATAAATGCCTTTCGCAAGAAATTACATAGAAAACAAAAGAAAAGAAAACCAGTGGCAAGTTGGACACGGTAAGTAGGTAGTTAGGTACTGAACCAAAATAGCCTTGCCCACTGTGAGACTTCAGATAGATTATCTCTTGTGCTAGTAGTTTACTGGTACCCACGCCCTTCAACCGAAACAGAAGACTAGGCAGTAGAAATAGGCGTGGTGGTGGTACTACCCCAGGCGGGTTTTGCACAGAACCCTACCACCGTTTAACAATAGTAGAAAAATAAATGGAAGGTAGATAAATATAAGAAAATAAAATTACAAGTGAGAAGAAGAAAAAAAATTGCAAATCTTTACAAATTAAAAAAACAAAAACGAAAAGGTGACAGAAAAAGAAAAATAGGATAAGAAGAAAGCAGCCGAAGGTCACCTTTCCGCTTACAAGGTATGGCCGCCGTGCAGTGCTAAAAAAAATAAAAGTTAGTAGGTATACCTAACAAGAAAGGTCGGAACGCAAAGAACCACGGAAAGGGCGCCACTGTGACGTGTAGGCGTCACAGAATAGAGGTAGGTAGATTGGGTTCGTTAATTTAAACAATTTCGATTAAATTAAAAGCCTATATTTTCGTTCCTTCCTATTACAATTCGAGCTAAGCACCACTTAGTAATAGAATAAATAGACTGGCCTTGATAATCCGGCACACATGCAGTTTGCACCAAAAGTGCCACAGTAGAGGGTAGCCGCAGTACAAACGGTCACGGTGGGACTGTGACCAGACGTGACGCGTAGCTCGTCGACCGAGAATGCAGCGGCGACGCGTAGGTTGTCGCCGGGTAATGCAGACTTGCTGGTAGGTACCAAGCGCTTAGGTACAAGAGTAGGCTTGTCCTAAGCCGTAACTTGGATCTGGAATTCCCAGAAGAACAAAGACTTTAGAGGCCGTTCTTCATTCCAAGATCTCTGTGCCGTTGGATATTATAAGGATAGTCTAGGTATAGGTATTAACTGCTTTTACTTTTTAAAACACTAAACGAGCGGCGCAGAAATCTTAGAGATTTGCTTACAAGAAGGTTAGGTACAAGGTACATCCTATACAATAACGATGAAAACTCACCCCTGTTATGGGATCCGAAACACTCACAAATGTAGAATAATAATATAGGAAGCCAGAATGACTTTAATTCTTCCACCGCGTATGTAGTTAGCGGGAAAGATTTGTAGAAGTAGAACGTGCGCTCGCGACGAGCGGTTTTAGTGAATGGTCAACGCGTCGGGGTCAAGAAAGGACGCCGAAGCCGTTAAATTAGTTTTTAACTAGTGATGTGCTAGTGGCCGGTGAACGATTACCGATTCGAGTCGTAAAGATCTTTCATTGTTATCGATATTAGTAATTTATGTATACTTAGTAGTATTTTGATTCTAAATAACGTACAACGTTACAAAACTGATAGTTGGTTTTAAATATTGCGTTGTAATCATTGAAACAGTTTGATCGGTGTTACGGCCAGGCTAACCCTGGAAAATGCCGATCGAACTACATTCTTGGGATTATTTTGGCCAGGGCCACTCTCTGGCAATAGTCCCATGCTGTGTTTAATTTCGGTAATCACATGCTGCACTTGGAAAAATAAATTTAAGAAAATTGTATTGTGCCTCGTAGAACGAAAGTGAAATTTGGTAAAATACCTAGTGGATTGATTTGTTTTCGAATATAAATATAAATATGAGATTATACTGGCTAAGTATGCCTTATATGACAGGGCTAAGTATGTTCTTGCGCCAAACAAGCGATAATTCAAACAAATGAAATATTTTATCATACTTTTTTGTTTTTAATTTGTCATGATTTTTAAAGTGATATATTGTTATTAACCTATATGAAGTTTTGATTAAGATGAAGTTGAGTATAAGTATTTAAAAAGGTATGATACATGGTTAAAGAAAATTACAGGTATAGTAAGGCTTTCATTATTTCTGTTTCAAAGAAATGACTAGGTCAGTCACAAATAATGGCTAAGTATGCCTAAAATTGAGTAGTTCTTTGGTGAAATCATGTATGTTTCTTAATATCAGCACTGCATTTTTGGCTAAGTATGCCGAGTGGGACTAAGTATGTCTCTTTAATTTTAGATTTTTCTTTTGATGATATACCTATGATAATTTACTAAATATTTATTATTAAAAAAAAATATATTAGAGCTTTGGAGTTCACTTCATGAACTTTGAAATAATTTTAAGTCTATGATATTTTAATTATTTGGAACGGTTTTCCTTATACTTTTGTTTTGTTTTGAGGATGGCTGACAAGGAACGCGCAAGTCTTGTTCGAGATAGAATGTGGAAGAGAGTTCATGGACCGTCGCCGAGCTTGACTACGCGTGGGTCAAAGTCCCGAAGAGAGTTTTCTACTACCGCTTGGATTGTAGAAGAAACTCAAGAAACAACCGATTTTGACACGCCGCCACCGCCAATGTCAGCGACATGTGAAACATCTGATAGATCCACGGAAATACCCGCACCCGGATTAACAGTTGATGAGGCACGAAATATTTTTTCAACATTACAAAGAGAGAAGGAACGAGTTCCTCAATTTACTCATAACCAGTTGAACAACGTTATACCAGAGTTCGATCCCTCTAGTAAAACGCAGAGTATTGATAGCTGGATTAGGAAGGTGAACGAATGTGCAAATATTTACGGTTGGGATGAGAGGCAAACCATACATTTTGCGCTTCAGAAATTAACTGGTCTTGCGAAAAAGTGGTTCGAGGCTTTGCCCTCAGTCGTAAACAGTTGGCCTGAATGGCAATTGAAATTAAAAAAGGCATTTCCTAATGAGCAAAACTATGGTCAGGTTCTTGAAGAGATGTTAGCGCAAACAACTAGGTATGGTGAAGGATTACGTGAATACTTTTATGATAAGTTGGCATTAGTCTATAGATGTGATATTGAGGGTAAAAAAGCAGTAGACTGTATAATTCACGGCATAGTTGACAAATCTGTAAGGAACGGTGCACAAGCATTGAATTGCAATGAACCCGAAGATCTGCTGAATTTTCTCAGTTCACAGCGACCCTTAGAATCGCATATCAATAAGAAAAGGAACGTCAATCCAGTAGGTAATCGCGCAAGTAATTCCGCACCTACCCCAAACGAAAGTTCAATTACCTGTTTTGATTGCAAAGCCAAAGGCCAACCTTTTTATCGGTGTCCAAATCCAATCGTCAAATGTCAAAAATGGTATAGAGTTGGCCATGATTCGCCTACTTGTAAACTCAATCCTCTTGCTTCCCAAACAGACACTAAGTCCGATTCCAAAGACGAGCGTAAAACGTTTATGATCTCGATAGGGGGTAATAAAGATGTCAAATTTTACAAGAAGGCTTTTGTCAATAATCAAACTTTTGTCATCCTTCTTGATTTCGGCAGAGAGTGCACGGTGATGCGTGAATCGGTTGGCAAAACTTTAAATTTATCTCAATGTACTTCTGAAGTACCTGTTTTGAGAGGTTTTTGCACCTTAAAAATTTATGAAGTAGAAGCCCTTGTGGAAGTTTTGGTAGTTCCCGACGAGATTGTGCCAGCTCCCATGCTAGTCGGGCAGAATTTCACGGAATTACTGTCCGTAAATGTAATGAAAAGCGACAAACAACTAACATTCTATAGGTGTCCTAATAGTGACTTACCTGACCCCGACGACAGTTTTAAACTTCTAGTTTCAAGTCCTGTTGAGATCCAAGATGTCTGTCTAGTCGAAGTTTCTTTAGAAGATAACCAAAAGTTTAATGGAGACGTCTATGTTAAAGGCTATAACTGCTGCGAGGAAGGTAAAGAATATCACCTACATCAGGGTGTATATTCTATTTCCGACGGCAAGGGACATCTTGTTGTGTCTAATTTGTCGACACGATCATTCACTTTTAATGTGAAGATGGTGCTTGCAAGAGCTATGCCTTTTATAGAAAGGGACGTTTACCAAGTAAACAGAATTTCCCTTGATAATTCTAGTTTGATTCCTCTCGACAAGGATGCTATTAAAGTGGGTAAAAAGGTTAGTGGTGACACTAAGGATAGACTGTACGATCTCTTGCAAAATTACCGCGATTGCTTTGCGATGAGTTAAGGCGAGATAGGATGCACTTCTAATGCCGAAATGACAATTGAATTAACAGATAATAGGCCCGTAGTTTATCGTCCTTATAGATTATCATATGCGGAGAGAGAACAGGTTCGCGAAATAGTAGAAGACCTATTGCAAAATGATATTATCCTGGAGTCAAATTCTGATTATGCAAGTCCCATTCTCATGGTGAAAAAGAAAACAGGAGAGCCCCGGCTTTGTGTGGACTTTCGAGCCCTGAATAATAAAACAAAGAAAGACTGCTTTCCTCTTCCTCTGATAGACGATCAGTTAACTAACCTGAGTGGGAACTGTTTTTTCACTTCTTTGGATCTTGCATCCGGGTATTATCAGGTACCCGTTGCAGAGAACTGTCGGCACATGACTGGATTCATTACGCCAGACGGGCACTATGAATTTAAAAGAATGCCCTTTGGACTGGCTTATGCGCCGGCAGTCTTTCAACGGGTGATTAATAAGATGCTTGGTTCAAAACGCTTAAAGTCTGCTTTAGCATATTTGGATGATATTCTGGTACCTTCGATTGACCTAGAGCAGGGTTTTCAGCGGTTAGAAGAAGTCTTGAAGTTATTAAGAAACAACGGTTTAACTCTGAAATTGTCGAAATGTAGTTTTTTTGACGAAACCATTAACTACTTAGGCTACGAAATATCTGCCAAAGGAATAAGACCGAGTGAAGATAAAATTTTGGCTGTTAAACACTGTCCAGTCCCAAAAACAGTTCACGAGGTTCGTCAATTTTTGGGGCTGGCAAGCTACTTTAGAAAGTTTGTTCGAGGTTTTGGCGAAATCGCTCGACCTTTGACGAACTTACTGAAAAAGGATGTTCAGTTTCAGTGGGAAGAATCACAGGCAAAAGCGTTTGAAACACTGAAAGACAAATTAATGGACAGACCAATATTGGCACTGTACAATCCTAATTTCGAAACGGAGCTTCATACTGATGCAAGTGCTCTTGGGGTTGGTGGTATTTTGCTGCAGTGGCAGCAGAATCCTCGTGAACTAAAGCCCGTAGCGTATTTCAGTAGATAAACTACTCCAGAAGAGCGCCATCTACATTCTTACGAATTAGAAACGTTAGCGATTGTGTGCTCTTTGAAGAAGTTTAGAGTTTATTTGCTTGGTTTACCGTTTAAATTAGTAACAGATTGTAATGCGCTCCGGACCACCCTCACCAAGCGCGATCTTGTCCCTCGCATCGCACGATGGTAGCTACAAATTAGTGAGTTTCAGTTCAATATCGAGTATAGACCAGGTGTGCAGATGAGCCATGTCGACGCTCTAAGTCGCAACACCAATTTGGTTGACAATATCGATGAGTCTAAAACTACTGTTTATAGCATTGAAAAAGAACATTGGCTTTTTGCGTTACAAATGGCTGATCCAGAAATAGCGCGAATCGTTAAAGTCTTGAAGCCGGAAAATGACGAGGAGTCAAAAGATATAAAGAAGAATTTTGTTATCAAAGATCATAAAGTATATAGGAAAGTTGACGATAGGTTATGCCTTGTAGTTCCCAGGAGTGGTCGTTTTCAAGTACTCCGTTCTAATCACGATGACATTGGTCATCTCGGTATAGCAAAAACAACTGAGAAGGTACAGCAGCAATTCTGGTTCCCAAAGATGCGCCGTTTCATTAAAAAATACTTAAATTCATGTATTGAATGCGCCTATAACAAGGACAATGTAAACAATAAGAAAACTGGCCATTTACATCCCATACAAAAGATAGACATTCCGTTTCATACGATTCACATTGATCATCTTGGTCCTTTCGTGAGGAGAAGAAATGGCAATGTCTATATTTTGACAATTGTTGAGAGTTTCACTAAATACGTTTTCATTAAACCTATGAAGAATACTAAGACTAAGACGACTTTGAAAGCTTTGGAAGGACTATTTTTCGATTTTGGCTTTCCATCATGGATAATATCAGATCGTGGAACCTCTTTCACTTCCGCAGCTTTCAAAGCTTTTTGTGGCCGTTATGGGATAAAACATGTGCTTAATGCTGTCGCGTGTCCCAGGTCTAACGGTCAAGCAGAACGTTTTAATCAGACCATTCTAAATTCTTTAACTAAGTACAATTTAGGTAAGGACGAACGAGACTGGGACACGTGTCTTGGCAAGATACAATGGGGAATCAATAATACGGTTCATGCAACCACCAAAAAAACAGCAGCGGAAGCACTTTTTGGGTATCAACTTCGCGATCCCATTTCGAATAAACTTGAAATTCATTTAAACGTTTTACAAGAAAATATAGAGACCATTAGAAAATAAATAAATACTAACATAAAAGATAATCAAAGTAAACAAAAACTTCAACATGATGCTAATCGTGCTCCCGCCGCCGTTAACAAAGCAGGTGATCTAGTTTAGTTATCTAGGACAAACTTTTATAACAAAGGAAATAGTACTAAGCTAATGTCCAAATTTATTGGTCCATATAAAATTGTACAAGCTTTAGGAAACGATAGATATAAAATATCCGATGTTCCCGGATTTAATTTTAAAAAGAGAAAAATGTTCGAAAGCGTTGTAGCAGCCGACAGGTTAAGGCCATGGATAAATGTACACAAGTCTTTCGATGATGATTCGGATAACTCTACAAGTGACAGCTCCCATTGGGAAAGTGAAGATGATGCTCCATTATCTGAGCAGCAACAACGCTAATTGTACTATGGTTTTATTTTGCACTCACAGTGCTATATTACTTTCATAAATGAAAATAAGAAATTGAAAAAATGTCAGCGCCCGCCGGGACTTGAACCCGGGACCGTGGAGTACCGTTCCACTGCTCTGCCAACTGAGCTACCGGCGCCCCGACGTAAGCTGACGAAATCTTCAACCTCTTGGTACTCGTCTCGAAGCGACGACAAGCGACATCTAGTATAAGTTATTTGAAACTAATACTATGGTCAGTCCACTTAAGAGTGAAACTCGAACCATGCGATGAAGCTTCGCTTAATTAAATGTACTATGGTTTTATTTTGCACTCACAGTGCTATATTACTTTCATAAATGAAAATAAGAAATTGAAAAAATGTCAGCGCCCGCCGGGACTTGAACCCGGGACCGTGGAGTACCGTTCCACTGCTCTGCCAACTGAGCTACCGGCGCCCCGACGTAAGCTGACGAAATCTTCAACCTCTTGGTACTCGTCTCGAAGCGACGACAAGCGACATCTAGTATAATCGAAGAATGATTGACTTTGACTGATGTGGCTTCCCTTCCAGAATCCCCTCTTTCTGATACCCTTTTCTTTAAAACGCCACTCTTGGTTCTCGCTTACGATTGGTCACTTGCCCTCTTGTGATTGGCTGGTTCGCAAAATACTATACTAGCTAGCTAGCTATATATTCAATTATAGAATTATATTTAAAATTAAATGTATTGAACCGATATACAAATAAATAAATAAAAAACTATAACAAAATACATAATCATCACATTTGGCAAAAACAAACTTTCTAGTCATTAGCGTTGTTTTCATAAATGAAAATAAGAAATTGAAAAAATGTCAGCGCCCGCCGGGACTTGAACCCGGGACCGTGGAGTACCGTTCCACTGCTCTGCCAACTGAGCTACCGGCGCCCCGACGTAAGCTGACGAAATCTTCAACCTCTTGGTACTCGTCTCGAAGCGACGACAAGCGACATCTAGTATAAGTTATTTGAAACGAATACTATGGTCAGTCCACTTAAGAGTGAAATTCGAACCATGCGATGAAGCTTTGCTTAATTAAATGTACTATGGTTTTATTTTGCACTCACAGTGCTATATTACTTTCATAAATGAAAATAAGAAATTGAAAAAAAAAATGTCAGCGCCCGCCGGGACTTGAACCCGGGACCGTGGAGTACCGTTCCACTGCTCTGCCAACTGAGCTACCGGCGCCCCGACGTAAGCTGACGAAATCTTCAACCTCTTGGTACTCGTCTCGAAGCGACGACAAGCGACATCTAGTATAAGTTATTTGAAACTAATACTATGGTCAGTCCACTTAAGAGTGAAATTCGAACCATGCGATGAAGCTTTGCTTAATTAAATGTACTATGGTTTTATTTTGCACTCACAGTGCTATATTACTTTCATAAATGAAAATAAGAAATTGAAAAAATGTCAGCGCCCGCCGGGACTTGAACCCGGGTCCGTGGAGTACCGTTCCACTGCTCTGCCAACTGAGCTACCGGCGCCCCGACGTAAGCTGACGAAATCTTCAACCTCTTGGTACTCGTCTCGAAGCGACGACAAGCGACATCTAGTATAAGTTATTTGAAACTAATACTATGGTCAGTCCACTTAAGAGTGAAATTCGAACCATGCGATGAAGCTTTGCTTAATTAAATGTACTATGGTTTTATTTTGCACTCACAGTGCTATATTACTTTCATAAATGAAAATAAGAAATTGAAAAAAAAAATGTCAGCGCCCGCCGGGACTTGAACCCGGGACCGTGGAGTACCGTTCCACTGCTCTGCCAACTGAGCTACCGGCGCCCCGACGTAAGCTGACGAAATCTTCAACCTCTTGGTACTCGTCTCGAAGCGACGACAAGCGACATCTAGTATAAGTTATTTGAAACTAATACTATGGTCAGTCCACTTAAGAGTGAAATTCGAACCATGCGATGAAGCTTTGCTTAATTAAATGTACTATGGTTTTATTTTGCACTCACAGTGCTATATTACTTTCATAAATGAAAATAAGAAATTGAAAAAATGTCAGCGCCCGCCGGGACTTGAACCCGGGTCCGTGGAGTACCGTTCCACTGCTCTGCCAACTGAGCTACCGGCGCCCCGACGTAAGCTGACGAAATCTTCAACCTCTTGGTACTCGTCTCGAAGCGACGACAAGCGACATCTAGTATAAGTTATTTGAAACTAATACTATGGTCAGTCCACTTAAGAGTGAAATTCGAACCATGCGATGAAGCTTTGCTTAATTAAATGTACTATGGTTTTATTTTGCACTCACAGTGCTATATTACTTTCATAAATGAAAATAAGAAATTGAAAAAAAAAATGTCAGCGCCCGCCGGGACTTGAACCCGGGACCGTGGAGTACCGTTCCACTGCTCTGCCAACTGAGCTACCGGCGCCCCGACGTAAGCTGACGGAATCTTCAACCTCTTGGTACTCGTCTCGAAGCGACGACAAGCGACATCTAGTATAAGTTATTTGAAACTAATACTATGGTCAGTCCACTTAAGAGTGAAATTCGAACCATGCGATGAAGCTTTGCTTAATTAAATGTACTATGGTTTTATTTTGCACTCACAGTGCTTTATTACTTTCATAAATGAAAATAAGAAATTGAACAAATGTCAATTTTTTTTTTTCAATTTCTTATTTTCATTTATGAAAGTAATATAGCACTGTGAGTGCAAAATAAAACCATAGTACATTTAATTAAGCAAAGCTTCATCGCATGGTTCGAATTTCACTCTTAAGTGGACTGACCATAGTATTAGTTTCAAATAACTTATACTAGATGTCGCTTGTCGTCGCTTCGAGACGAGTACCAAGAGGTTGAAGATTTCGTCAGCTTACGTCGGGGCGCCGGTAGCTCAGTTGGCAGAGCAGTGGAACGGTACTCCACGGACCCGGGTTCAAGTCCCGGCGGGCGCTGACATTTTTTCAATTTCTTATTTTCATTTATGAAAGTAATATAGCACTGTGAGTGCAAAATAAAACCATAGTACATTTAATTAAGCAAAGCTTCATCGCATGGTTCGAATTTCACTCTTAAGTGGACTGACCATAGTATTAGTTTCAAATAACTTATACTAGATGTCGCTTGTCGTCGCTTCGAGACGAGTACCAAGAGGTTGAAGATTTCGTCAGCTTACGTCGGGGCGCCGGTAGCTCAGTTGGCAGAGCAGTGGAACGGTACTCCACGGTCCCGGGTTCAAGTCCCGGCGGGCGCTGACATTTTTTTTTTCAATTTCTTATTTTCATTTATGAAAGTAATATAGCACTGTGAGTGCAAAATAAAACCATAGTACATTTAATTAAGCAAAGCTTCATCGCATGGTTCGAATTTCACTCTTAAGTGGACTGACCATAGTATTAGTTTCAAATAACTTATACTAGATGTCGCTTGTCGTCGCTTCGAGACGAGTACCAAGAGGTTGAAGATTTCGTCAGCTTACGTCGGGGCGCCGGTAGCTCAGTTGGCAGAGCAGTGGAACGGTACTCCACGGTCCCGGGTTCAAGTCCCGGCGGGCGCTGACATTTTTTCAATTTCTTATTTTCATTTATGAAAGTAATATAGCACTGTGAGTGCAAAATAAAACCATAGTACATTTAATTAAGCAAAGCTTCATCGCATGGTTCGAATTTCACTCTTAAGTGGACTGACCATAGTATTCGTTTCAAATAACTTATACTAGATGTCGCTTGTCGTCGCTTCGAGACGAGTACCAAGAGGTTGAAGATTTCGTCAGCTTACGTCGGGGCGCCGGTAGCTCAGTTGGCAGAGCAGTGGAACGGTACTCCACGGTCCCGGGTTCAAGTCCCGGCGGGCGCTGACATTTTTTCAATTTCTTATTTTCATTTATGAAAACAACGCTAATGACTAGAAAGTTTGTTTTTGCCAAATGTGATGATTATGTATTTTGTTATAGTTTTTTATTTATTTATTTGTATATCGGTTCAATACATTTAATTTTAAATATAATTCTATAATTGAATATATAGCTAGCTAGCTAGTATAGTATTTTGCGAACCAGCCAATCACAAGAGGGCAAGTGACCAATCGTAAGCGAGAACCAAGAGTGGCGTTTTAAAGAAAAGGGTATCAGAAAGAGGGGATTCTGGAAGGGAAGCCACATCAGTCAAAGTCAATCATTCTTCGATTAAGTTTGGTGTGCACGGTCGAATAGTTCGGACGTGTTTAAGTTTGAAGTGTTAAATTCTGAAAATAAGTAATCTTTGAAGAATTATCCCAATAAAATTCAGTTGAAGTGTTATCTGGAGTTTGATTTATTAAACCTACTTTCCGAAATAAACCTTACGACCTATACATTAACGCCCATACCTCCTATTACCTGAGCATTATGATCCATCTTACAGAACATCTGATTACGGAAGCAGTTACCTTCAAATCCTACGCTCCAAAATAAACCTTATGACCCACATAATAGTGCCCATACACGTTAGTGAAGAGAAGAGACATTGGCCTTTTGAGATAATAAAGAACTTCCGCAGCTTTCTAAGCTTTTTGTGGCCGTTATGGGATAAAACATGTGCTTAATGCTGTCGCGTGTCCCAGGTCTAACGGTCAAGCAGAACGTTTTAATCAGACCATTCTAAATTCTTTAACTAAGTACAATTTAGGTAAAGACGAACGAGACTGGGACACGTGTCTTGGCAAGATACAATGGGGAATCAATAATACGGTTCATGCAACCACCAAAAAAACAGCAGCGGAAGCACTTTTTGGGCACGAAGGTTCATTTTCGCTTGCAACTTTTATTCTGTACAAAACGGTTTCTGGTTCGATCCCCCCACGCAGCACCCCTTCGTTCGCACGAAGGTTCATCTTCGCTTGCAACTGCTATTCTGTACAAAACGGTTTTCTGGTTTGATCCCCCCACGCAGCACCCCTTCTACAACTAAATGTCCAATAGCTCTTATTATGTTCGCACGAAGGTTCATCTCCGCTTGCAACCGCTATTCTGTACAAAACGGTTTTCTGGTTCGATCCCCCCACGCAGCCCCCCTTCTACAACTAAACGCCCAATAGCTCTTATTATGTTGGCACAAAGGTTCATTTTTATCTATTTTGGGTATACGGCCCATCTGCTGTATATACAGATCCATTATTTCGCGGCTCAGCCGCAGCGCGCTTGAACCCAACGCAGGTGTCCCAAGTTCGCACCCCCTTTATTTTATTTTTGTCCATGTTTACTTTATGTAGTGCCCATTAGCTTTTGCCTGACAAGACAATACTTAGCTATCACGAAACCTTAATTTTATTTAAGTACATTAAATACTGAACCCGTCATCAGACCACACGATTACCCTACTAACCGAATCCGTCCATCATTCCTACTCTATCTCCCGGCAGCCAGGTCGAATATTGAATACCCAACTCCAAGCAAGGGATCAGGATTAGGGATCAATTCTACTAGTCCTCAATATTATCCAAATTGATCTTATTGCAATAGTATTTTGTACTACCTACCTATAATTGCTTTAGTAAATCTTCCTCCCTTTCTTACTGAGTATAATGTATTTTCAATAGTCCCTTTCTACAATAGGTACCTTCTATTTTGATACTGAGTGTTACATGTATACTTATGATCCGCTTCAGCTTATGTCCTTACTCCTAGAGGCCTTGAAAATGAACTTACACAATGTTCTAGAAATGAATAAGGAGACAAATCATACATATTTTTTTCATTTCTCAATACCTTTTTATTATTAATTATTTAACTTCAAGACAAAAGTTATGCTTTAAAGATAGAATAGTTAGGTACATATTTGTGAATGTAATGGTACCCTCTAGAATTTAGGCCTTGTACCAGAACATTTCAGCCCCCTACAACATTCTTTTGATAAAATGAAGAATGTTGTATCCCAATAGCAAAATTATTCACAAATATGTTTAATAAAATAAAAAATACTAACACTTAAATGTGAATATTTACAAGGCCCAAAGTTGATGTCTTGTCCCATTTCTCTTCACTGTTATAAAAAAACTGAAGCAAATATATTTTTTCGAAATCTGTAATGGATAATAAAAAAGCAATCTAACACGAGTTAAGCTCAAATAATGTTTATAAAAGATATTAAAAAATCGGTAGAAATCTGTATTATAATTGCATGTCACACTGACCTTAATTTAATCTTATATGGTTCAGCCGGACTTATCCACAGGCAAGCCTGTGTTGCCGTTGCCCGGGGTGGACCGCTAGGAGGTAGATCCCATACCACCCCAAAATCTATGTAGTCTATGAACTTTAGTTTATATTATTTCTAAATCAGTCAGTTTTCTTAAACTAAGATTACTAGGTATTTTTGGATGAAGCACCAAAATTATCCTATAGGTCAAAGCCGTTTATAGATCACATATTTCGGTTTTAATACTTACCAGTTACACAAACTACACGCACTATGAAACTAATTTTGGGGAGGCATAATGATCTATAAACGACTGTTTTTAGACTTTTGAGGATCAAAAGGACTTGTTACTTTTATTAAAAGGACAAAATTACCACAATCTCATTTGTTAAGAAGTTACGCAGTTCGACAGATTTTTTTGTTAACTACAAATAGTAAATCACAAAGATTTGGTAAGTAGAAGAAGGTAAGAGTACTTGAAGTCAATCAACATTACCAATAAATTAAATATTTTTTTACGAAGATAAACGTAACACTATTTGTAATATTGCCATAGTGTTACTTTACCTTGTAATTACCAAAAAAATCTGTTAAACTACGTAACTTTTTAACAAATGAGATTGTGGTAATTTTGTCCTTTTAATAAAAGTAACAAAACTAATATAAGTAATTGTTTAAAAAATCACAGTCGGTGTTATAGATGTGTAGATCACATATACACGACAGTCTCACTTATACAGCCAGTAATAGTTTAATGTTACTACTAAATCAGTAAACGACTTTCTTAATTTTTTACATCGTTTAACTTAATTATTAATACAACACAATAAAATTCGCCAAAAATCAACTTCTTAATAACTAAATATAAATCAGTCAAAATAGTTCACCATAACAAATCAGACTTCGTCATTCTCAATACAACTCCGATTAATATATATCTTGAGATCGTCCACACTCCCGAGAGCTAATCGTTCCCAGACGCCCCTCCACGGGTGATAGTGACTGGGAAAGATTAACCCTTAATTGTGACACTATGAAATATTCCAAAACAATACTTAGCTAAATATAAATCTGTCAAAATTGCTTTATAATTAACATGAACTAGTTCAGACTACGTATTTCACTATTATACTTCTATAAATATAATCTTACGATCGTCCACATTCCTGGAGTCTAATCATTCCCAGTCGCTCCCGTCAACGGGTGTATGTTTGTTGGTAACTGGGAACTGTCAGCCCCAAGTACAACGAAATAAAATGATCCAGAAAAGTCAACTTCTTAACTAAATATACTTAAATCTGTCAAAACATCTTGAATAACTTACACTACTTCAGATCAAGTCTTTGGAACACGAAGGTGTTGAAGGTGATACATTTTGTATTGGCAAAATGGCTATGTGTCCTAAATGTTGGCCATGAACACAGGTTTGTGAAGCAGAGCATTCAAAACAACTCATTTTTCTTAAACTTAAATTTGATACAGGACTTTCCCACACTACTTGGTGCACGGAAAGGGTGCCCTTGAATGGTTTTAGGTTATCAGGAAGCATGTCAGTTCTAAGCACTATATCCTTTTCATCTACTGTTTTTACAACAATGTTGAGTTGTTCATTTTCAATGCGACTTGTAATCAAATCGCGGAACTGGTTGAATGTCCCAAAGTCTTGCCCATGGAGAACCATCCGGTCCGCTGTTTTTTTTAATGTAGCTCCAATTCCGTCTGGGGCACCCTTTCCGTGCCCAGACTCTGAATAGTTCCACGTTATTTTTTGTAACTGTTCGAAATCTTTATGGATTTGGGTAATAATGTAAAACATGCTCTTGTTCCTGGAGGTAGTAGGAATCAAGTTTCTCTTCATACTTCAGTAGTTTATACACACAATTTTCATACAGGACTAGTAACACCAACTTCCATGTGCACAATAAGTGACTGTATGCGTCACGATGCTGCAGCTATATGGGCACATTTGGTGCCATTAATAGAAGAATTATTAACTTTGAACCGCTTAATTGATACAATCCACTTTTTGTCGGATTCCCCGTCGTCGCAATATAGGAACAAGAGCATGTTTTACATTATTACCCAAATCCATAAAGATTTCGAACAGTTACAAAAAATAACGTGGAACTATTCAGAGTCTGGGCACGGAAAGGGTGCCCCAGACGGAATTGGAGCTACATTAAAAAAAACAGCGGACCGGATGGTTCTCCATGGGCAAGACGTTGGGACATTCAACCAGTTCCGCGATTTGATTACAAGTCGCATTGAAAATGAACAACTCAACATTGTTGTAAAAACAGTAGATGAAAAGGATATAGTGCTTAGAACTGACATGCTTCCTGATAACCTAAAACCATTCAAGGGCACCCTTTCCGTGCACCAAGTAGTGTGGGAAAGTCCTGTATCAAATTTAAGTTTAAGAAAAATGAGTTGTTTTGAATGCTCTGCTTCACAAACCTGTGTTCATGGCCAACATTTAGGACACATAGCCATTTTGCCAATACAAAATGTATCACCTTCAACACCTTCGTGTTCCAAAGACTTGATCTGAAGTAGTGTAAGTTATTCAAGATGTTTTGACAGATTTAAGTATATTTAGTTAAGAAGTTGACTTTTCTGGATCATTTTATTTCGTTGTACTTGGGGCTGACAGTTCCCAGTTACCAACAAACATACACCCGTTGACGGGAGCGACTGGGAATGATTAGACTCCAGGAATGTGGACGATCGTAAGATTATATTTATAGAAGTATAATAGTGAAATACGTAGTCTGAACTAGTTCATGTTAATTATAAAGCAATTTTGACAGATTTATATTTAGTTAAGTATTGTTTTGGAATATTTCATAGTGTCACAATTAAGGGTTAATCTTTCCCAGTCACTATCACCCGTGGAGGGGCGTCTGGGAACGATTAGCTCTCGGGAGTGTGGACGATCTCAAGATATATATTAATCGGAGTTGTATTGAGAATGACGAAGTCTGATTTGTTATGGTGAACTATTTTGACTGATTTATATTTAGTTATTAAGAAGTTGATTTTTGGCGAATTTTATTGTGTTGTATTAATAATTAAGTTAAACGATGTAAAAAATTAAGAAAGTCGTTTACTGATTTAGTAGTAACATTAAACTATTACTGGCTGTATAAGTGAGACTGTCGTGTATATGTGATCTACACATCTATAACACCGACTGTGATTTTTTAAACAATTACTTATATTAGTTTTGTTACTTTTATTAAAAGGACAAAATTACCACAATCTCATTTGTTAAAAAGTTACGTAGTTTAACAGATTTTTTTGGTAATTACAAGGTAAAGTAACACTATGGCAATATTACAAATAGTGTTACGTTTATCTTCGTAAAAAAATATTTAATTTATTGGTAATGTTGATTGACTTCAAGTACTCTTACCTTCTTCTACTTACCAAATCTTTGTGATTTACTATTTGTAGTTAACAAAAAAATCTGTCGAACTGCGTAACTTCTTAACAAATGAGATTGTGGTAATTTTGTCCTTTTAATAAAAGTAACAAGTCCTTTTGATCCTCAAAAGTCTAAAAACAGTCGTTTATAGATCATTATGCCTCCCCAAAATTAGTTTCATAGTGCGTGTAGTTTGTGTAACTGGTAAGTATTAAAACCGAAATATGTGATCTATAAACGGCTTTGACCTATATGATAATTTTGGTGCTTCATCCAAAAATACCTAGTAATCTTAGTTTAAGAAAACTGACTGATTTAGAAATAATATAAACTAAAGTTCATAAACTACATAGATTTTGGGGTGGTATGGGATCTACCTCCTAGCGGTCCACCCCGGGCAATGGCAACACAGGCTTGCCTGTGGATAAGTCCGGCTGAACGATCCCACCAAGCGGTGGAAGGCTCCGTAAGGAGCCGCCTGGCTCGCGACCACCATCCCACCGAAGTCTGGCGCCAAGTAGCTTGCTGCATTCCGTCAGTGTGTGGGAGTGCCAGTGCCTTAACAGGCTTCTTCTGGGTGAGCTCGCTCCATCTTAGACTCTGTCTCTGTCCTATGACCTAGACTAGAGTCAAGAGCAAACCCATCATTAGTAAAAAAAAAAATAGACGACTCGGAGTCCAAACGAAAAGGAATGTGAATAAAGATCTATAATTAAACCGTTGTGATTTTTTAGGATTATTTGGTTACTTTAATCAAAATGACCAAGTTAACTTAGTTTTAGAAACTGAAATACAAACTAAAGTTACTATCTACCTAGTAATCAAATAATCCTAAAGGTATACTTGTGTTTTTATTTCTGTACCCCATATTTAAACCTTATCGTCGATGGCAAAAGTGGTGGCGTTTGGGAAAGATATCGTTCGGGAACGATATCTTTCCCAAACGCCACCGTTTTTTGTTTGCCTCCGGCGGCCCCTCCGGAGGCAAAAACAGTGGGGGCAACTAGGACTTATTATTCCCAAGTGTGATTGCTGAACATATTACAAGCGTAGTGGACACTCCTCCTTCTCCTAAGAAGTAGGGTGCGTCGACACGACAATGATGTATATCGTTTACACTGAGAACCAATTCTTCCAAGTCGCCCCCACCTTCAATGGCCACCAGGGGCAAGCGAAGTTTGTACAACTAGATATTAAGGTTAATCTAGACCTTGGCTCCTTTGTTTGTATTGTCCGAGATCGAAGTGAAACCAAGCACTAGTCACCTAAATTTTAGATTCGTCATTTTTATGCAACACTCCATAATTATTGGAAACAATAACGTCATTCTTATCTCTAATCGTCATTATCGGCAACATCCAATTTAAAAAACTTTGATTATTTAAAAAAATACTCAAATTTTTTAAGTGCCTTAAACGTCAAATATCATCATTTTCGTAGTTCTACCATTTCAGCTTAAAATAAGAGTCTTGGTACAAGGTTCTAAAAATTTATGTTTTTTTGTGAAGAATAATATTTTTCAAAGATTCACCCAAATATTGCCAGTCCCTCATCAAATAAAAATGAATTTTGTGTGGTGTGTTACTGTACCAAGTGGCTAGCAACCTTAATTTATCACAAAACCATCAACAAATTTCAATTGAGCAAATATTTATATTCAGAGGATTAAATTGAACCCTTGCGCAGAGGAGTTGTGAATTCCTCAGTCAGAAGGACACAGTATTTTATTTCATGTCAAAACTCGTTTATATGCTTTTTTGTAAGATGAAAGCCATACTGCTCTACACAATACATCAATACTCCTACATGATGTATATCTAGATGCCCATACATCCAAATCTGTCCATGTGAATTCCGCAGTAAATCAATTTTTCTAACCACCCAGAACAATGTATGCGTGTATAGTGCAGATTTCATATGAAACATCTGTTAAACACAGAAATGACTACTGTCTTAAACCTAACTCCAAATTTTCATATGAAATCCTCTTGTGTTGTGTAATGTTTTATTTTTTTTGTTCTTTGGAAGGACATGCAATATCGACATTCACTATAAGGTGGCTTATGATTTTCTGAATGAGCCTCGCTTACTTGTAAATTAAACTTACAAATTTTCAACCAGTTCAGTCTTCCTCATTCTCAGATTCACTAGTTATAACAAACCACAAACTTCTATTCACTTTTCAGCCTTTGGATTCATCCTTCCACAGACTCAGACTCATTCCCTCAATCAGAATCTCAAGGCCCAACTATGTGAATATCAATAAACCTTAAAATAAGTTAAACTTTTATTTAATAAAGAGATTTATAAGCAAAATATATAACCCACTGTTTTATTTCTTAGTTTGTAAGACCTGGAAGATTACCTTTATTGTAGGTAGATATTCCCCAAACTTTACCATCTCTGTCATCAACATTATTTCCCCTACACCAAATAATGTCCTTAGACTATCACCATTGATTCTATTGAATCTTGTATAACAATTCTTCAGCTAGCTTCCTAGATCTTCTTGATTTAAAGAACAACAACAAAAACTAGGTTCATAATTGAACCTGGCCTGTTTCAGCTCCATATTTCCAATTTGTACCCTCAGCAGGAGCCTTTCTCCGGGTCCAATATCCCCACACGTTATCCAGCGTCTGGCGTTCCTTGATATAAATAGAATTCCTGAAACAAGCTAAAAATATTATAAATTAACCTAACAATCAGAGTGATCAGAATGACATTTAATCCCGTTTTTTTTTTTGTTATTGCTACAAACAGAGACATGCATATTTTTCAATGTTTTGAAATGGCATCCCTTCTAAGTAATGACCGTAAGCAACTATTGTGGATAAAATAAACACATCGAATTGGCTCGGATATTTTTAATGCTTGGATACTAGTTATTATAGCTAGTTAGGCTGTATGTTACTTATGAACCAATCGGTAAGGTAAAAAAATAAATAAATCGGAAGCGGGAAAACTTTTTGAATTGAGAATTTTCCAACCTGCGCGTTCCAATTTTCAAACCTGACCCTTCGTTTGTTGAGCATATATTTGAAAAATAATTTTTAAAATGGTTCCTGTGAAAAGACTTATCGAGGAAACTATGAAATTTCCTCTACTTTACACCCCTAATCACCCGCACTATAAGAACGTCAGAAAAAAATAATAATATTTGGAAAGAAATTGCCAAACGGCTAAATTGTGATCGTAAGTTTTTCTGACTTTATTTCTGTAAATTTTATTCTTTTATTTTAATTGAATTAGCTTTCGAACCTTATCTTTCTGCATATTTACATTAAAGCAAAATAAAATTTGAACTTTCCCGTTCGGTTCACAAACTATTTTCCGGTTTATATATTAACAGCTGTAAGCAATGTAGGTACCTACTGATTAGTAAACTTCTCCTTATTCTCAGCCGAACTATGCAAATCCCAATGGCGCGCCGTGCGAAAATTATTAGAGACGCAGCTGGAGATCAGAAGAACAGTAAGCATCTTCCAACGAGTAGACCACGAAGAGGAGCTACGCCCGTTGATCACCATTTTGGATCCTCATTTTCGTTTTTATTATTAAACGAACAAGTATCACTCATGATGTGGGTTAACACGACTTACTTGTTGTATAATTTGTAGAGAGTTTATCCCTCTACGTTTCGGCTGCTTACGGCAGCCTTCTTCACGGAGGTCGACAGATCACATACGCCCGCCCGTCAGCTGTGATTGCCGAACACTGCGGGCCGCGGCTCGCTGCGCGCGCGCCGAGATGGCGGGTGGCGATGCAGTGGCCGCAGTTTGCTGGTTCTTGCGGTGGTTGCGGTTGACTTGTAGAGTCTATCATCGAAAAGTCCCGAACAAAATTCACTAACCACATCATCACTTTTCACTTGGTTTACTGCCGTCGGTGAAACTGTTTTTAGCACTGGCTTCCATGACGGCGATAACGACCAACCACTATCTCTGTTAAAATTCGGACGACGGCTTATTTCTATAGCTTCCCGAACTTTGCGTGGTACAAAGAATTTTTCCCTAGCCAGAATAGCTGTCTTGTCGAACCGAATATAGTGGTTGGTGTCCGGATTCAGCGAATGTTCTGCTACCGCCGACGTCAAAGACTTACAGTGACGGGCGGGCGTATGTGATCTGTCAACCTTCGTGAAGAAGGCTGCCGTAAGCAGCCGAAACGTAGAGGGATAAAAACTCGCTACAAACTATACAACAAGTAAGTCGTGTTAACCCACATCATTTTCGTTTTTGTTTACCTGACTCTGACTCTTCTCCGACCACGACTATCGTTGACCTTGACTACTCCGCAGCTAAACTATTTCGCCCCAGTGTTGCACAACCCTCCACAACTACCCTTGTATCAACGACTTCTTTTAACCAATTTCTGCTCATCACCCCCATCACCCACACTATTACCCAAGATTTACCTGCCCCTTTACCAAGACGACCACTACCACAACAACCTGCTGACATTACCACAACAACATACTCCACACAACATCCTATTACCTTCCCGAATCCCTTACCCCAACCTTCCTTACAACAAACATCTGACTTGAGCCCTTCTTTTGACCCAACTAAGTTTAATTTTCCCCTTCCTAACATTTCAAACGACCCTGTTAACCCTCCAACCACTGCAAATACGGTACCCGACCCGCCGATTATTTACTTGACAACCAATGCCCCCATTAACTGTCCTCCTATAACACCACAACAAACTGCAGCTGCCCCAACTCTTAGACCTTCCCCGACTTTTGCTTCAGACTCCCATTTAAAGACCCAGTTCACCCCCTATATGCCGTTCCTATTCTGCCAGTACGTTGACATGACAATTAACACCTGCCCTCCTGACTAACAAATAGTATTAAAGCAAAACATTATCACCTATCTCCTACAACAAGAACAAGCCCTTGCTGGACACTACTGACATGACACAACTGAACATACTAATATGACTTTTCTCTTCTTTGACTATGACTTCTTATGATTCTAATTTATTCTCTTTTTTTTTATGCTTAATCTGAAATCACTTTCCGTATTGATTTAATATAATTATTTTGTTTTACTAACATAACAAGTTTGTTTTATTTTCTCTGTGTACGGGGAAAAGGTGAAAATAAAAAAAACCTTGATATTTACCATATAATTGCTTACATCCCATCCATTATCCTTAACATACTGCCGGCACAACGTATGTACCAGTCTAATGCTGCCTCTATACACTGTGGTATAGCATGTGTGCCAGCAAATGGCAGAAAAATTTTGTTTACATATTAAATGTCCGACATTTTTCCGCTGCATCCCATCAAATTTCGCCGGACTTGACGGAAAAAATATGTCGAATTCCCATTGAATTCCAGCGTGCCAGTCAGGTTTCCCCATATGTATGAATATCAGGGCTTTTTCTCTGGACAGCCAGGGGTCCAAGAACATACCATCTAGCCTCTAGTTAGAATTTACCTTTTATGAGGATGTTGTCGCTCGTCTAAACCTTCCTTTTAAGATCTCGGCAACAATGAACTATTGTGTAAAAGAAATACTTACCTCATACTTAGGTACCCTCTATTACCTGTTAATTATTTACCCTGTCCTTTTACCATACCAAGAAAAACTACCTTCTTATCAATTTTGCGAAGATTGCTAGAACACCTCTTATTACCATACCTTTCTTGTTGTACCCCCCTTTTTTTTAACACAATCGACGCAATTTTGAATGAAAGGAATACTTACTTATCTTTTTTTATTTACATACTTAATCTATTTTACATCTAAAAGGAACGTCAACAATCAAGTTTATATTGGGATTTCTCCTTCTTCCTTTTTTTTCTATCGTAGTTTGAACGTTAAAGTACAATTGAAATATGTGTCAAATTATTCAACTAACGTACCTATTCGAAGAAGAGTAATAAATAAGCGACGATGATTTTTCTAGAAAACCTTCTTTTTTTCTTTACTGCTAGTTGCCGGCATAAGGCTTTTAGGACAGGGTGAAGTGGAAACAGTAGCAGACGGTGTTGCAAGGTGGGATAAAAACCTTATGAAGAAGTAAGTAACATACTCTTAGTAACCTAACTGTAATGAATAACGAAACTATCCCATCCCATATTAAATATACAAAAATGGACTTTCCCCAAAAGAATAACGGATATAAAACTAGCCTATCCTAAACTGAATTTACAAAACTAAATCTCAACAAACAAAAGAATGAATACAAAACTAGCCTAGCCTAACTAAACTTACACTGAATCAATCTTCTTATTTACAATTATTTTCCAAACCAACCTCAACTTTAGGTAGGTATTCTTTAATCATTTTACACATAATATCTAGAAAGATGTATTGTATTGAATTTACCCCTGATTTTGTCAGTTTTTGGGTCTACTAGTATTTAAAAATTCTTATATGAATTAGAGGCTATAACATACGGTCCCTCATACAAAGGCTCGAATATTTTTGTTATTTTCCGTTGTGCGTCAGATCTATTTAATTGCCTCATTTTCACTAAATCCCCAACCTGATATTCAATCAACCGATACCTTTGATTAAACTTCTGTTGTCGATTTTCGCTTGCTTTTATGAGATTTTTTCTAGCCTTAATTCTTATTTTTTCTATGTCTGATACCCTTTTCCCTTTTCTTACTAAGGAGTCGAAAGACATTTGTGTCTCTTCACCATACATTATTTCACACGGCGTAAAACCTGTGGACTCGTGATATGTATGATTATAAAGCTCTTCGATCCTTGGCAAGACCGACACCCAACTTTTATGACTTTGACTACAATACGTTCTAAAGAGTCTTCCCAATTCTTTATTAACCCTTTCAGTGCCGTTGGGACGTGGATTGCGCACTGTAGTATACGTAACCCTAATCCCTTCTTTTGCCATCTCATCTTTCCACAGTTTGCTAGCGAATTGTGACGGTTCACAACAAACCAAATATAGTTTTGTCTGATAACGGTTTATCAGACAAAACTATATTTGGTTTGATAATTTTAAAAAACTTCTTCATTTTACCCACAACTGCTTGAGAGGTTGCTTTCCTTATCGCATAGAACTTTACAAATTTGCTAAATGAATCTTGTATCACTAGTATATAAATCATCCCCAATTCTCCGGATGGTAGAATCCCAAACAGATCAACCATAACCATGTCTGCAACATCATTTGTTACAATAGATTGACAGGGTCCAAAAAAATTCGCGTTATTACTTTTTGTAATTTGACAATCACGACAACTCCTTATCAAGATCTTTACCATCCTTGAAATCCCTCTCCAGTAAAATCTATCTTTGATGAATTTTATTACCTTCTGAGCCCCTTGATGACCCATTTCCAAATGGATTTGAATTATCATTTCCTTTTGCAATATTTCGGGTAAGTACAATAATTTTATATTTGTTCTTGGTGGCACGAAGTATAAGATATCATCAGATACCACGAACTTTCCTTTAGATTTATCACACTGTTTACCTATCTGCTCATCATTTCTTAATTTCTTTCGCAGTTCCTTGATACCTTTATCCTCTTTTTGTAAATTCGCAATATCCCGAAGCTTTGCTAATAGATCTTTATTGACTTTTGCTTCCATATATCTAATTTCTGGTAGCCGAGTCTTTTCTTCTTGTAGTAACTCACTTTGAGGCGGATAACGTGACAGAATGTCTGCCACTAAATTATCCCTACCCTTGATATGTTCTTCTTTATACTGAAACTGTTCCAAAAAGTTGATCCATCTAGTAACTCGAGCGCTATATATTTTCCATGTCTTGACAAATACAATTGCTTTATGATCAGTCTGAATAATCACCCTAGATCCCCTTAAATAGGTCTCAAACTTTTCCAAACAACTTATCACGGAATATAATTCCTGCTCAGTTACTGTCCAGTTCAACTGGGACCCACGAAACATTTTACTGTGAAATCCTAACACTCTTATTTCCCCTTCGTTATCCTTTTGATACAAGACTCCCGCCAGTCCTATTCCCGAACTATCTGTCTGTAGATAATACTCTTTTCCGAAATCAGGATGTTGTAATTGAATTGTATCAACAAAAAGTGATTTTACTTTCTCAAAAGCCGCATTTTCTCTATATCCCCATTTCCAAACCCTTTCCTTCTTTAAGAGCTCGCATAAAGGCTGAATCTCAACACTATAATTGGGAATAAACCTTCTATAAAAGTTGCAAAGCCCTAAAAATGCTCTCATATGTTTTAGTTTCCTTGGGACAGGAAACTCTTGTATTGCCTTTACCTTCTCGGGATCTGTCCTTATGCCGACAGTAGATATTATGTACCCCAACATTTTGATTTCTTTGCACATAAATTCACATTTCATTAAATTACATGTCATCCCTGCCTTTTCTAACTTTCCTAGTACCGTATCTATATGTCCCAAATGCTCCTTCTATGTACCCGTTGTTATAATAGCGAGGTCATCGAGATAATTTACGCAATATTCCCTTACTTCATGCCCTAATATTATGTCCATAGCTCTACTAAAACTTCCGACTGACGTTTTAAGTCCTTGAGGCAGAACGTTGTACACATAAGATTTCCCATCGAATGTAAAACCCGTGTACTTTTTACTAGACTCTAATATTGGGATCTGGAAATAGGCGTTATTTAAATCTACTACGCTACTATAATTTGCCCCATGAAAAGAGTTCATTACATCTAATAGTAATGGTGGTTTTTCTGTCTCCAGTATCATATATTTGTTAATCTCCCTGGTATCGAGAAGAACCCTGACCGTACCATCCCTTTTAAGTGTAAAGGTCAAAGGACTACAATAAGGTGTAGTTGTCCTACTGAGTATACCTTGACTCTCCATTTCCTGAAGCTTCGCCTCTACATTCTCACGATAGGCATATGGTACTGGATACGACCTCTTTACTATTGGTGTATGGGGTTCCATCTTTATCTGATGTTCATAACAGTTGGCTCTACCTATTGTTGATGTAAACAACTTCTCATACTTCATTAGTAAGTTATTTAAGCCTTCCGTTTCTTTGTCATTTAAATCTGTTCCCAATCTCATATCGACTTTTAGTTCTCCTGTTACTTGCACATTCGTGCTACCTACCATTTCCTTTTCATCAACCCTATTTTCTACCCCTCTTACATAAAAGTCGACCTTATGTCTGGTCCCATTTCGAGTGTAATACAATCCCGTTTCGTCATCTTCTAAATTAATTGTAACCTTATTAACTTTTAACCAATCGAACCCTAATATTAAAGGTCCTAGCAACCCGGGAACTATAAAGAACGCTATTTCATGTAGAACAGAACCAATTTTTATCGGTAATATGGTTACATACCGTATGTCTGAACTTAAATGACCTACCGCTGTTTTAATATGCATTGACTTTATCGGCATTAAAGGTAGTTTTTCATCTTTAGTTCTAAGCTCATCCCATAGCTCTTGACTTATACAAGTGATATCACTACCCGTATCTACCAAGCACTCTATGTCCAGATCATATGAACGTACCAAAATTTCCGACTTAAAGTCTTTCTCAACTATCGGCTCTGGTTCTTCTTCAGACACCTTGAGTATGTTCCCAGAATCTACCCCTTCGAATTCAAATTGTTCTGTCTTTAATTTAAGCACATCAACTATTTTTTCTGGTATTTGCAAAACTTTCTCTTCATTTTCTCTGTAACCTAACCCTTCTTGTTTATTTCGAATTGAAATCTTTCCTATAAATGGTTTCTTTATACCATTATTTTGTTTACTTAGACTTTGACCCGGTTTCCAGTTCATTTCTAGCATAATATGTAACGCTTTATCCCCTAAAGTTGAGGTTGATTTGGGGATAGAAGAATCAACCTCCTCTAATTTAACGCTATCACTTGATCTTCCAAGGTTGAAACTTCAGCATCACCTGATGATACTACATTAACTCCCGCTGGTTTAGCAGCAGTTACCGGTTTCAGCCAATTTCTATATTTTTGTTTGATTTCGTTTCTTTTAGTATCGAAGCTCCTAGGTGTTCTTCTATTTCCTCCTTGGGAAAACACATGCTGATCCTGCTTATTGATTTCATCCATTCCCCTCAGAAACTCAGCATCCTCTATAATTGTTCCCATTTGCAATGTGAACCAGACCTGTTGTACGGTGCGCAAATGAATAGGCTGCACAGGTCTAACTAAAACTACGAATAACGCCATCTATAATAAAAATCAAATACCTCTGAGCCGGCAGAACTCAGAGAACCTGTTTTACGCGCACGCATATCATGCGCAGCCGCATACATCATATTCACACTTTACAAATTATAGCAAGGGTCGGTAGGACGTCATAGGTAAGTAGTTAAGTGGTTTAAAAATTCGATGCACTCGTCACAGCTGGCATAGCCGAGATAGTATGCGTCTGGATTTAGAGCGAGTTAAAATTATGGTGCGACACTGGGTCGATCCCGCCCCCCATATGTATTGTTTTATGTTTTTGTTTTTTATATGTAAGATAATTTTTAGTTAACGGCCCATTTGTTATTTTGAATGAATGATGTTTGTGGATATTGCAAATAATCATTATAACTATTAGACGGTAAGTAATAAGCACAGTCATCTGATCTGTATCGACTACTGCCTACGTATCTAACCGTTAGCTTTCGATGTTTCTTTGTGTTGTTGTTTGCTATCGTTTTATCGTAATTATGTCTACCTATAGTATGCTCCTTTGTCTACATACAGTGCTTAGAGCAAAGATCATAGTGCTATATGAAGATAATCTTAGTATTATGAAATTTCTCGACGTCTTCAATTAAATGTAAGTTAAATATTTTTATTTTACAAAATTAGCGCAAATGCTTTAGGTCAGGTCGTTCATATTATCCAAACATTAAGTTTCTAGATAAAGATACCTTCTACATACTACCTGCCATACGTTCATTATTTAAAATGTTTAAATAGGTATTAGATTGCTTATTATATTTACTTACTTAGTTTCCTATTTATTATTATTGGCATTTACCTACATTAAATACTTGTAGATTGACTAGGTATTTTTCTTACAGAAAAGAACTGTAACGCTGTGGGTTACGTTACGCCGATACCGGTGACATCCTGCCTGCCCGGAAAGGCCGTAAGGCCGTGATGTTCACGGATGCATCAGCGCTTCACCGAGGGATAGTTGCCAAGCATGCTAATACCCCATTCTTGTCAACTCGCTCAACAGCAACGGAGTTCGGAGTGACCTTACAAACTGTAAGGAAAGGACCCATTTACACGCAGCTGGTATAAGTTGTTATCAGCCAGCTCAAAAAATTTGCTGTCAGCTGTTTATCAACAAGCACGAGTCCGATTTGCATATATTTATAGAAACTTTGATTGGGAGAATAATGTAGTAATATTCACTGATGAAAAAGCTTTTAAATCGGATAAAGATTGGACGCAAGATTTTATGGCGCTGGAGAGGCAAGCGTTACAGACCAATTCACATTCTCCCAAATAGAATGAGTGGGACTGTGGTGTCTTCTATGGGACCTGGAGAACTAGTTGAAATAGAAGTCAGCAAGTCTCTGCAATCTCGAGCCCGTCAGAATCGAGTCCAGTGAAGCCGTCTGAAACACAAACATTAGTCGACGAAATAAGAAAATTATCACTAGAAGTCGCCGAACTAAAACGCCAACATCGTCCACGCGCACGTCCCCGCTACCGAGAAATGTCTCCGCACCCCGCACTGCCCCCGCAACCCGCGCGGCACCGCTCCCGCTCGAGAGATACCTACTACCGTCCACACACCGATGGCATGTGTTACTATCACTCCAAATTCAAGCAATACGCCCGCCGTTGCAACTCACCGTGTAACTACAAGAAAAATACCTACGAAAACCAGCAACCGGAAAACTAGAACGAACGCTGGCAGCGGCGGACTCCAGTGTTCCAGATAAAGAATACCGCCTACTCATCCAGGACAAGAACTCAAAACTTACCTTTTTGGTTGATTCCGGAGCAAACATATCCGTACTAACCTAAAAGGAAAGGATGTACCGCACCGCCGCTATCATTCAACCTGTACGCTGCTAACAACACGGTAATACCTACCTACGGAGAGAAATCGTTGGAACTCAACTTGAACTTACGAAGACCATACCGCTGGAAGTTCATCATAGCAAAAGTCAACAAACCCATCATCGGCGCTGATTTCCTTCATCATCATAACCTACTCGTCGATGTCAAGAACCGCAGACTAGTTGACGGCCGAACACTACTTGCCGTGAACTTACCTATCTGCAAGACGAACGAGCCACGAATCATGAGCATCGACGAACAACAGAGCTACCATGATATTCTCGCCGACTACCCCGGTATCACTCGACTAACATCAATGAAACTCAGCCCGAAGCACAACGTTGAACACGTGATCGAAACAACTGGCCAGCCACTACACTGTCGAGCGAGACCCCTCCCACCTCACCGCTACGAACAAGTAAAAAAGGAGTTCGAAAACATGATGTCCCAGGGCCTATGCCGTCCAAGCAAAAGCCCTTGGGCCAACCCTTTACATGTCGTACCAAAGAAAAATGGAGATCTACGCGTGTTTGGCGACTACAGAAGGCTCAATTCTATAACTAAAGCCGATCGCTACCCAATACCACGAATCAAAGATTTTACCTACCGTCTCGCCGATAAGAAGATTTTTTCTACACTCGATCTCAACAGAGCCTACCAACAGTTACCGGTAGCACCTCAAGACATAGAGAAGACAGCCATCATCACACCATTCGGCTTATTCGAATTTCTTCGAATTTGCCCCGGTTTGAAGAACGCAGGCCAAACATTTCAACGGTTTATTCATGAAGTACTTCGAGGCCTAGACTACGTGTTCCCATTCATCGACGACCTACTCATCGCGTCGAACGACGAAACCGAACATCGAGCACACCTACGTTGACCAGCTACGAGAAGCAATAGAGAAAATCAAGCCAGTACCTACAGAACCACATAGCAACAGCCGACCGATTTTCGTCCATCGAGATCTACAACACTGCAACAATCACAGAGCATAACATGACCCATGAGACAGAAAAATATCTCACCGTTCCTAACTTTAAATTAGCAACTAGTTTCTGTAGAGAAAGCAATGAGCGAGGAGGTTCTTGCATTTTGGTTAAACCAGGGCTACGTTTTCGCAGCTTAGAGGATATAAGAAAAATGACAGTTAAGAGATCAACGGAATGTTGTGCGATAGAACTTTTAGACCATAACATGATTATTGTATGTATATACCGAAATCCATCATATAAATTGGATACATTTCTTAGTACAATAAATAAAGTGTTAAATAAGGTTTGCCATTTAAAAAACAAAAAAATAATTGTATGCGAAGATTTTAACGTTAACGTTTTGAAAAATGACCATAGATCGCGTACCTTTGTATATTATCTTAAAAGTTACAACTTAGAGTTAGCCATCCGAGAGCCGACTAGACTTGCAACTGGAACTTGTTTAGATAATTTTGCCCATAATTTACGTAAAGCTGAAGCTGAAGTCGTGGAGACTGGTTTATCGGACCACACGGCACAATTTTTGAGCACCGCCATAAAAAAAACTTGCGTATTACCATACTGGTACATAAGTCGCCGGGACTTTAGTAGAGAAAATCTAGAACTCTTTAAAAACTGTATAAATAAGTTAAGTTTTTCAGAAGTCTATGATCTCCACGACGCAGATGAAGCATATAATACATTTCTTGACATATTTCAGTGTTTCTATGATATCTGTTTTCCATACAAAAGGATTAAAATCAGACAAAAGAGTAGACCAAAGTGGATAACTCGGGGAGTTCGTGTGTGTAGTAAGAAAAAGAGAGAATATCTGTGGCGCTATAGGAAGAGTCAAAACACTAATGATAAAAATGCATTGCAATCATACTCTACTAAGCTTAAAAAAATTATAAAATTAACACAACTTACACAAAATGATAATTTTATTAAAAATTCAAAATGTAAATCTAGAGCTACCTGGAACGTGATCAACCAAACTAAATTAAAATGTCCAAAAGAACCTATCACTGCTATTAAACTAGAAAATGGCAGTACTAATGAACCGATTAATATTGCTAATTATTTTAATAACTTTTTTGTAGATCAGGTCAAAGAAAATAGCCACCAAAATAGGTCTCAACAACATCAACAAAATCTGAACTCTATTTTTCTGAGTCCAACATGTTCACTAGAAATTCTAAATAAAATTAAGCTCTTAAAAAATACAGCAAGCGTAGGCGTAGATGATATATCAACGGTAGCCATCAAACACGCTGCTGAATACATATCTGCCCCGTTGAGTTATATAACAAACCTGTGTATATCTAGTGCAGTTTTCCCGAAGTTGCTAAAAACATCTATTATAATACCTCTATATAAACAAGGAGATAGAGAAATCATAAAAAACTATCGCCCGGTGGCATTAATACCAATATTTTCAAAGATACTAGAAAAAGTAATTTATGATAGAATGTACAAGTTTGTGGAAAAATATAATATCTTAACAGAGCGGCAGAAAGGTTTTAGAAAAGGAAAATCGATTAATCAAGCGATATTCGAACTAGTTAAACCGGTGATAAGCCAACTGGACCAACCAAACCACATCTGTGCTCTATACATGGATATGACTAAGGCATTTGATCATGTAGAGCATAAATTATTACTAAAAAAACTTAATTCATATGGAATACGCGGTAGTGCTTTAGAACTTATTCAATCTTACCTTAGTAATAGAAATCAGTATACCGAAATTAGACAGATAAATATTTCAACTAAAAGAGAAGAGACAACAAGATCTCTACGTAGAGAATTAAAATATGGCGTACCGCAAGGTAGCGTTCTGGGCCCTCTACTTTTTCTGCTCTACATAAATGACATTCCTGAGTGCACTAAATATCCTATGGTCCTTTTTGCAGATGATAGCACAGTGATTATTAAACATGATAGCTCTCTTGGGTATGAAGTGGAAATCAATGAGGCTCTGAAGGGTGTCATAGAGTGGCTAAATGTTAATAATTTGAAAATTAATTTAATGAAAACAAAATTTATGATATTCTCCCAAAAGAGAAAAATACCGAAAGTTGATGTGAGGTATGAAGGTGTGACAATCGAAGCTGTAAAGTCTACAAAATTTTTAGGACTAATAATTGACAATGACATGTCATGGGAATCGCAATCTTTAAATGTATGTAATAAATTGTTTTCATTTTCATATGCTTTATATAAATTGAAAAATATAGCTAATAAAAATGCAGTGCTGACAGCTTATCACGGCTTTGTGTCATCATGTCTTCGTTATGGTGTCATCTATTGGGGAAATTCGAAATATAGAGATATTATTTTTAGAGCGCAGAAAAGGTGTATTAGGGCAATAACTGGAATAAAGAGTGATAAAAGTTGCAAACCATATTTTAAGTCTCTGAACATTCTGACATTCCCGTGTTTATACATATATGAGGTTGCATTGTACGTAAAAATTAATCATAATGACTTTAAAATCGAATCACCTGTTAAATGTAAAGTGTTGCGTCCAAGAGGTACAGTTGTTCAAAATCAACATTGCAAAACGGCTCTGATGAGGAAAAGCTTATTAAAAATGGGACCCAATATATTTAATAATTTACCGCAACAATTAAAAGATCTGGACATCAATGCTTTTAAGACTAAATTATTTAATATCCTCGTCAACAAATGTTATTATACAGTAAATGATTTTTTAATTGATAAGAGTGACATATAAACTGATGGACTTATTTCTTTATAATTTTTAATTTGACATACTTGATACTTAATATTGGAATTCTTTATGTAAGGACTTATTTTGAATCTAATCAGACATGTAAATTAATAATTAAATAACTTGACATGAACTGTTTAATAAAATCTAGCATAAATTTTAATGGAATCTATTTCTAAATTTGTAATTTTATGTGTAACTAATTCTTCGTATGCCGCAAGGTACGTTGCAGAGATGCTAAACAATGTATTAAACTGTGATCTTTTATACCTACCTGTAATGACGAACAATAAATGATTTATGATTTATGATTTATGAAAACAATGTGTTTGTTAGAATCGACGCCGTGAAGAGACCACTCTCACCGCCATACGATGGACCCTACCGTGTGCTGAAACGAACGGACAAGTTTTTCACACTACAGTTACCAGACCGTCAAGCAACTATCTCGATCGACCGACTGAAGCCTGCATACTTACTAGCAGATTACGATCAAAACACACCAACGACAACCGCCGTTCCTACGCCGACTGCAGTACCTACAACGCCTACTACGTCACATGTACCTACAAGTTCGCCCGACGCTACTACCACGAAGCGCGTATCGCAGAACGCCGAAAAGAAAACTCGTTCCGGCCGCACCGTCACACGGCCAGTACGCTTCGCTTGAGGGGGTGCACTGTAGCTACCTACGTCATCTACAACATTCATCAACTGCACACGCGAGTATCTTCCTAATCAAGCGCAAAGTTCTACATGCAAATTAGGAACCTACGCGTGTGACGTCACATCTATCAAGCAACTACAGACAGGCTTAGAAGCAAGCGGCGAAGCGGCGATTAATTAGCTTTACCTACGCACATACCTACTGCGCACTATCAAGCATCTACAACTTCATATCTACAGCTACTTACATATCAAGCATAAGCATCTGCAGCTAAAGAAGGAAGGTTCATTAGCGAGAGTTATGTGGAAATATTGCAGGACGTAATGATGCCTTCAGTGCGTATTGCTTACCCAAATCAGTACATTTATTTTGTGCATGATAATTGCTCTGTGCATAAAGCCCGTATCGTCCAGGATTGGTTGCGAACCCAGCACAACGTGACTGTTATTAACTGGCCGTCAAAGAGTCCTGATTTAAATCCCATAGAAAATTTATTTGGTCAAATGGTCCATGTAAATGAATGGGGATCAATTCATTTACATGGACCATTTGACTTTGGTTCAGTTTAGGTTTAATGTGTTACCAATAAAAAATATGTTAAGTGATATTATTGTTACAATAAATGCAGGTATGAGGCTTCCTCGTTATCTCATTTATAACATGTTTATTCACTTTGACATACCTATTTATTGTTGCAAATTAACAAACATTATGCAACCCAACCCAATATCATTGAATAGTTAAAAACCAAAATAAATACCTAACTGATAAATATTATGGTAGTTTTATTCATTTTACCTTATATCCTCAAAACTACTATATTTATTCGATATCACACACTATACTACACAGATAAGTATAAAAATTTATCAGCAACAGCAAAATAATCATTAAAAAATAGTAAGTATAACCTAAATAAAATAAAAAACAGGCCTAGACCTGCGACCAACCACGACTCGATCCTTAGCTACCTGTTTCCTAAGTCCGCTATGTTAACCATTGAGCTACGACTGCTGTGATGCAATCAGCGAAATTAAGGTTTAAATTATTATTAGTCATCAAACTGCGCGTCTTAAATTCTAGTGTGTGTGCGCGCCAGTCAATGTGTGTGTTTTAATGTGTCTATAATGGTATTCAATGAATTCAATTTGTCGTTAAAAGATGGCGTTGTCTGGCTGTGCAGGTTTAGACCACTTCGTGTGTACGTGTTTAGGGAAATGTCTTAACACATCTGATACTAACTGATTCTCGGGTATTTGATGCGATAACATCTGCGCCTTTCCCGTGATTTTCAGAAAATAATTTAGCATCGATGGAGAGTTCTGTCGGTCCCAGGTTCCGTGTACTATTTTGCGCCGTAACTCATTCTGTTTTTTTTTCTCCCCAATAAGTGCAAAAGAAATCCCTTTTGAAATCGCTAAAACCCTTCCAACGTTTAGAGTACATCCTAGCCCAGTCCCTTGCATCTCCCTTTAGGCATTCAAGAATCAGATCCACTTCACTCTGTCTCTCCTTTAAAGTCTTCTTCAAATAAGACTCTAATTCCTCCAGGAAAGTAACTGGATGAAGGTCTTCCGCTCTTTCAAATTTTAGGCGCTCTTGATTAACATTATGAATATTGTAAGTAATTTGTTTGTAATCAACGTCTGCCGAATTAGATTTTGGATTTGTCTTATTCTGAGTTACACTTCCTGATGCTTCACCTTGTACTTGATCTGTTGCTCCAACTGGATTATTAGCAACCTGACTATTTTCTATTATATTTGTAGCATCCACGCTTGGCTGACTACTACCTGAAGCATTCGCTTGGTTATCTTGAGATGGGCTAATTACCCCATTATTTGTTGGTTGTTTCGAGAGTTCAACCTCCCTAGTTAAATCATTTATTTTTGTCGTGAGAGTGCAGATGGATTTCATGATGGACTGGTTGGTAGTCTCGCTTCCTACTACTACCACTGCTGGCTGATTATTTAAAACTGGCTCCCCTTGTTGAATAATTTCAATACTTAGCGAGCTAGCTTCTTGATGGTTAGAAGTTGGCCTATCTTCGGCGGTTCCTCCCGGCCCCTGAACATCTTGATTTCCTGCGGTACTATTATATCTAACTGGAACTCTTCGTTTCCTATTTGGCCGCTGCATCCTATAAGATTTCTTCACTGAATTCCTAAAAATATTTGATTATATTTTAATAAATCATTTACTTAAAACTAAGTCATAAAGTATCCGTGTTTTTCTCTGTTTTATCAAACCTCAGGATGCAATGTTTTTAGTTAGCTAATTTCGAAGTCCCTATAAAACTCTCTCACCCATTTGACCACACGCCTCCCTAAGCAGCAATGTATCATATTTATATCCTATACAGCCCCCCACTCTTAAGACTGCAACCCAGGTAAACATATATTTATTATGCTTTAACAATTTATTGTTATATTGCACAATAATACGCAAAGGCTAGAATTACAGCCCCCCGACTGAAAATATCTTACACTATTCTAAAAGTCAAGATAGCCCATCCTCCTCAAATTCGATCTCTTCCACAGCAACAAATTGTGGTCACCGTCTAACCGGTGACCAACGTAAATATTTACTCGTAAATAATTATAACTACCTATCTAAATTAATAACTTCAAATCATTTTCACACAAAATAAGATTTTGTAGTTATGTTCAATAATCGTAAGTACATAATTTAATTTATTTTCAAGTTCCCGCTTTTTCTCCTCTTTCATCTCCATTGGGTTGGCAGGAAGAGATTTCTCATAGAAATAAGCTCGCCCTTGTAACTAATTTTAAGTTTTTCACCTTTTGTATTAATGTATACAATAAAGAATTCATAATAAAGATTTCTTGATAACCCAGAGTCATACTCGTAATCCTGGTCATGGCACCAAATTGTAACGTCCCCCTCCCCCTTTATTGTTTTATTTTGGTACTGCTATCTACCTATATCTACTTATACGTTAAACTATCTATTTGTAAATTTCGTAAACTCTGACACTTATAACTACTATTAATCGCGTTACGCACTAAACCCATGACTACTCTCGTGGATCGTTAGTGAAGAACCTTGCGTTGTGTAAGTAACCGCAGAAGAGGAGAATAGACTATCGAGATTATTACTACTAGATTAAAATTTCAACTAACAACTTCTACGGAGCACGGAATACGTATTGGCATTGGCTAAAATGCTTACGTGGCTGTTTGGTTTTGAACTTACCGTTCCATAAACAACTAAACTGAATACTTTTGATAAATTTATCCTTATTTAAGACCGATATTTATGTAAAGCCATTTACTACACTTAAATCCTAACATGTGATCTAATCCCCAAAAGCCTAGTATATCTAAAACATATCTAGTATCTTATCTAAAACATAGTACTCCTGAATGGCTGTATGGTCTTAGTTCACTTTGTATACTTTGCCCGTTCCAACTTCCATTCCATTAAAAAAACAACAATTGTCAAGTACTCCGAACGCGGAATTTTATTTATTTTACTTTCTTTCTCCAAAAATCGCGAAATATGTACAAAAGGTTATTATTTAGTGAGTTTGTATTTACTTAAAGAGTTGAAACAACCCTGTACGCCTTTTAAACCAGTGGATCAAAGATAATCTCATAATTTTGGTAAGTTTTTTGTTGTATTTTCATAAAGTTTTACTTATGATTTTTACCTGCCTACGAATTAGTTTTACTGATCTAATTAAATTGATTTTTCACTCAACAACCGCACAACAGTGTGAAAATTTAATTGAAAGACTAGACTAGACTAGAAGGTTTAAGTTTTAAGTAATTGTATCAGGCGTTACTTTGCGGAAGTCCATCTTGATTGAATTAGATAGCAAGGTATTTAGCTTCTTCTGCACTTATGATGGCTAGTAATGCAGCTAGTTGAATGCACCACGCGTACGACCGTAAGTTAATGCAAATGCACAAGCGATGCACTTTACTCGCACTACTTCCACCGTTTTACACTCTACACGTGTTTCGCCCCTCCACGGAGCATCATCAGGAGATGTTCGACAGTCGAGTTCCGAGCACTGACTGAGTTTAAGTTTTTACTATAACTCCAGTAAATATTGTTGGACAATACCAACTTTAATTTGTATTCTTTTTTCAGTTTCACAACTCTTTATTCTTCAGTGCTGCATACTACACTAATAACTGTCCATATTACAACAAGTTACTTATTAAATAAAAAGGAATTCAATCAATATACAGAGTTTCAGCTAAATATCTAGGTACGTTTGAAAAACTTTTGTTTCAAGCTTGTCTGTACTCCTAGCTTTTTATTATGGTGTTCTCTAGTCATCCAACTTAACCTAAATCTCAAAACATTCAATTTACAAGAATCTTAATACTCTTCAATCCTAGAAGGCGCTGTTTCATCACTCATCCACGTTAAGAAGTTACTAATGGTATTGTTCTTTTACAGGTGTAAAATTTGATCCAAGATTAAGCTAGTACTCCATCCAGGATCAGCTACCTTGACTATCAACTTTAACTAGATACTTTGAACTCTCAGAAGAGGGTAATGTGCGAATGGAAGTAGGTATTGTTACTGCTAAAGTTTAGGTAAGTATTGTATTTGTTCCTTTGGACAGTTATAGGAAGTGATGTTGAATAACGCTAAGAAATTTATTTAACTTTTAACTTTCTCTAGTAAATATTAATTTTATTTTATTTCTTTAACATACAGGGATGACCTGACAGAAATCTCTTACCTGGAGGACTAAAGAATCTTCTTTAATTGAAGATGAATATTGAATCAGTTTATTCAGTTCCTTACTTGAAGCGGTAAGCAAAATTTTAACCTGTAATTTATTGAAACGGGATTGATATCTTCCAAAACAACTATAAGTAAGTAGGTACCTATACTTCATTCAATATCAGAAATTACAAAATAGCAATTAGAAATGAAATTATTTCTTATCCGTTTCTCAAAGGAGTTTCAAAGAATTTTGTTGGTAAACTAGGGCTACCTAGGTTGTAGAAATATTTTACCTAAATTTTAAAATGTGTGGTTTTATCTTACAGATTTTCAACGGGTGAACTGTCTAGCCATAGAGTGAAGATGAAAACCCCCACAAGATCTACAACAGCTGTATTTTAATAAAAAAAACCCTTAGTATCTAATATTTCTATGCACTACCATTTAATATTTTCTAATTATTTCTGCCTTTTATATTTTCATGTGCTTGACAACATTTACTTGGAAAACAATAAAGATATGCCTGTCTTTTACTACTGAAATTAATAAAAGGGGAGATAGGGGGTATTTACAATAGGTTGATAGTGAGAAGTTGAGATAGGTACCTTTTATTATTTAAATAATGAAAATCTATGATGTTTTATTCATAACTTTTATCAATTTTTTTTTTATTGATATTTTAATTAGCTTAGTTATTGATTTCCTCACTTGAAGGTGAATAAAGTGAAGCTGGTAGAAATACAGTTCGACCACCTAATATGTTAACTTCTTCCTACTTTATTTTATATGTATAAGTAATTATTATTTAGTGAGACTTTCAGTTAGAATTCCTAAGGATGTAAGAATTTCTTTGTTATATCTTTTTTTTAGAACCCAAGTTAAAACATGAAGAGGTAGAAGATTGTAAAATGTCGTAGTGCTAGTACTTATTTTGTAAAGGGCTTTAAGATTGCCGCCCCGCTCTCCGCGGCGCCTCTGTGTAAGTATAAAGTAAGTCAGAGGCCACATTTGTATTTCCAGTTATTAATTTCTCGGAGGGTTGTTAAGTTAGATTTTCCCTCATCCTGAAAATATCCTATGCAAATGTGAATCGTGTCATGCGTCACCTGACGGGATAGACTCCACCCTTCTGTCTCCAAACGATGCTAGATTCTACATTTAATGTTGTTACAATATAAAACGCCTTAGAATTAATTTTACATTTATTTGCAGTGTTCAAAAAGAGGAGTTATAATAATGAATAAATATATACGTAACAATAGGAGCTAAATCTGGGCTGTCCACATCCAGAGAGTACCAGCTTTGTCAAATAGGTATCTAAGGCGTTAAATTAAATCAAAGGAAGTTACGTTTTCAATGCCAAGTGTTTGGAGAGGTTTCTTTTATTTCAATCTCTATATTACTGATTCTACTTGAATCATCAAAGCTATTGTCATGTGGTCATAAGAAAGTGTCCCCCGTTTCCCCTTTTTTCAGAGAATTAAAAATCATTCAGACTTTTTTGTAATAAACGTTCTGTGCTAAGTTGTCACATCCTTAAAGAGCTTCCCATTTTTATCTTTTGGTAAAATCTCAAGCTAAATAACCATAATCGCCCATATGGTACGATATGTCAGATTATTAGGAAAATTTATAATTCCTTAGCATGCGATTCTAATAAGCCTTCTTAGACAGACAACTCTGATTTTATGTATTATAGGTGGGTATGTTTTATCTTTGAACAAATCTTTATTCTCATACAAATGAATTAAATTTTTCTTACATCCCTCAGTAAAAGTAGTTTTGCATTTTAGTGAAATTCTTAGATCCAAAGTTCTTTGTCTCAACAATTCTTTAATTTTAATTTTATTATTTCAACAGTAATAGGAAAATTGCATTCTTAAGTTATTTTTCATCTATAATTTTGTACTAGTTATTTTTAGATACTGATGATGGCATTTTTTCTTAACATTTATAGATAAGGTAGGGGAACCGAAATATTTGCTTCTGCGTGCTTATTCAATTTGAATCTAAAATAGATTTTGAATAATGTATTGTATTCTAATGTAGGTATTCTGAATGGAAATGTTTTGTCAAATAGGTGAGAGTTTTATTTTAAAATGAATCGAGCCTTATTTCTCAAAGGTTTTGTATAACCTACTTGAAACCAAAGGTTGGTACGTTATGCTATGCTACTATTAAGTGACTGTTTAAGATTTCCCATGCTTTTGAGAAACTTGAAACTAAGTAAGTACTATCTTACAAGAAAGCTATGTGTTTCAAGCATCAAGTCTACGATTTAGTTTTAAGCAAAGTTTAAGTAAGTATTTGAAAGGTTGAACTAGTTCTTTTTTTTTTTTTTTGTAGTGAATTTCCCATTCTCTGAGATGTTTATAAATATCCCTACAAATCCAGTATAGTCTGGGTACTCCACAGATTATAGAGTTTCCCTGCCTAAGTAAAGGAGAGGCTAACAGCAGCTAAACCCTACAACCGTGTTAAATGTGACTACCTTCTTAATCTTCTGTGTAGATGGCAAAACTTAGGCATGCGCCTATATTTACAAATTTAATGTGTGGTGTGTGGTGTGGTAGGCTTCGCCTTGAGTTCAAGACTAATCCTCTATTCTGAATAGGTGTACTCGACGGCAAAGTCAAGATTTGTGTGTTCTACCTAGTGCACCCTAAGATCTCACCGAACCTCTAGTTGTCCGAGGACTGGGTTGGAGGGGTAGGCCCAGTGAGATCAAGTGAGTTATGTTTGGAGAATGCTCCGAGTGTTTGGACAAGACAGAGGTAGTGGGCCGCTAACAGGTCTGGTCAGGTACCCTCAAGTTCAATGATTGATACATCAGATCGATCACAACTGCTACCTCCATCAAGTCCTACACGCGAACCATAGAGATTATCAAGGGCTCCGTAAATAGCCCTCCTCTCCCCTCTCTAAGGCAGAGTCCTAACAGAACTGAACCTTACGTACGTTTCAATAGGCTTACTAGTACCTACCAAAGATAGGTACCAGAAATCCCAAAGAAAAACACATTTGGTTCTAAATAACACATATCTTTTGTAAAACCCCAACTTTAAATAGAAAATTCAAAACCGAGAAAGAAATTTACTGAAGTTACTGCAACAAAACAGTTGATATTGTGATAGCCAGCACAAAAACAACTTCTAATTTTTAAAATTCCCAAAAACTTGACTTTTAAATAGCTGAGTTTAAAATTCTCAAGAAGAAATTATCGCGTAGCTATCCAAAAGATATGTGTGACGCCGCGCGAAGCCCGAAAAAGAATGAATGATCTCTACTGGTTTGTATGGCTTATATAGGCCTCCCACACTACTCTCAAAATCATCTGTGCACCTTATCACTCAGGTAGTAAGGCTCAACTCCAATAGCAAAAATCTTATTCCCCAAAATAAACCTTATGTCCTAGACAAAATTACCTATACATTCTATTACCTGAACGATAGGGTTCATTCTACAAAATCATCCGATTTCATAAACACAAACTATTTTTCAAAATACACCCTACGACCTACACCATAACGGCCATACGGATCAATATGATCCTCCTTTCAATACATCCAGTATCATAAACAAAATATCCTATTCTGTAAAATGAACCCTATGGCCTACATAATAATGTCCAACGCCCTATTACCTGAGCAATAAAGTTCATTTTATAAAACATCTGTATGTACCTATTCAAACCTTGCTTATGTACCTATACCTACAAATCCTACTTTCCGAAATAAACCTTACGACCTATACATTAACGCCCATACCTCCTATTACCTGAGCATTATGATCCATCTTACAGAACATCTGATTACGGAAGCAGTTACCTTCAAATCCTACGCTCCAAAATAAACCTTATGACCCACATAATAGTGCCCATACACCTTATTATATTCGCACGAAGGTTCATTTTCGCTTGCAACTTTTATTCTGTACAAAACGGTTTCTGGTTCGATCCCCCCACGCAGCACCCCTTCGTTCGCACGAAGGTTCATCTTCGCTTGCAACTGCTATTCTGTACAAAACGGTTTTCTGGTTTGATCCCCCCACGCAGCACCCCTTCTACAACTAAATGTCCAATAGCTCTTATTATGTTCGCACGAAGGTTCATCTCCGCTTGCAACCGCTATTCTGTACAAAACGGTTTTCTGGTTCGATCCCCCCACGCAGCCCCCCTTCTACAACTAAACGCCCAATAGCTCTTATTATGTTGGCACAAAGGTTCATTTTTATCTATTTTGGGTATACGGCCCATCTGCTGTGGATACAGATCCATTATTTCGCGGCTCAGCCGCAGCGCGCTTGAACCCAACGCAGGTGTCCCAAGTTCGCACCCCCTTTATTTTATTTTTGTCCATGTTTACTTTATGTAGTGCCCATTAGCTTTTGCCTGACAAGACAATACTTAGCTATCACGAAACCTTAATTTTATTTAAGTACATTAAATACTGAACCCGTCATCAGACCACACGATTACCCTACTAACCGAATCCGTCCATCATTCCTACTCTATCTCCCGGCAGCCAGGTCGAATATTGAATACCCAACTCCAAGCAAGGGATCAGGATTAGGGATCAATTCTACTAGTCCTCAATATTATCCAAATTGATCTTATTGCAATAGTATTTTGTACTACCTACCTATAATTGCTTTAGTAAATCTTCCTCCCTTTCTTACTGAGTATAATGTATTTTCAATAGTCCCTTTCTACAATAGGTACCTTCTATTTTGATACTGAGTGTTACATGTATACTTATGATCCGCTTCAGCTTATGTCCTTACTCCTAGAGGCCTTGAAAATGAACTTACACAATGTTCTAGAAATGAATAAGGAGACAAATCATACATATTTTTTTCATTTCTCAATACCTTTTTATTATTAATTATTTAACTTCAAGACAAAAGTTATGCTTTAAAGATAGAATAGTTAGGTGCATATTTGTGAATGTAATGGTACCCTCTAGAATTTAGGCCTTGTACCAGTACATTTCAGCCCCCTACAACATTCTTTTGATAAAATGAAGAATGTTGTATCCCAATAGCAAAATTATTCACAAATATGTTTAATAAAATAAAAAATACTAACACTTAAATATTGCCAGTCCCTCATCAAATAAAAATGAATGTTGTGTGGTGTGTTACTGTACCAAGTGGCTAGCAACCTTAATTTATCTCAAAACCATCAACAAATTTCAATTGAGCAAATATTTATATTCAGAGGATTAAATTGAACCCTTGCGCAGAGAAGGAGTTGTGAATTCCTCAGTCAGAAGGACACAGTATTTTATTTCATGTCAAAACTCGTTTATATGCTTTTTTGTAACATGAAAAGCCATACTGCTCTACACAATACATCAATACTCCTACATGATGTATATCTAGATGCCCATACATCCAAATCTGTCCATGTGAATTCCGCAGTAAATCAATTTTTCTAGTATTCATTGCATTTAATATTATGAAAATCACCAAAACATTTTGTTCTTTAATTGAAGTCGAGAGTAATATTAAATAACCAACATAACAAAACCACGTAGTATATGCTTTAACCACATCAACCCATTGTAAACATCAATACTCAGAATCACTTTTTTTTGCGAAACAAAATATTCGTGCAATTCACGCAGAAATATAGGTACACCCCGCATGACCTCATTATCTATTTATCACCACCATGACAAAGCACTACGTTACCTTATTTAAAAATTATTACTTCTAAATTGATTAACTCTATACGCATTTAAGTTAATCTTCTTAAGTCACAGACATAGTCATGCTTAACCATATTATTTTCATGTTAGTTTCTAAATCCCTTTTGATAAAAGTTAATAAACAAAGAGATTTTGCTAGCCTTGCATTATGAAAACAATATAAAGGTGTCGCTTAATTCTCGAAATAATATGGTAAAATATGTTGAACCACGGGTATCAGTAAACCCGGCCAGTCACAGGGTGACTAGTAATAGGTAAAACGCGTGGCTACAACCCTCAGTTAATTTAAGTTTCGACATCAATGTCCTTTTTAGAACAATGCTTTTTTATAAGATAACACTAGTTGGTTGGGTGGTGCGCGGGCTGCAAGCAGCCCGCGTGTCGTGTGTGCTTTGCCTTGTGCATAGTTCGAGTGAGTTGGTATTTTATAAAGTGTTTTACGTCACCACTTTAAATTTTCCTAAGGCAAATTCAGCTTGGCAGTATGTAAAGGGTAGTTGTGCATCTTAATTATGACGTTGAACAGCGTTTTACGTCACCACTTGCGATAATCAAAGAGCGATTTCACTTGTGTAGTTGGCTTTAGTGGTTATTTCCGCCTCCCTTTAATTCCAAAGTGCAGATCAATAACGTTTACCGTCACGAAAAGCGTTTTATGAAACCACTATGAAATCCTGATTGCAGTTACCGATAAGCTATTCGCGCGTCGCATAGTGCGTGTCGGTCATCTTGATTCCCTTAAACTGTTTTACGAAACCACTATTTATTCTGAAAGAAAGAACCTAAAATTTCCATATCTGTTGGGTAGTGCGCGGGCAGCAAGCAGCCCGCGAGTCACGTACTTGTTTATCCTAAGGGCAGTTAAACTTTGTCTGATTGCTGCGGCGCTACGGTTCGCGTCGCTTCCTCCGTGCCACCTCCTCGCAGGCAGGAGCTCCCTCACCACGCAGCTTCGGCTTGCAGCCTCAGCTGCGCGTCTCGTCCACCCCTACCTGCTCGAGGCGTACGAAGTCGCGACGCGACCCTCCGAACCTACGCAAACTGTGCGTCTTATGAATTTGCCATAGTTCCGTAAAAGACTCCTATTAACCAATATTTTCTTTGCTACGTGTACCTCTTCGCTGGCAGGAGTTAATTTACCAGCACTCGTCCCCCCTTGTTCACCCTTGCCCGCTTGAGGCACACGAAGGTAGTGCCGTGACCCTACGCACCCTTGCAAGTTATCTTCCCATAATAAATAGCCTAGTCCGTATACAGAGTGCTTGAAACTACTCTCACTTAGTATGAGAAGTATCCCAAATACTTGAACTACGGTTTTTTTCTGAAAAAAAAACTACCATTATTTTTGAGTAAAATCAATAACTGCATTCAAAGATTTTCGAAACACCCTTTGTCTTGCCGGGAATCAATCTGGTGAAAATCACAATAAAAGGTCAATGGTTAGGATCAAGTGGAACCACATTTTCATAATTAACTCGTAAATAACTTTGTCTGGGAAGTGTTCCAAACACTTACTTGACCTACGTTTTTTTGCTAAAAGGTAACCTTATTAAATTTTTACTGAGTTAAAAAATAACTGCATTTAAATATTTTCGAAAACACACTTGATCTTGCCGAGAATCGAACTGGTGAAAATCGCAAAATAATACCCTGTATTTTTATGATGATGCCCATCATGAGGGTCATTGATAAGTATTAATTTATGTAAATAAGCGTACTATCGCAAATCAACAGAAGGGTTTTTATTTACCTTTTGAAAAATACGAAAAAACAACTTTAAATCCATACAGCACATCCGCCATTTTGAAAATCCATTTGTTTTGGAATTTTCTGGTAAACACCAGCATATATTTCAACTGATTGTGAAAAAAGCTTTTGAGTCTTATTTTGGAAAAAAAACTTGTAATTGGGCCGCCATCTTGTTTTTTCCAAATTTTGGAATTTTTCTAAAAACTACAAAAATAACTCTATTTTTTTACCCACCATCGTATTTAAAACCTTAAAATTTCCCGAAAATGCTGTTTCAAACAACTCAATCCGATAACAAATAAAAAAATTGCCTATCCCACGGCCGCCAACTTGTTTTTTTGGAAATGTCAGATTTTTCTTTACTCATAAGAACCAACCAAAAACTCCCTTTACACCAGAAATCACCATCTATATACTCCTTGAACACAAACAATCATGTCAATGAGTAAGTAAGTCAGCGTGGTGAGTGAACTTTTGCCTGCGATGATGTACCTACCCCACACGGAGTAGCGCCGCGACCCTACGCACCCAAACAAGTCGACTTCCCGTGGTAAACAGCTTAATACGTATACACTATATAGTGTTGCTTTCAAAAAATTTCGAACAATCACGCCGGCGGCAGAAAAACCGGTGAAAATAAGAAAAAAATCACATACATACATAAATCACGCCTATATCCCTTACGTGGTAGGCAGAGCGTTAAAGGCCGTAAAACGGATATTAACACCACGTCTGGCAAAAGTTTGAGAGTCAATCAGATAACTGCGTATCACTAAGTGACAGGTTGTCAGCCTATCGCCTAAAATTGCAATACAAATCTAACCCTCGAGTCCCTTAGTAAAATCACTCTGTATTTTTATGATTCAAATTCGAGAGGGTCAATGATAAGGATCAATTTCTGCAAACAAACAGACGATCGTAGAGCAACATATACACACGTCATAAGAACCTGACACCAGGGTTTGTCGTGTCGTTGGACGACTCGGTGTCCCACACGAAAAGAGAGAGATGAGAGCCGTATTAATAAGTATTAGTTCCGTAAACGTGTTCCGTGTGATGCCGGCTTAGAATAGCGTCACCCCATTTCTTACCTATGGGTGTTGTAAGAGGCGACTGAGGGACTCGAGGGTGTGTATTACAATTTTAGGCGATGGGCTGACAACCCGTCACTACAGTGATACACTGTTATCTGATTGACCCTTAAGCTTTTGTAAGACGTGGTGTTAATATCCGTTTTACGGCCGTTAACGCTCTGCCTACCCCGTAAGGGATATAGGCGTGATTTATTTATGTATGTCAATTCCAATCCGGCTTTCGACCTGGTCACAGCACCGTGACAGCACTACTTAAAGTCACTGACGACATCCGTTTTGCAATGGAAAATAAATCTGTCACAATCCTTGTACTGCTAGACTTTAGTAGTGCTTTCAATTCTGTAGACTTCGATGTACTTCTTGCCATTCTTCTCTCATTTAACATCTCTAACTCAGTAATCTTGTGGTTCGATTCGTATCTTCGCGGTCGGTCACAGCGGATCCGCTCCGACGAATGTCTCTCAGATTGGTGTGATCTTTCTGCGGGCGTACCGCAAGGTGGCGTACTTTCTCCTCTTCTTTTCTCTATATTCATTAATACTGTTACTTCTGTCATATCTTCTAATTTCCATCTCTACGCAGACGACCTACAACTTTATCACCACACTAATGTTGCTAACATTAACAGCTCCATAGATGTAATCAACAGTGATCTACATAACATCTCAATCTGGGCTAAATCTTTTGGACTGTTGGTCAACCCGAAAAAATCCAAAAGTTTACTTATCGGCAGCCCTTATATGAGTAGGCAGCTGGAGCTTGTGGCCGTGCAATCTATTAAATACGATGGTGTGCCAATTAGTTTTAGTCAAACTGCCAAGAACCTTGGCGTGTTATTAGATTCCAGGCTATCTTGGACTCCTCATGTCAATGAGGTCAGTAAAAAGATTCATTTCTCTTTTCATTCACTGAAATGCTTCCAAAACTTTTTACCCTTAAGCACTAAGATCACTTTGGCCCAATCACTTCTTTTACCTCTTCTCGACTACGCCGACTCTTGCTATTTGGATGCCACCGAGGAGCTTCTTAATAAACTTGAGCGTCTTCAAAATCTGTGCATTCGATTTATCTTCGGACTGCGCAAATACGACCACGTTTCCCAATTTCGTTCACAGCTCAAGTGGCTCCCAATCCGCCTTCGGAGGAGTACTCACATTCTCTCTTCTCTTTACAACATTCTTTATAACCCTTCTTCTCCATCGTACCTTCGAGAGCGCTTTGCGTTTTCACGCCCGCAGGATAAGCCATGTCGCTCAAACGTCAGGTCTCTCTTGTCTATGCCATCTCACAAGACAGACTTCTACTCCTACTCTTTTACTGTTCATGCCGTCAGATTGTGGAATTCTCTCCCGCACGCTGTGCGCGATAGTCCATCTATTGCTATATTTAAAAAGAGAGTTAAAGAACACTATCTTTCTCTTGCATATCCATAGTAATGTAAGTATGTATGTAGTATATATATAATATATTTATATATTAATAGGTATATAAGTATTCTATCATAAAGGTATTTAAGTATTGTAGTATTCGTATATATACGTAATTTTTTTGCTATTGTGCACGTCATATCCGCGTCTCGAATTAAAGAATGTCTCTTATGTAGGTTTGCTGTGAGAAATTTCTTTTTAGAAATAAGTAAACCTGTTGTGTCTTGTCTCATTGTAAATTGTTCCTGTGCATGTTTTTGTGTACAATAAATGGTTAAATAAATATGTATGTAGTTCCGTAGAAGTTATTTATTAAAAACTTACTTCATGGCCGAGCGAGTCGGGAAACCGAGGATATCACAGTTCATGTTTAATATTTGCCGAGTGATGCCGGCTTAGAATAGCATCACCCCATTTCTTACCCATGGGTATCGTAAGAGCCGACTAAGGGACTCGAGTGATGTGTATTACAATTTCAGGCGATGGGCTGACAACCTGTCACTACAGTGATACACTGTTATCTGATTGACCCTCAAGCTTATGTAAGACGTGGTGTTAATATCCGTTTTACGGCCGTTAACGCTCTGCCTACCCCGTAAGGGATATAGGCGTGATTTATTTATGTATGTATGTAGTTCGGTAGAAGTTATTTATTAAAAACTTACTTCATGGCCGAGCGAGCCGGGAAACCGAGGATATCACAGTTCATGTTTAATATTTGCCGAGTGATGCCGGCTTAGAATAGCATCACCCCATTTCTTACCCATGGGTATCGTAAAAGCCGACTAAGGGACTCGAGTGATGTGTATTACAATTTCAGGCGATGGGCTGACAACCTGTCACTACAGTGATACACTGTTATCTGATTGACCCTCAAGCTTATGTTAGACGTGGTGTTAATATCCGTTTTACGGCCGTTAATGCTCTGCCTACCCCGTAAGGGATATAGGCGTGATTTATGTATGTATGTATGTTTGTTTAATGTCCTTGCGAGAAACCGTTTACGAACGTACCAAAAAGCTATCTAAAGTCTATAAGATACATACATACACATATCACCCCTATTGTCCCCTGCGGGGTAGGCAAAGCGTAAACGACCGCAAAAAAAACGGCTGTTTAAGCCAATTTTGACAAATATTTCTGGGTCATTCGTAAAATTGTGTATCGCCATAGTGACAGGTTGTCAGCCCATCGCCTAAAATTGCAATACACACTCTCGAGTCCCTTAGTCGCCTCTTACGACTCCCACGGGAAAGAAATGGGGTGATGCTATTCTAAGCTGGCATCATATCACAATTTTCCGAATGACCATCAAATATTAAAGTCCGTAAATGTCAGTTTTTTTGCGGCTGTTTACGCTCTGCCTACCCCGCAAGAGATTATAGGCGTGATATGTGTGTGTGTGTGTAGGGGACGTGTTACATATAATATATTAGACCTACGGTTTTATGTTGAAAACTTATAATAATACATATGTACACACGAAGTGGTCTAAACCTGCACAACCCGACAACGCCATCTTTTAACGACAAATTGAATTCATTGAATACCATTATAGACACATTAAAATACACACATTGACTGGCGCGCACAAACACTAGAATTTAAGACGCGCAGTTCGATGACTAATAATAATTTAAACCTTAATTTCGCTATTTTCATCACAGCAGTCGTAGCTCAATGGTTAACATAGCGGACTTTGGAAACAGGTAGCTATGGATCGAGTCGTGGTTGGTCGCAGATCTAGGTCTGTTTTTTTTTTAATTTAGGTTATACTTACTATTTTTAATGATTATTTTGCTGTTGCTGATAAATTTTTATACTTATCTGTGTAGTATAGTGTGTGATATCGAATAAATATAGTAGTTTTGAGAATATAAGGTAAAATGAATAAAACTACCATAATATTTATCAGTTAGGTATTTATTTTGGTTTTTAACTATTCAATGATATTGGGTTGGGTTGCGTAATGTTTGTTAATGTGCAACAATAAATTGGTATGTCAAAGTGAATAAACATGTTATAAATGAGATAACGAGGTAGCCTCATTCCTGCATTTATTGTAACAATAACATCACTTACTTAACATATTTTTTATTGGTAACACATTAAGCCTAAACTGAACCAGGGGATCAATTCATTTACATTCTTCGTTAGATTGTGTAAACATAGTTAAATAATTATGCACAATAATTAGGTATTAAGTGACAGGTTAACTTGGTATTGTTATTGTTTGAGAGCTTGAACAGTTTCAGAAATTAACTAAGCAGTAAGTGTCGAATAAAATAAATCCTCTGCAAAATTCCCAACCCAATATATTAATACCTACCTATTTAAATATTTCAATTTAATAATAATTTAATTTTAATACCGAAGAGGTGCACCTTCACCAGACTCGATCTATTCTAAACGGCTTGGCATGCTAGCTACCATGTTCGAACATATTGGTTTACCACGCATGGACTCCCAGGTGAACATGGCTAAGTCGCGTAAATTTTTCTTGGTCCTGACTTCAGATGGGCCCCAGTTAAGGACCATTTGACCCCATAAATTTTCTATGGCATTTAAATCCGGACTCCTTGACGGCCAGTTAATAACAGTCACGTCGTGCTGGGTTCGCAACCAATCCTGGACGATACGGGCTTTATGCACAGAGCAATTATCATGCACAAAATAAATTTGCTGATTTGGGTAAGCAATACGCACTGTAGGCATCATTACGTCCTGCAATATTTCCATATAACTCTCGCTATTGAACCTTCCTTCCATTTCAACTAGTTCTCCAGGTCCCATAGAAGACATCCAGCCCCAAAATCCCAGAGTTATTCTACCACTCATTCTATTTGGGAGAATGTGAATTGGTCTGTAACGCTTGCCTCTCCAGCGCCATAAAATCTTGCGTCCAATCTTTATCCGATTTAAAAGCTTTTTCATCAGTGAATATTACTACATTATTCTCCCAATCAAAGTTTCTATAAATATATGCAAATCGGACTCGTGCTTGTTGATGAGCAGCTGACAGCAAATTTTATGAGCTGGCTGATAACAACTTATACCAGCTGCGTGTAAATGGGTCCTTACAGTTTGTAAGGTCACTCAGAACTCCGTTGCTGTTAAGCGAGTTGACAGGAATGGGGTATTAGCATGCTTGGCAACTATCCCTCGGTGATGCGCTGATGCATCCGTGAACATCACGGCCTTACGACCTTTCCGGGCAGGCAGGATGTCACCGGTATCGGCGTAACGCTTAACACACAGCGTAACAGTTCTTTTCTGTAAGAAAAATACCTAGTCAATCTACAAGTATTTAATGTAGGTAAATGCCAATAATAATAAATAGGAAACTAAGTAAGTAAATATAATAAGCAATCTAATACCTATTTAAACATTTTAAATAATGAACGTATGGCAGGTAGTATGTAGTAGGTATCTTTATCTAGATGTTTGGATCCTCAAATGATCCAACTTATTTACTACTAGCTTTTACCCGCGACTTCGTCCGCGTTAGATACTTTTTAGGTTGAAGTTCAGAAGTAGGTATGTGTATTCATAGTAAGTGTGACAATGATATTAGAACAGTTCTTATCTCTACTGTTTAAAGATGACTTGCTTGCTTCTGTTGTTAAAGGGACAATTCAAAATTTGCTATCCGGCCTGAGAGATCAATACTTATTACCATTGAATACAAAAGTCAGTAGATAACAGAGTACTTACTCAAGAGGTGCCGATTTGAGCACACTTAAATAGTCAGCATAAGAAGATAACATACATACATACATACATATATCACGCCTATAATCCCTTGCGGGGTAGGCAGAGCGTAAACAGCCGCAAAAACGGCCATTTACACCACGTCTGACAAATGTTTGAGGGTTATTCGGAATATTGTGTATCGCTATAGTGACAGGTTGTCAGCCTATCGCCTAAAATTGCAATACACACCCTCGAGTCCCCTAAGATAAGACAGATAAAAAGGTAATTTAAGTTACTGTAATACATTTTTATACCTCTATACCACATTTTTTGTTTTTCTGTCCTCGGTAAAGAATTAAGGCAATGTCCTTTCTCAACTTATTTCGATCATACTGAACAACTTTTGTTCTGGAACCATTTCTGTATCTCCAATAACTTAGATGGGCTCCTGATGGTAGACCTAGTGTCCTACATAAGGTGCTCCAGATTCTCAATGTCCTTGTGAAAAGAAGCGGCCCATCATACTGAACAACTTTTGTTTTGGAACGATGCCTGTATCTTTAAAAGTTTAGCTGGGCTCCTGGTGGTCTACATAAGGTACTCCAGATCCCCAATGTCCTTGTGAAAAGAAGCGGCCCATCATACTGAACAACTTTTGTTATTGAACCATGCCTGTATCTCTAATAGTTTAGCTGGGCTCCTGGTGGTACACCTGGTGGTCTACATAAGGTACTCCAGATCCCCAATGTCCTTGTGAAAAGAAGCGGCCCATCATACTGAACAACTTTTGTTTTCGAACCATTTCTGTATCTCCAATAGTTTAGGTGGGCTGCTGATGGTAGACCTGGTGGTCTATATAGGGTAATCCAGATCCTCAATGTCCTTGTGAAAAGAAGCGGCCCATCATACTGAACAACTTTTGTTTTGGGACGATGCCTGTATCTCTAATAGTTTAGCTGGGCTGCTGATGGTAGACCTGGTGGTCTACATAGGGTACTCCAGATCCTCAATGTCCTTGTGAAAAGAAGCGGCCCATCATACTGAACAATTTTTGTTTCGGAACCATTTTTGTATCTCTAATAGTTTACGTGGGCTCCTGATGGTACACCTGGTGGTCTACATAAGGTTCTCCAGATCCTCAATGTCCTTGTGAAAAGAAGCGGCCCATCATACTAAACAATTTTTGTTTTGGAACCATGCCTGTATGTCCAATAGTTTAGGTGGGCTCCTGATGGTACACCTGGTGGTCTACATTAGGTACTCCAGAGCCCCAATGTCCTAGTGAAAAGAAGCGGCCCATCATACTGAACAACTTTTGTTTTCGAACCATTTCTGTATCTCCAATAGTTTAGGTGGGCTCCTGATGGTACACCTGGTGGTCTACATTAGGTACTCGAGAGCCCCAATGTCCTAGTGAAAAGAAGCGGCCCATCATACTGAACAACTTTTGTTTTCGAACCATTTCTGTATCTCCAATAGTTTAGGTGGGCTGCTGATGGTAGACCTGGTGGTCTACATAGGGTACTCCAGATTCTCAATGTCCTTGTGAAAAGAAGCGGCCCATCATACTGAACAATTTTTGTTTTGGAACCATGCCTGTATCTCCAATAGTTTAGGTGGGCTGCTGATGGTAGACCTGGTGGTCTACATAGGGTACTCCAGATCCTCAATGTCCTTGTGAAAAGAAGCGGCCCATCATACTGAACAACTTTTGTTTTGGGACGATGCCTGTATCTCTAATAGTTTAGCTGGGCTCCTGATGGTACACCTGGTGGTCTACATAAGGTACTCCAGAGCCCCAATGTCCTTGTGAAAAGAATCGGCCCATCATACTGAACAACTTTTGTTTTGTAACCATTTCTGTACCTCCACTAGTTTAGGTGGGCTGCTGATGGTAGACCTGGTGGTCTACATAGGGTACTCCAGATCCTCAATGTCCTTGTGAAAAGAAGCGGCCCATCATACTGAACAATTTTTGTTTCGGAACCATTTTTGTATCTCTAATAGTTTACGTGGGCTCCTGATGGTACACCTGGTGGTCTACATAAGGTACTCCAGATCCTCAATGTCCTTGTGAAAAGAAGCGGCCCATCATACTAAACAATTTTTGTTGTGGAACCATGCCTGTATGTCCAATAGTTTAGCTGGGCTCCTGATGGTACACCTGGTGGTCTACATTAGGTACTCCAGAGCCCCAATGTCCTAGTGAAAAGAAGCGGCCCATCATACTGAACAACTTTTGTTTTCGAACCATTTCTGTATCTCCAATAGTTTAAGTGGGCTGCTGATGGTAGACCTGGTGGTCTACATAGGGTACTCCAGATCCTCAATGTCCTTGTGAAAAGAAGCGGCCCATCATACTGAACAATTTTTGTTTTGGAACCATGCCTGTATCTCTAATAGTTTAGCTGGGCTTCTGGTGGTACACCTGGTGGTCTACATCTTTACTCCAGACCCTCGAATGGTGATAAAAAGTAGCCTATGTCCGTTCTCGGTATGCTAGCAATCTCTGTGCCAAGTTTCATGAAAATCGGTACAGCGGTTTGGCCGTGAAAGCGAAGCAGACATACAGACAGACAGACAGAGTTTCTTTCGCATTTATAATATTAGTGTGGATTTGATCTGACCGAAAATCAGACGAGAATAACATGTACGTTGATCGATGACAAGTTATGATGCACACGACCGTACGCACGCTTAATTAAAGTAGTACAACCCGTACGATACGAACACGACGACTTCTTGCCCTACCAAGCTACCTAGGCACGATTCGCCTTTTTAATTCAAAAAGGTTAGAAGAATGGCGGCTCTGTCAAGTCAACACGCGCGGGCAATTTGCTTGATGCGGCATTCACCCTTCCACCGCATGCACGGAACGGCAACGCAGCGTAGGCTACGGTGGCCGAATTATCGGAGATGACCTTGCAAAACCCTTTTGATAGCGGTTTTGGTACCATAAAAATACCGGTACCGGTAAATTTGCGGTAGCGACTAATTTCCGGTTCCGGAACTTTATGGTATCGTAATATTTCGGTATGACGTCATACCGTTTACCGATTCAACCGAAAAAATATCGGTTATACGATCCCTGATTTGATTTTTATTATAGATGGCGTTATTCGTAGTTTTAGTTAGACCTGTGCAGCCTATTCATTTGCGAACTGTACGAACTACAAGTAAAAAACATCTTTCAGTGTTAAAAAGAAACTACCCTTATTTTTGAGTAAAAACAATAACTGCATTCCAATTCCAAAGATTTTCGCAAAATCACTTGGTCTCGCCGGAAAGCGAATTGGTGAAAATCGTAAAAAAATATCTTTTTTTATGATGTCAATCAAGAGGAATCAATTGTTGTAAACTAATATAGTATCGCAAACGCAAGCAAATTGGTGATATTAATTTTAATTTGTTTAAAAGTAGACCACCTATAGTAAATCGCTATACACGGTTTGCAGGCATAATCAGACCACAAAACTGTATAACTTTTACTATGAAGCAGTTGGGAAAAGTTTCCATAGAAAGTCAGTCAGATGATCGGGAATTTTGTATGGGAGGTCGTATTTTTTTTATCGTTTACTAACATATCTTTCACTTAAAATGTTGTTCAGTTGCATAGTTTGATCGTGCTTGCAGAGTTTTCGGTACATTGTCCTTTTCACCCTGTATAGTCCGGTATTCACAGTGTTTGAAACAACTTTCACTTTGTGGGGGAATGTCCCAAATAATTGACCTACGGTTTTTTGTTGAAAGGAAACTACCCTTATTTTTGAGAGAACAAACAATAACTGCATCCCTTACGGGGTAGGCAGAGCATTAACGGCCGGCCAAACTTATCAGATTGACCCTCGAACTTTTGCCAGAAGTGCTGTTAAGATCAGTTTTACGGCCGTTAATGCTCTGCCTACCCCGTAAGGGATATAGGCGTGATATATGTATGTATGTAGTTCCGTAGAAGTTATTTATTAAAAACTTTTTTATCACCGACATATTTTTACTTGATGGCCGAACGAGTCCGGAAACCGAGGATATTACAGTTCATGTTTTATGATATTACAGTCCTTGCGGGAAACCGTCTACGTTACAAAAAGCTATTTAAAGTCTATCAGATTAATACATACACATATCACGCCTATTGTCCCTAGCAGGGTAGGCAGAGCGTAAACGGCCACAAAAAAACGGACATTTACGCCACATCGTACAAATAATTGAGAGTCATTCGTATAATTGTGTATCGCCATGGTGACAGGTTGTCAGCCTATCGTCTAAAATTGCAATCTACACCCTCGAGTCCTTAAGTCGCCTCTTACGACTCCCACGGGAAATAAATGGGGTGATGCTATTACATATACACACGTATTGCAATTTTAGGTGATGGGCTGACAACTTGTCACTATGGCGATACACAATTTTCCGAATGACCCTCAAATATTTGTACGATGTGGCGTAAATGTCCGTTTTTTTTGTGGCCGTTTACGCTCTGCCTACCCCGCGTGAATATAGGCGTGATACATGTATATTATGTATGTACGAGTGAGGCGAGATATCATTTACAAATAATGTACTTGGCTACTAATCGTAAGAAACAGAGTTAACATCTATGCCATTATTTATAATATGATCAAAAAATTTCGATAGCGCGTTTTTAAAAACCTAGTGGTACCACCTCTGAAATGTATTAGGAACCAAATTTTCATACTAAACTTGTAAATTGTTACCTATGGGTATCGTAAGAGGCGACAACGAGACTCGATGGTTAAATGTGTATTGCAATTTTAGGCGATGGTCTGACAACCTGTCACTATAGTAATACACAGTTATCTGATTGACCCTCAAACTTTTGTCAGACGTGGGGTTAATATCCGTTTTACGGCCGTTAACGCTCTGCCTACCCCGTAAGGGATATAGACGTGATTTATGTATGTATGTTTGTACGTATTTAGTATATAAAGGTTAGTTGCGTGTCTTTAATAATACGTTGAAAAGCGTTTATGTCACCACTTGCGATTATCAAAGAGCGATTTCACTTGGGTAGTTGGTTTTTGTAATTATTTCCGCCTCCCCTTATTTCGCGCTAAACCATGTCTGTATGCTTACAAAACCAAAAACTGCACGCTACGAAAATTACTCACACCCACATACACACCGACACTTAACACTCGAGCTACAAACCAAAATATCATAAAATGGCATTTTATAAACCGCTTTATTGCAATTCCTACCTTTATGATTCCTATATTAATCAATAATGACTACACATGATATAATAGAAAGCATAGATAACGAAAATGGAATAAAATGCCATTTTGTACCCAGAGCTGAGGAATGCCAGGATGTTTTAAATTCGTACGCAATAAAATTACTGACAGTTAATATCCGCAGCCTTAATTGTAATTTTGACAGTTTTCTGGTTGCATTTAAACGATTTCATATTAACTTTGATATGATGGTCTTTACGGAATGCTGGATCAACTCGAACTCAACAATACCACAAATTGAAGGTTATATAGCAAACCATACATCTCTTTTTATTAACAAGTCCTGTGGAGTTGTCATATATGTTAGAGACACCTGGACGGTAAATACCTTTGTGCCAAATATTGCTGATTGCAATAGCATTGTTGTTGACATCCCAAATGTCATCACGCTTCTTGGTGTTTATAGATCCCCATCTTTTAAAAATCATGTATTATTTCTGTCCTCGGCGCATGAAATCATAAAAAGCCTCAGTAAAAGGCCTTACTTAGTGTTTACTGGAGATATTAATATAAATATTTGCGACAACTCTTCTAACCCTAAGGACATCGAAGACACATCAGAGTATCTCTGCCTGATGGCAGAGCTTGGCTTGCTGCAAGCAGTAGATAAACCTACCAGAAATGACAGATGTCTTGATCATGTGTTTTACAAAGTTAAAGGGCGTATAGAAACGGTTGTTTGTCCAGTTTCAGTAACTGATCACTCTATGGTCCTAACAGGTATCTCTACATCGAAACTAAAACCTGTTAATCCTACCAAACGAAGATTGCGTTTCAACTATGAATCCATTGTAGAAGAATTAAGTAATATTGATTGGTCAATCTTGTGCCATATTGATAATATAACCGATCAAAATAAAGCCTTTCAGGAAATAGTATTTAACATCATGGACGCTCACTCTAAGCTAATTACAACCAGCCGCAGGAAAGTCATCTTAAAACCTTGGATGACTTTAGGCTTACTAAAATGCTCATATTTACGTGACAAGCTCCATCTAGAGGTCAGACAGGATCCCAAAAATGAAGTGGAGAAACTAAAATATAGCAGATACCGCAATTTCTTCATAACCCTTCTCCGTAAGATTAAAAGTAACCATGACAAAGATCTATTGGAAATCCACAAAAACCAGCCTAAAAAGCTCTGGCAATCGATTAATACCATCACGCACAGGAAAAATAAATCCACTGGGAGCGCTGTTGAGCTAACTAAAACAAAACTATCCCCTTCTGAGTCGGTGAACTATTGCAATGTGTTTTTCGCTTCAGTTGGGCAGACTCTGGCTAATCAAATATTAACTAAACTGAAGACGACACAAGACCTGCTAGCAAAGAACGTAACGTCATCCAGATCCTTCGTTGAATCATTCTTTCTGGGACCGACGGACTCTTTTGAAGTTGAGGGCATAATTTTAAACTTAAAATCAGATAGTGCTGCTGGGCTGGATGGCATTACTAACCGTCTAATTAAATTTGCAAAGAATCACCTTGTTGAGCCATTGGTAGTCCTGATTAACCAGAGCCTATCTACTGGAGTTGTGCCTAGTTCTTGGAAGATTGCATCGGTGACGCTGATTCATAAGGGTGGTGATAAAACGTTACCTAATAATTACCGCCCGATATCTCTCCTTCCAGCATTCTCTAAAATTTTGGAAAAAGTTGTTAACAAGCGGCTTACGAAATATTTGGAACAAGAACGTTTGTTGGCTAACAATCAGTACGGTTTTCGTCACGGGAAATCAGCTGAAGATGCTGTGACGGAGCTTGTAAACAACATATCTGGTCACCTTGATGAGGGTAGATGCTGTGTCGGAGCTTTCTTGGATCTAGCCAAAGCATTCGATACGGTTTCGATCCCCATCTTACTTAAAAAGCTCGAAGTTATTGGTATAAGAGGCATTGCTCTGAAATGGTTCCAAAGTTACCTAACCGAGAGAAAACAATGCGTTAAAACTGAGCCTTTGAGAAGTGACATGAGTGACATATGCTTTGGTGTCCCTCAGGGCAGTGTTCTCGGACCAACCTTGTTTCTCGTATATATAAACCATTTGGTTACGTTACCTATTCTACATGCAGATATCTTATGCTACGCTGACGATACAGTGATTCTTTTCCATGGCACCAGTTGGGAGTAATGTCAAAGCGTAACTGAGAATGGCATGGCTGTTATAGCCAACTGGCTGGATCAGAACCTCTTGACGCTCAATAGCACTAAAACAAAGTTTTTATGTTTTCATAAAACTGCTGCTTCTTGCCCGACTTCCTGTGAAGATATTGTTGTGCACACGTGCCATGATGCAACCAGCAATCAAGGTCTCGGAGTCAGAACTTGTGGTTGTTCAGTAATTAAAAGAACCGAATCCATCAGATATCTTGGCGTAATTCTAGATGATAAACTAAATTTCCGAGAACACATACAGCTCGTTGCCAAAAGAACGCGCAAACTTATAAACGTGATGAGAACACTCAGAGAGGTTGCTGACAAGGACCTATTAAAATCCGTCTACATTTCGCTTTGCCAATCGGTTCTATGCTACGGCATACATGCTTGGGGAGGTGCTACTTCTACGAACCTTATGGTTTTGGAAAGAGCTCAGAGGGCACTGCTTAAGGTTATTTTTAAAAAACTATACAGATTTCCAACCTTTGACTTATATGCTGAGTCACAGTTACTGAGCGTAAGACGACTGTATATAGTAAAAGCTGTTATAACCACACAAAAACATATTCTTAACTCCCCTAATTACGCTGAAATGCTGAAGCGAAGAGTCTTCAGAGCACCTGTACAGAAAACTCGTACCACTTTTGCAAGGCGATTCTCGCCGTTTATGTTTCCACATATATTTAATGAAATGGTTAAGTTTTGTGATATCAGAGATACATCAGTACACGAAACAAAACTAAAAGTAAGTAAGCTCATTGTGACGTGGACCTATATAGAAACCGAGCAAATTTTAAATATTTTATCTTAAATATTACTTATCCTCAGCTAACTTTGTAACTAACACTCACATACATACACACACACACACACACACACACATACATACACTCTCACACACACACGCGTGCACTAGTCTACACCTAATATACTAGATTTAATAATGCGGTATCGCTTGTGTTTAATTAATTTCTATTTAATACTTTTATTTTTATTCTCTTTTTTGATTTATCTTATGTTTTTACAGTTTTTAAAATAATATGCATTTAATTTTTATGTTTGTATATTCTATATTATTTGTATTAAGTTAATCTTAATTTTACTTGTCAAAATTTTACTCAGTATGCTTTCTATTATGTAAGCCCAATTACCTTTTCTCATTTCATCAGTTTAGTTTAGCTCCAATTTAGTTCAGTTTAGTCTCTGTCAAATGATGAAAATTGTGTTCACGTCATGTTCATATGTAATTTATGTATTTTACACCCACGAAACAGGCTCTGCCTAGTGTGGTTGTTAAAGTTATTTAATAATGCACATAACTGTAACTGTTAAATAAATTATTATTATTATTCTTATTATTATCTAAAGGGCAGTTAACCTATGTCTGATTGCTGCGACGCTACGCATACTGTGCGCCTTATCAATTTGCCATAGTTCCGTAAAAGACTTTTGAAAAGCAAAATTTTCTTTGCTCTGTTTGCTTCGGCGCCGCGACCCTCCGCACCTACGCAGATCGACTCTACATAGTAAATAGCTTAGTTCGTATACAGAGTGTTTGAGACTACTTTCACTTTGTAGGGGAAGTGTCCCAAAAATTTAACCTACGTTTTTTTGCTTCAAGGAAACTGCCCTTATTTTTGAGTAAAAACAATAACTGCATTCAAAATTTTTCAAAAAATCACTTGGTCACGCCAGGAGTCAAACCGGTGAAAACCGGTATTTTTTTATGCCAATCGAGAGGGTCAATGGTAAGGATCAATTTCTGCAAACAAACATACTATCGCAAACTTACGCAAATAACTGCATTCAAAGATTTTCAAGAAATTACTTGTCGTCATAGAAAATCATACTGGAGAAAATAGTAAAAACACCCTGTATTTTTATGATAGGGATCGAACGAGTTAATAGCAAGGATTAATTTCTGCGAACAAACATACTATCGCAAAGCAACGGAAAGGCTCGTAATTTACGAATTAAACGAAAATAATTTCGATACCGCGTTTTAAAAATCCCAGTGGTGCCACCTCTGAAATGTATTAGGAACCACATTTTGATAATAATCTTGTAAATTATAAACTTTGTTGGGAAAGTGTCCTAAATATTCGACCTGCGGTTTTTCGCAGAAGGATAGCTACCCTTATTCTTAAGTTAAATCAATAACTACATTCAAAGTTTTTTGAAAAACCACTTGAAGTCGCCGGGAATCGAACCGGTGAAAATTGAAAGAAATAAACACCCTGTATATTTATGATGCCGAAAGATAGGGTCAATGGTGAGAATAAATTACTGCAAACAAACATTGTATGGCAAACGCACGGAAATGGGTGCAGTTAATCAAAATTATATTGAAAATTTTTACCAAACTGAAATCTTTATAGCACATCCGTTATTTTGAAATGTCAACTTCTTGGAGTTTTCTGGTAAACTACATCATATACCTAATCTAATGGTATAATATTCAAAACTGTAACTAACGTAAATCTGGGAGAACAATTCGGATCTTTTGAAGTCTACCCGGAGTAAAATTGGCGAAGAAATTCAAACAAAGTTGTAAAACTTGGCCGCCATCTTGTTTTTACAATTTTTATTATTTTTTATGCAATCTCTACCAGCACACTTACAAACTGCCTATACATCACTTTAACCTATTTCGACTCTTTCTACCCGAAAAAGGGACATAGAAAAAAAGTTGATTTTCGATTTTTTTTAATTACTCGGCGGCCATCTTGAATTTCCAACTTTTTGGAGATTTCTGGTAAACAACATCATAAATTTCATCGAACACAACAACAGCGACAACTTAAGCGCATGCGCATCTGGTAGAACAATTCGCCTACTTTAGAGTCTACTTTTTGCAAAAAAATCGTCATATCTCGGCCGCCATTTTGTTTTTCCTAAATGTTGGAATTTTCCTGAAAACTACAAAACGATCCCTAAGAACCCCCTTTACCATGCCTCCTTCTTGGAGATCAATTCGGGTGAAAAAAACACCATTTTCACGGTTGAAAAATATTACCGCCATCTTGATTTTCAATTTTTTTACAACCACCATTGTATTTAAAAGCATAAAATCTCTCGAAAATGCCGTTTCAATTAACTCAATCCGATAACAAATGTAAAAGTTGATGCCTCTCCCACGGCCGCCATCTTGTTTTTTGAAAATGTCAGATTTTTTCTCTACTCACCAAAATGAACTAAAAAACTCGCCTTTACATCAAAACCCCCTCCTATGCTCCTTCAACACAAACAATCATGTCAATGAGTGAGTGGTCGTTGTGTAGCTTTATATAAATTAGGCTGGGTGGTGCGCGGGCTGCAAGCAGCCCGCGGGTCGTGTGTGCTTTGCCTTTCGCATAGTTCGAGTGAGTTTGTATTTATAACAGCGTTTTATGCTACCACTTGTAATTTTCCTAAGGCAAATTCAGCTTGGCAGTATGTAAAGGGTAGTTGTGCATCTTAATTATGACGTTGAACAGCGTTTTACGTCACCACTTGCGATAATCAAAGCGATTTCACTTGTGTAGTTGGCTTTAGTGGTTATTTCCGCCTCCCTTTAATTCCAAAGTGCAGATCAATAACGTTTACCGTAACGCAAAGCGTTTTATGAAACCACTATGAAATCCTGATTGCAGTTACCGATAAGCTATTTGCGCGTCGCAAAGTGCGTGTCGGTAATCTTGTTTTCCTTAAACTGTTTTACGAAACCACTATTTATTCTGAAAGAAAGAACCTAAAATTTCCATATCTGTTGGGTAGTGCGCGGGCAGCAAGCAGCCCGCGAGTCACGTACTTGTTTATCCTAAGGGCAGTTAAATAAACTTTGTCTGATTGCTCCGGCGCTACGGTTCGCGTCGCTTCCTCCGTGCCACCTCTTCGCAGGCAGGTGCTCCCTCACCACGCAGCTTCGGTTTTCAGCCTCAGCTGCGCGTCTCGTCCACCCCTACCTGCTCGAGGCGTACGAAGTCGCGACGCGACCCTCC